>OX411762.1:11601155-12201155 GCA_948252205.1 Orthosia incerta | reverse complement strand
CCGCATGGAATTCAAGTGTCTATTATAAGTTGAGGGAGAATCCTAATTGAATCTACGAGCAAATACTAGTAAAACGGGGTCTGGTGGTAGAAACATTTCCTTTACATTTTCAATTCCGATTTTCCTCGAAATACCTTACCATTTTATTTCGTCGATGTTTCGTTTTAAAACGAAACTATAAAAGATTTGAATTTTTAGTGCTGAAACTATAAAATTTTCAGCATTATATTTTTCCGAAAACCATTAATTGTATAACAGGATTATTGGAACTTTTTCCATGTACCATTAAGCTTATCTTTTAGTTAGAACTACCCGTGCTAACAAATTGCTGTATGTAAGCTACTGTGACCTATATTTTGTCATCTTTTTCAACTCGTTCATTAATCAACGTTTAATTGAAATTTGTTATAAAGGTGTTCCTATTAAAATTAGATTACAAAGTTTTATAATAAAATAAAATGTTGTTTGGTCCAAAACTTAAGATAATAATTTTACAATGCATGTCCTCGAAAAGAGCGTTTTCCAAGCAGCCAAACTGTGCGGAAAGTGTCACTTTTTTTTACTAGTGCTTTTTACTTTCCTGTACTTTTTTAATTTTTAACTCCAACGTCAGCTAGCCGCATAGAGTTTTTATTATTTGAGAAAAGTTTTAATAATTAGTTAAGTACAGATTATCATCTATATGAAAGGTAAAACAAAACTAATACTTCATTTAAGGCGTTTTTAATTACTCTAGATTTAGATTTTGATCAATAAATTAATTTTAAATATTCATTAACTATGTTTGGCAGAATGAATATTTTGCTCGTGCCTTTTTGCGTTACGACGTGACAGCTATTTGCACATGCGCAGTAGATATGCCCGAGGAACTATGAACTATTAGTTAATCTGTGGATATGCTGAGCGCCCTTGAATAAGCGCCATTTTATTAATTTCTTGCTTGGTTCAGATATATTTTTTTATTTCCTCGCACAATGCATAGTAAAATGTTGTATGATACACGTGCGTAAGATGATTTCCGACTCGTGTCGATTTAAAATTTAAATACCACTCATCGGAAATCACCTATTTGCCGCACTTGTAGCATAAATAACTTTTACACTGAAATCTCTAAAGATGCCTGTAAACGGGCAACAAAAATTGCATCTTGTTGCCAATTTTGTTGACCAATATAGCTCAATATATTTGCAACTTATACCCTTGCTGCAATTTCATTGTGCAATACATTTCCGGATGTTGTCCAGCAAGATAGTGCAACTGGGTTCCTGAGGAATTTTGCTCGTACACGCGGAGCAATAATTGCGGCTAGATCTCAGCAGCTAATGACGACTTTTACGTATGCCTCTTCGGTCGTTTCATGAAACTTCGCAGCAATTACGGTTCAAGCATCCTTCTTAAGGTCAATTACGGTCCAAGCATCCTTCTTAAGGTTACAAACTTTATACGCACTAGCTTTTACATCCCATGATGAAATAATAAAATAAAAAGCAGCTATACATCAGAGCAAATACGGCGATATTGCAGTAAAGTCAAAGCGGGATAAATCATTTGCAATCTAGCCGGCTAGACATTGAATACATGCGGCAACTATGAAATATCTTGGCAATATCGCCGGGCTACACTGCAAGATCGCAGCAATTTTTGCACTGTGTTGAGCGATATATTTGGCAACTTGACGGCTATACAATTGCAGTAAGAAATTGTCAAAAAACTAGCCCGTTTACCACCTTAACGTAGAGATCTACTGTCGCTTGCGAATGTGCAACTAGCTTCATTTTTGTTTTTTTTTTGTTGACAATTCATAATTACCTTTTAGTTGTTTATTACAATATTTTGATTTTGTAAATTTCTGTAAGGCACTTGATACTTTGACAAAATAAATAAAGTTATTCAAAACTGTAGGTACCTACTGTAAAAGTTACTAAAGTCAGTTTATTCCTATTAAGATTTACTAATATCTAACAAAGGACTGTCTGTCTACATAATTACAGTGGTCAGCCACTGTAATTATGTAGACAGACAGTCCTTTGTTAGATATTAGTAAATCTTAATAGGAATAAACTGCTATTCAAGAACTGATATGCTTAACCTCTTTCCTCCTCTTAAAAGAATTTGAACCTACCGGGTTAAAACTCTTACAGACTTTACAATACCTACCGACGCATAAAAAGATGAACGGCCAAACCACGTGGTCAAAGTCACAAACATTAGCTAGTTTTTGATGTTAAGCAATAGATCGTTTGTAACTCCAACTTGTTGTCGTATAAAGCTCCTATTGTGGCAACAACTTTGACGATGTTATGCAGTACCGTTTTTCGACAACAAAGTTCCCAGCCCGTGTTCGGTTTCAGACAGACAACGGCGAGGTTTCACCACCCGAGGCGAATCATGTTCGTGGAACATCCAAGTTACAGATGGATTGTGTTATTATGAAAATGTTTCCCTAATTATATGAAAACCTTTCTTTTTTGTAGCATGTTGTTTTGCGTTCAATTATCTTGTGTAGGTATTCTGTTTTTGTTTACAAAGGTTGTACTTGCGTCGTATTTTTCAGGGGTGTTTGCATATTCATAAGGCTTCACGTGCTGCTAGGTTAAATAATGTACCTTTTATGTCATAATATACCAACCTACTTGACAAGACAAGCTTACACTGAGAGGGTATAAGGTGCAAGGATCTGTTTTTATTTTGTTTTGCGGGTTGAATACTCAAATGACAGTCAGACTTTGGATTTTATTCTTTAAACCATGAATATTCTTTTCGTCCATTTCATGTTCATTTGAACCTAACTGGATTTCATTTCTGAGTTTATTATATCTGAAATTCTCATGCCAAAAAAAGTCTTAACAATCTAGATTTGAAACTGCTAACTTTATGAGCGCTGAGTTAAAATCGCTGAAAGGTGAAACTGCTATTGATTTTCAGACACAGAATCAGGTATTGCTACAGGAATTGCAAGCAGAAAATGAAGGGTTCTAGAGTTTTGATAAAGGTTGCTTTTTTACCATTTTTGCAAACATAAAAACCGGATGCAATATTATGTACCAAGTGTCAAAATAGGTCGTTCCTTAAGATGTTTTTCCACGGTTGCGGTTTGCGAAACTCTTGGCAAATGTGTTAATAAAAATATAAATATTAAGTTTCGGCAATACTAAGAAAGAAATTGGTAGCAATTATAGAGGCATAAAATTGTTCAGTTTACGTTTTAGTTGCCCATGTAAGCGCACTATAACAACAAACTAGACTTTTTCAATGTCCCTAAAACCTAAATCACCTTTCTTTCACATTTAGCTTGGAAACTCAACGAAGATTAGAAAGGTCAAAGTCTTCTAAGTGTCCAAAGTCTTCCGCATTCAGGTCAGACGTTCGGGACGGTCCGCAGTGGTAGTGGCAATCCTCTCGGGTCATAATACCTTCTGTTTATGTTGACCGTACCCGTATTATTATCTCGTAAGAAACTGTTACCAGTATTTGCACTGTCACCTTGTTTCTAGATAAACATGTAGCTTTAGTGATGTTGGTGCTGGACTTTCTAGCTTTTGAATGAAAAAGAACAACGGCTTATCTACAGTCGACCTGTTGGAAAGCTTTTTGTGATCACAATACGAGTATTTTCTTAGGTTTCGATTTTATTTCATTTCCAATCGGTGTGACGACGTCTTCGATAATAGAAAGTCGCTTTTTGGCGCTCGGTTGGCGCAGTGGTTGACCGATTGACTGCTGCGCTGCGTGTCGCGGGTTCGATTCCCGCACTGAACAAATATTTGTATGACATACAAGATAGTTGTTCCGGCTCTGGGTGTTTGCGTATGTGAATTTATATGTTTGTAAACGTACCCACGAGACAGGAAGAAATTCCTAGTGTGGGGCTGTCTTGTCTAGGGCCTCTGGTAACTAGGTTATGAAGGACAGATAGGCAGTGCCCATTCCAAGCAAATACAAATGTACTGATAAGAGGCTCAGGCCCGTATTCCACATGCTCATACAGATTTAAACTCAAAATAGGCCACACATACCAATTAACTGCCAACCAATCACAACTCTCGAGTTTGTCATATTATGATTCTGAGCTTGACATAGGTGTGTGTACTGTATTGGTAAAGTTTTCAACTAGCAATAATCGCACCTCGGATTAACCTCATTGGTTACGATATTGCCTACCGCCGGCCTCGTTACCATCGAGGCGGTCCGGCCAGTGCTCGAGCGCTGGCTCGGGAGGAGGCACGGCTCCCTGTCGTTTCGGGTGATGCAGGTGCTCTTGGGGAATGGTTGCTTCGGGAAGTACCTGTGTCGCATAAACAGGGAGCCAGACGCCCGGTGTCACCACTGCGTCGACTGCCGGGAGGACACGGCGCGGCATACGCTGGCAGAGTGTGCCGCTTGGGAGGAGCCACGCCGTGCCCTCATCTCTGAAGTAGGCAGTGACCTGTCGCTGCCGGCCGTAGTAGAGTCTATGGTCGGCAGCGAGGAGTCCTGGGACGCGGTGGTATCCTTCTGCGAAACAGTTGTCTCGCAGAAGGAGGCTGCGGAGAGGGAGAGGGAGATTTCATCCGCTAACCCGATCCGCAGCAGACGCGCCGGGCGTCGGCGGAGGGCAGACAACGCCCTCTTCCAGCCCCCCTAAATGGGTCCAGGGGCGACGGACTCGGGGACGTCCGTCGCCCCCCACACATCAGGACTCGAGGTGGAGGCGCGTAGTGTTCCATGCGCGCTCCTCTTAGACGTCGCGGGGGGAGTCCAACACCTCACTCCCCCAAACCCGAGGTCGTGGCCCGCAAAGGCGGGCCGGCACTAGCCGGGGGTTGCGGAAGTATCGTTGTTCCCGCGACCCCCAGCGTAGGTGTGAGATGAAACACTGGGGTGGTTTTTAGTCAGTACGAGTCTGACAGACCCCTCCGCCCGCCCCAGGGCGGAGGACATCCATTGAGGATTTTCCACCCCGGAAAAAAAAAGAAAAAAAAAAAAAATGTGTGTGTACTGTGAGGACTCACCAATTAAGAAGGCAACCTACTTGCCTATATTAAGACTGGCAACAGATAACTTCGGAAAGGTAATTGAATTATGAACATAAAAATAGGTGAAGATGTTTTTTTGCTAAGCTTGGCTGTCATATCTAGTTTTGGTCGCCTGAAGGCAGGCTCGTGATTACTTAAACATATCAGATAAAAGTCAAACCATTGATTCCTTCTCGCACCCTGACTACGTCCTCACAGTACTCAATAGAGCAGGGGCCCAGACGCCCCAGATGTTACTGAATTCATTCTTCACAAAATGTGTGGTAGGTATTGAATGACAGTCCATGTTATCAAGTACGATTACGTTCCAACAACATGCTAATACTACTCAATGCCACTGATTTTGTGTTAAAAGAGTTCGGTAACGTTTGGAACGTCTGGGATCTTAGACTTGAGCACGTAAATGCCATAAAAACAAACTAACCAATCACAACTGTCCATTTCCAATTAGAGTTGAGTTGTGATTGAGCATCTGGAATACCGGCCTTAATGTTATTTTATACACATTTACAACAATTGAGTTCCCAGTCTAAGTCCCATCTATAAATACGCGAGGAGTATTTATTCTACGTTTATGAAAACGCTGACAGCTACCCGAGCTTTACAATGTGATGTTACTAACCTAACCTAACAATTTACTTACAAAATAGAAGGACTATTTTCAGGGCTATTGTCATTCGATAATTGACGGGTCTATTCAGAGGCGTTCAGAAATTGGGGCAAAAATTACCTTTGAGGAGCAGTGACCTGGTAAAATTGAGGACCTATTGGGTTGATTTATGATAAAAATGTTATTTTAGGTTGCTCTACTATTATTCGAGTTACTTGGTATACGTTCACAATGTAGTTTTTCCCTTGGGAGTAGACAGAGAGGTATAGACTACGAAACGCCATCAGTCACGATACATTTTAGAGAATATATACATTTTTTTTTGGGTTCCGTACCCAAAGGGTAAAAACGGGACCTTATTACTAAGACTCCACTGTCCGTCTGTCTGTATAGGCTGTATCTCATGAACCGTGATAGCTAAACAGTTGAAATTTTCACCGATGGTGTCGCTATAACAACAAATACATGGGGCTTCCATAAAACAAACGTGATATTTTTACCGTTTTTTTGCGATAATGGTGCGAAGGGTTCCTTCGTGCACGAGTCGGACTCGCACTTGGCCGGTTTTATTATTTATTTTATCATTTATGCATACACACATAATATACAGAAAAGAAGAAGAAACAGAAAAATAGGTACATAGGTAAAACTTCCGGTTTGCGGTCGCCACTCCAGAACTTTTCGGCCCCATCGGCCATCCGTTCTGCGAGCAATGTGCCCTGCCCACTGCCACTTAAGTTTGGCAATTCTTCGGGCTATGTCGGTAACCCTGGTTCTCTTGTGGATCTCCACATTTCTGATTCGATCACGCAAGGAAACGACAAGACGATACGTTGGAAGTCCTCCCACTAGGTGGACCGATGACCTGGTTAAGGTTGCGGGAAGGCGCTGGATGCAAGACGCACGGGATCGGTCAATGTGGCGACGCCTGGGGGAGGCCTATGTCCAGCAGTGGACGTCTTTCGGCTGAAATGATGATGATGATGAGGTAATACTTATTTCTACAGAAATCTCTTTCTTATTTTATTACAGTATTATCTTAAAATAACAATAAAAAAATTGAACAACTCAGCGATTGAACTTTCTGTCGCAGACAGACTTTTCTAAATTGGATAACTGCTTTCTGAAACTACCTCCTACTATTTTTTTTAACACTTTGTAATGTTAGTTTTAATGAAAGCAAAAAAATGAAATAAAATGGTTACAAAATAAATAATTGCCCAAACACTTCAATTAAGAATTAATTTCATCTACATTTTCTCTGTGTTCTAAAGCAATTTTCCGTTTTAATTTTCATACATTTCAAAGATCACAAAGGCTATAATTGAAGACATCATTACCAACCATCTAATTTCTACGAAAAACGAAGAATCAAAGTAAAATACCAAACCTTGGTTTATGTTTTCTTTCTTAGTTTCAGTTCAAGTTAATTACAGGCAAAGCTGTCTATTTTAAAAGAGTTCATTACAGACGGGATAATTTATTCTAAGTAAATAAGGTCCTCTCCAAGTCTCCACTGCGAAGAATTGTAAATGTTTAAGTTTCGTTCAGACTAGGCAACGTTGTGGGAGGATTGAAAACAAATAAACAAAGAAAGAAAAATATTTATTTATGACCCGCACAGGAGTCACGAGAAATAAGCAAAAACCAACAAAAAAAATTACAATGATAAAAATAAAGCCCCGTGCGAGACCAAAAAGGCTCCTATCTCAGCATGAAATGATAGTAATTAGGTTTTCTATTTCCCTTTTCAGCACAATATTGTACTATTATTAAGGTTTAGTTGTAGGTGCCTTAACTACGAATATATAATATTATAAAATATTTAAGATTAATATTACACAAAAAAAGTATTAATAACAATCCGCATTTATACTAACGAACATTGTAAGAACAGATAGGAGGTGCATATTAGAACGCGATTTTCGATGTTTTATGCCAGTGGATGAATAGTCAGATGATGCGCTCGTATTTGAAACGAAACACATGCAATATTTCGAATAAGAACCAATATATCTATCCTCTTATTTTCTCGAGTCGATGGCAAACTCTTTAAATATTTTGGGCCCGTTAGGTCAGAATCAGAATCAGAATCAGTCCCTGGTCAAAAATACGCAAGATATATTAATATATATATATATACGCTATAACCCGCCATTGTACGATTAAGGTGTCGGCGAAATAAACTACATTAATAAAGCGCTACAGAGGCTCCCAGTCAGCAAGCGACCAGGACACGGACCAAATCGCATATAAAACGGTTACAACTTGATGTTTTGGTATAGGCAGCGGCCAAAAGAAATAAAAGCTTAGTCTGTTGTTTCGATATATTTATTTTTGACGATGTGCTACACAATAAAAATAAGTACCCTGCTTGCGGGATACAACTGTCACACGAAATTACAATAAGTAAAGAGACTTCTGATTCTGATTGATACCCAGTAGGTGGCCACACCGATTGCGGCGTCAGTGGTCGGGAATATAGTTTAACAAAACCCAATCCTACAGAAGTGATGGCCAAAAACATTAGAGTAGTTTATACAACTGTCATATAGGGGTTGTTAAAATACGTGTGTAGGTGGATAATAGTATCACACGAGTGTTTTAATACCTAATTATACGCCGTTACTTACACTCTTTTATCTTCACTACACATACAGTTGAAATAAAACAAAAGTGATAACGGAAAATATGTGGTATGGCGGAAAATTTAGTTTCTCATTGCGCATGACTGCGCAGCGCGCGCTTCCAAAGACAATGACACTATTTTTCTACTTTTAGTCAATGATCGCATACGCGCCAATAAACTAAAAAGTAAAAGAGGGCTATAACAATTAAAAGTTATCTTATGATACAGTTGTTTGAAAATGGAAGGAAAATGTTGTACTGTAATGGTTTTTTTTTAAATTTTACCTAACCATGAAAAAAAATATACGTGTTTTTATTTTTTTAAGTCGTATTTGAAACATTATGTTGTGAGTGTAATTAAACTACCAACTATTACGATATCCATGCCATAAAAGAAGTGATCTAACCACACAGCACAGCACGTCATCATATTTTATACACCACCATAAAAACCTTTTGTCGAAGCTAATTTAGAAATGGAAGATGATTTATTATTTTCATAAAACATTGAGAAAATGATTTATTATGGTTCCTTAATGGAATTGGTTTACAAAACCTTTATAATTTTACCTATGGTGTATTGATTTCTCAAGCTTAGCTTTTTCTATTTGCGGCAGTCTTCACGGGTAATATTTTTCTTCAAATTTGAGTCAGCAATAACAACACAGAATAGAAGAAACAAGAAAATTTTCGAGGCTGTCACATCCAAAAGTTGACTAACATTTAAACATAGGATTTCAGAGACGCAATGCCCGTATTTCAAGAACTTTTAAAATCTAATCTCAGTTTTACAAAAACACAATATTATTTCCTAAATTTTTGTCAAGTTTGATATTGCTGTCACGGAGTTTGAGATTGTGACTACGTATTTTTAGGGTTCCGTAGTCAACAAGGAACCCCTATAGTAGACTCTTAGTATCAGAAAGCTATAATTTGGCATGGATATACATCTATCTATATATGTATGTATGTTCCTTATAGACTTCGAAACGGCTGGACCGATTGTAATGAAATTTTCAGGAAATCTCAATATTAAATATTTTTGAACTTTGAACTCGGTCGAAGCCACGGGCGGAAGCTAATCTTATATTAATTAAAGTTAAGCTTTAGCGTAAAATATAGCTTTAAATTGCAAATTTTTGCAAGAGTCAATTGATTTCCCCCCCCTCCCCTTCCAGCTAAATGGTTGCTTATGGATATGTGAAAAAAATCACGGCAGTAGTATATATAAAGAAATTAAAAGGAAAACTATCACGGATAAGTAGGCTTCACAAGTTTACAAGTAATAGTCGACGAACTTATAAAATGTTCTTGGAAAAGTAAAAACAAATTCTTTTCGCTATAGCATTATTCGGTGATTTCATTGTCATCCTAATTATGTTGGTGAATGTAGCTGTTTGTACGGCACCCTCGGCGCTCGAGTCTGACTCGCACTTCGCCGGTTTTTTTAGGAATGTTTTTGGCTTTAAGATCTAAAAATTAAAAAAAAATATATAATCATAATTACAAGATTAAGTAGCTGTTAACACAGTTACAAAATGTCACTAAAAACAAAAATTGCAATTCTGAGTACGATTGATAATGTGTGAAATAGCACATTATCAATCGTACCCAGAATTGCAATTACTATTACAAAAGAGACTGCCCACTTCCCTGAGTATCGTCGTCAATCAATCAGCGTCACAGCCGTGAAGTCTGCACACGCCTTTAAGACAGTAACGAGAAACAATTTGTACGGAATGAAGGGGACTCATTGAATTAGGGGTCCGTCACAATGCATTCAGAGTAATCTTTTGATGTCTTTCTTTGGATTCTTCTTCCTACGCACTTCTTGTATTAAAGGAGGATTCTTTATTGAAACTTTGTCGCAGTATAAGTTTCTTAGATAAGTATGTTGAAGACCTTTTTTTTGTTTTACGGTCTTGTAGGTCGCTTTAAGGTTCTACTGACAGACGTGACACAACGATGCAACAACGACGTGATGACACATTTTCATAGCAATTTTATAGTCCTGATCCACAGATAGAAAAATGTCTATGAAAATACTTCGTCTCATCGTTGTCAAACTGTCACGTCTTGCTTGTCTGTAGAAGCTGTTTTTATTTAAATCATGCGTCGTTCATGGTTTTTCTAATTATGAGATTATGAAAATGAATAATTGAGAATGGAATGAGATTTAAGTATTTTTAAAACACTGAGTACAGTATATTCTTTTTAATTGCCCATAAAAATTAAGTTCAAAGAAACTTTGAATGACAGCTCTTAGCAGATCTTTTCTAAAAAACCGTATCTGAAATTAACCAGAAATTTTCAAAGAAGAACTACTGTTATTTATTTCTATCACGCAAGTTCGCTCCATTTACCATAAGGAAGTTAACCTCGGATTTGGTATTACCCGACTTTTCCTCTGTTGATCTTATTTACTATCAATTTTGTCGTGAGAAACTCGAAAATTGGTGAACAAACTTACTTGTAATGTACATAGATAGTTTGGGTTCAGGTATATCACAAAGATAGAATAGAATACATTTACGGACGATAGTTAAACGTGACAACGTCAAAACAAAACATTGAACACAATTAACGTTACAATGAGCGTAACGTTACATTGAGCGTAACGTTACATTGGGTCATCCTTTTTCGTGCGTGCAGCCGACGTTCATCGATTTATTAGACGTTGTCAGGTCAACATTGAACTGAGCGTGTCCATACCGAAAGGGTTACCAAATAGCATTTGCTAAGCGTCACACATCCCAGGACTGGTTGGATTATAAAATACTTTTTACCAGCTTTATTTACAAAGCCACCTGTATAGTAGTCACAGTGGATCTTTGTGTCTCTGAAGTTGGCTGCAAGTCCCTGCGCAGTTACTATCATGTCAAAGTTCAAATAGCATTGTATAACTGACTCTTTCACTCGCTTACGTCGCATCGTCCTATCTCGCTTACTCTATGCAGTTTACTCGATGACAAACTGTTTCTTGCGCAATGGTTCTACTCGTATAATAACAGTTAATAAAATATATATTTTTATTTGGAAATAACCTGATATTTCACATGTTAACGGGATGGCATGCTTACATGTATTTATTTAGAATTAAGTAACACTTATTTACATCTAATTCCAATTATATGCACAGCTTGATCTCTATGCGTGCGCTTGTTATTATACATAACTAGCTTCTGCCAGCGGCTTCACCCGCATGAATGACAAAAAATATCCCGAGGAAACATAATCCCGGGATAAAAAGTACCCTATGTGCTATTCCTGACTATAATCTATCTCTGTACCAAATTTCATCCAGATCCGTCCAGCCATTTGAGCGTGAAAAAGTGACAAACATACAAACAATCCCACACAAACAATTTCGTCTTTAAAATATTAGTGTGATGCATTCGTGTGGCAGTGACGCGGCAGTAGTCGTCCGAGCAAACAACTACGCAACATGCGCCATTACCCACACATAGCGCCACGTGCAAAGATGAGTTGAGCTATATAATAACACAGGACCCCTTGGCAAGACTGGCGTCAGACTTTCAGAATTCTGACTACCGTAACGACTGTCAAAGAACTGCAAATGGGAACCAACAACGACTTCACGTGGTTTTTAAAGAGGAGTCTTCAAGAGGAGTCTTGGAGAGTAATGGACGGTCACCCATACATAGATCAACCCGGTCAAACTTTGCTTAACCTTGAAGATCGACCCATGTGGCTGTCATGACTTACCCACGAGCTTCTATCTAATCCATAACCAAAATTGAAATTGGAAACCTGAGTACCTTTATGCATTAATGGAGTATGAATTTTCTATAAAGCCCAAGACATACGGGCGTTATTCAATGAACGAATTTTATTCAAGGCAAATAGAAAATATAGGGATTTTGGCCTTAAAGCCGGATGTGAGAATCGCGTGAGCAACCCCGGCTCGTTTCTTTGTATTAAATAATTCAACATTTCACTGTAGCTTTGTTTTTGTGGCGTTATTTCGAATATTAATAAAAAATTGTCTTCACTGGGATAATTATTTTTGTGATATTATCTTGAGAAAAAAAATTGTCTGTGACAGTTATTTAAGTGGCGTCTGTTTTTATTTGTTTGATATCTTTTTAATGGTATAAATTGAACTTATCATCGGTGGTCACGTTATAAAGAAAGTCTTAGTTTTCTGATAACTACAACCTAAGAGTCTTTAAGTCAAGAAATAATAGGTTACTTCTAGGCAAGCGTGCTGCACCATCGACCACATCATCACTTACCATCAGGCGAGATAGTGGTTAAACGCGAGCCTACAGAAAAAAAAAAAATTAGCCATGAATGTCCAATGTGGTTATTACAATAGGGAAATACCTTAAAATCATGAACTATGTGGAAAAATTATGTAGCAAGAAGAAGAGTCACCATGTTCTAGCCTCTCTCCCTCTCACTTGGCCAGTTTAATTTAAATATTATCTGGTCCTACACTGAAATAAAACAGCAATTTTAAAATTCATGTAATTTATTATAAGTAACTGTACCTAAGGTAAAACAGCTGTTTAGTAAATAACTCATTTATTACTATACAATAGATAAATCAATTTTATTTAAATTTATAATTACCTACCATAAAGATTACGGTAAGTGGTCGTGTATATAACATTCAGAAGCAAATTCTTCATGATAAAGTATGTGTAGATAAAATTATGTCTGTATAATGAGTTTGATTATAAAATAGTGGGTAGGTACTACAATTAAGAGGAAGAAAATGTAGTTTAATTTTAGTTTCTTGTAAATATGAAGCAGTGATGGCCCAGTAATTACTTACGAGTTAGGTCGGTGTTACCAGGCAAGCACTTTACTTTGTAAATGTATTTCACACATACATAAATCTATACTAATATTATAAAGAGAAAAGATTTTTTTGTTTGTTTGTACCGAATTGGCTCCGAAACTTCAGGACCGCATTAAAAAAATCTTTCACCAATAGAACGCTACATTATTCCTGAGTGACATAGGCTATTTTTATCCTGAAAATAGGACCTGTGGGGTGGTCCACGGGAGCGAAGCCGAGGGCAACAACTAGTCTAACTAGAAAACGCAACTCCCTCAACCTGTATGAAAACCAAGCGTGCCAATTTTTCACACACACAATTCAAAAACAAATTTACTTACTAATGAAAGAAAACATTTCCAATGCCTCGGCCAACTTTTTCTATACATTCTTTACAGCTCAATATGACATAAAAAGGTACACATTTTTCTAGGTTTAATTGGATTTCCGGTGCCGATAATGCTCAATGAAAAGCTGAATTGATGAATAAATTTTACTAGTTTTTTGACACGCGAAATACGTACAATCTCGTCATCATTGACGATGATGATGATGTCATCAGTGATGTATTGTATTTTAATGTTTTATATGTATGTTATAACATCACATTGGAAACTTCTGTAAAGGTGTTATAATAATTAATGAATAAATAAATAATAAATAATCTAGTTAGATATATATCTGTGGTATTTTCATCACCTCTGCTCTCAAAACGGTGCAGGAAAACATTGTGAGTAAACCGACATGACTTAGGACCAAACAATTCAACGCATGGGACCATCCAACACTCAATCCGCAGTGGGCTTGCATAGTGGATTATGTCTCATTTCCACACAAAGAGAAAAAGCGTGTGTCCCAGCAGTGGGAATACTTTAGACTGATTAAGCTTTTGTTATAAAATATTAATGTGAACCGATTCACAAAAAAGAGAGAAAGGTATATTAAAAGAAATTACTCTTTTCATCATAAACGTAACTAACATACACACACACTAACAAAATTTTGAAAGAAAGCCTTAAACTAGCAAAAAAAGTGCGAGTCGGACTCGCGCACGAAGGGTTTCGTAACATCCAAAAACGGCATAAAAATCACGTTTTTTGTATGGAAGCACCACTTAAATATTTATTTTATTCTGTTTGCTAGTACCTATTTGTTGTTATAGCGGCAACAAAATTACATCATCTATAAAAATTTCAACTGTCTAGCTATCACGGTTCATGAGATATAACAGACGGACAGACAGACAGACGGACCGAGTCTTAGTAATAGGGTCCTGTTTCTACCCTTTGGGTACGGAACCCTAAAAAGCAGTACACCAAAACAGACTTTCGTTTATAAAACAGAACACTGCAGCACTATAAAAAGTTATCAATATAAATAAATTGGTTGTACTGTACCAGGCCCCTCAGAAAGTATTGCGAAAAAAAGTTTTTATATATGGGAGACTGGCCAGTTATAATGTTTTTCGAAAAAATGATTATTTATAAGTAAAAATAAGTAAGTTCCAATTTCAAAATTTCCCTCCACATTTTTTGCGAGTTAATTCAAAGTATTGTGTCTCACTGAAATATGGATCTGCGCCGGGAACATTTTAGAGCTATGATTTTATACGATTTCAAGTGTCGCCTGAAACCGGATGAATCGTACGATAGACTTCAAATGGCATTCATGGATGAAGGCCCTTCCAAGGCAACCGTGTATCGTTGGTATAACGAATTCAAGCGCGGTCGACCAACTTTGGGGGATGACGAAAGAAGCGGTCGCCCTTTGACGGCTGTTACCGAAGAAAACGTGCTAGCAGTGAAAAATTTAATCCAAGACAATAGGCGAATTACATATCAGGAGATTCAACACATATTGAAGATTGGATCGGGAAGCGTTCACGAGATTCTACACAGCCATCTTCGCGTGAGGAGGATAGTATCACGCTGGGTGCCGCACAACCTCACCGATGCTCAGAAGCAGGCCCGGGTGGAATGGTGCCGTGATATGCTTAACAAATTTGAAGCAGGCTCGTCTCGGCGTGTTTACGACATCGTTACAGGTGATGAGTCCTGGATTTATCAATACGACCCAGAAACCAAGCGCCAGTCGACTGTTTGGGTGTTTCAAAATGAGCCAACGCCTACCAAAGTGAAGCGATCTAGAAGCGGGGGTAAGATTTTGATCGCTAGCTTTTTTAATTTGACTGGCCACTTGGTATCAATTCCCTTACGGGATCAAAGAAGCATTAATGCCGAATGGTATACTACCAAATGTTTGCCAGAAGTTTTCTCTGTTATAAGCAACAAGCGACCAAACACAGGGCTCCGCGGGCTACTGCTCCACCACGACAATGCACCTGCGCACACCGCACTCAAAACGAGGGACTTCCTGGACAGCACGCCAGTCAAACTCCTGGGTCACCCTCCTTACAGCCCTGATCTAGCACCGTGTGACTTCTTTTTATTCCCAAAAATAAAAAATCAGCTCAAAGGGATACAATTTTCGTCGCCGGAAGATGCGCTGGCTGCGTTCGAGCAGGCTGTAAACGAGGTGTCTGCGGCGGACTGGAAAAAGTGTTTTGAAAACTGGTTTAGGCGCATGAATCTTTGTATAGAGGCTGGTGGAAAGTACTTTGAAAAGATTTAATAAAAATATATGTACGTATAGAACAATTTTTTTTAGTTTCGCAAAACTTTCTGAGTGTCCCACGTATATATGGCAAATAACCAAATAGAATATTTATTCGATTCAGCCAGATGTTTCATAGGTTGGACGACAAAGTTTTTACTGTGTTTTTATTTGGCGTGGGCGGGTGTCGGGCTGTCAACCCTAGCTACCACGAATAAAACTTTCCTTAGACATTTCATCTGCTGATATTTTTAGACTGTGACTCGGTGGTTTAAAATAGGGCTGTGCTTATTTTAATTTTGTTACGATGATGCGAGTATTTTAAAAATTGATGTATTGTGTGAGGACTGGTATGAAAGAAAAGAAACTGAATAATGACGTGGCGATTGACAGTAGAGAATTGAAAAACAAAACGTGTCACACCGACCCAAAGTAACATGGCACAAGGGCAGAAAGATGATGTGGACGGAATTTTTCTGCTAATATTCACCTTTTAAAAGGAAACGGGGGCAAAGAGCGCCGACTGAATTTCCTTATTAAAAAGTCATAATTCGAGGTTTGGCTCTCGTCTCTTTCCTCCTCTAATATAGGAGCAATTTAAAAGATATTCCGTAAACTGAAAATTAATGATATATACTATATCCCTATGTTTTCCTTTTTGATAATATTATCTTTAGAAGCACTAGAGCCCTCAAAATTGCTCAAAATTCCGATGTCAACAGAGGCTTAGTGTACAAATTTGACAAATATAAATGAAAAAAGGAAAACATAGGGACATAGTATATATCTTACTTTACCAGTTTTTGGAATATCTTTTAAATTGGTCCAATGTTGGAGGAGGAAAGAGACGAGAGCCAAACCTCGAATTATGACTTTTAACTAAGGAAATTCAGTCGGCGCTCTCTGCCCATATATCCTTTTAATGTTTGCTTGTTCCTGATTAAGAACACAGTTTTATTAAATCGACCCACGTGATCATTTCAAGAATAGCTACACACATGATTGGTATCTAAGAAATATTACCGACGTGTAATCTAATTTCAATAATAAGTAGAGGCATCATAGGCCGATTCCAACTTAATGATGGCTGTGAAATATTATTTTCGCTGCGAAGTAACCCACTCCTCACTTTGCTGTTGCTTGAATTTACTAGTGCGAAGCGACTCGCATCGTGTTCCGAGCGGCTATTAAGTTTGAATCTACCTGGACCGACAACAGTAGTAAAGAAGGACATTATCTCCGTAAAAAACTACCCACATTAAGTGAAGCACTCTGGGAATGTCTCTTTTAAATCTGGTTAGTTCCTGGATCGCTCCTAACGAAGTTTTAGTTTAAGTCTGTGGTCAGGTCACATTGAGAGGGTTCTTATATTTTTATTCTTAACGATTTTGCAGCCGTTTCATAAGTTATAATGAATTTCAGTCGGTTTTAATTTAAAGTGTCTGCTATGTTCATTGTTCTTGACAAAAACGTTGATAAAAAAATAATGTTGTTTTTGAAAATTATATATACCTAAAACATTTTCATAGGTAGGTGAGAGTTATTACTTACAAGCTATGTGCTATTCCAGACAATAATTAAAATCGGTGCCAAATTTCGTGATTACGTAACAAACATACATCCATCCATCCAAACATTCGCATTTATAATATGACTTGCTTCTTGCCAGCAGCTTCGCCCGCGTACAAAGTATTTTCTTATCACATGGGAACGTTATACCGGGATGAAAAGTAGCCTATGTGCTATTCCAGACTAGGATAGATGGATCCCTTTTCCGCACTTAGGCTTCCATTTGGTCCGTTGTGCGTGTAGGCCTCCTCCCTGTAAGAGGAAATGGGCCGTAATCCACCATGCGGGCCCAGTGCGGGTAGGTGGATGTCACTTGTCTTCGAATTTTTGATTCTAGGACATGCCGGTTTCCTCACGATGTTTTCCTTCACCGTTTTGAGAGCAGTGGTGATGCAATCATTTACACAAAGTAAAGCGCCTGCCTGGGTTCGAACCCACGACCTACAACTTCTAAGTCGCGGCCGTTACCACTGGGCCACCACTGCTCTTGCTATACCAAACTATATTCTATGTCTGTGCCCAATTTCATCCATATCCGTTCTACCATTCTAGCGTGATTGAGTAACAAACATACATCCACACACACATCCATTCAAACTTTCAAATTTATCATATTAGTAAGATAAGTAAAACTAGATTTTGCCAGCGGCAGCACCCGATTAAAACTCGAAAATTTATCGGTGGAAATTTACTACAGAGAGTAGAGTTTAAAAACATATTTACGACATTACCAGGATAGGATATCACCTTAAATCCCAATATCCTTATTCCTAATCCTAATAGCTCTCAAAAACGGTGAAGAAAAACATCGTTTGGAAACCGGCATGTCCTAGAACCAAGAAATTCTAAGACATGTGACATCCACCAACCTGCACTGGGCCCGCGTGGCCCATCCCCTCTCACAGAGAGGAGACCTGTGTCCCAGAAGTGTGTACATTAATAGGCTGATGTGTGTGAATAGCTATCCAATACTACCTTTTATAAGTAGCAACACATTACTAACCGATTTCCTCTACAAAACTAATCGACCGCCCTACACACCGAAGCACTCCCGCCAAATAATCAACGTCAAACCGTGCCTTTCAATTTACTTCCTAACGTTGGTACATGTTATTCCGTAACAAATTAATGGCCTATCCTTCGCCACCTTTCCAATAAGCCTTGACAATCCAATAAAACTGAACGACGGACAGCCTGACAGCTAGGCGAGCCTAATAAGAGAAGAGTTTCTGTTACATTGCTGATGGATGGGGAGATCGGTAGTAATGTACATAAGGCTATTTTTGTTATTTTTTTTCTGAGAAAACGTTTCAGTATTAATTGCGTCAATTGTGCGTTCTGGTGTTTGTTTGTGGGTATTAGATAAAATTGTGAGTGGTTTGGGTGTCTATTTCGTTGTTAGTGTTTGCCATCCTTGACATTTTTAGATGAGATAGAAGCGGTATTAGGTTTCGTTGAGTACGTAGACTTACGTAAGTGCGACCCTATTTTAGTACAAAATGTTTTTTTGTTCAAGCGTTGCTGTTCTAGTGCTAGGCAATGCCTCCCCCATGTCTTTCCAGCACAACTATCTATATATGTACTAATTTTATAAAGAGGAAAGATTGTATTTTTGTATGTAACGAATAAACTTAAAAACTACTGGACCGATTTCTAAAATTCTTACAACATTGGGAAGCTACACTATCCCCGGGTGACATAAGCTACTTTTTATCTATGTATTCCCACGAGAACGGGAACTATGCGAGTAAAACCACGAGGCGTACAAAATAAATATTGAACAATAATAAATTTCATAGAAAATACAATTTGGCCGAACGAAAAGATACGAAACGGTATGACCGTCTGCCGACTTTATCGACCCTTAATTCCATTTAATGTAAGTATTACTTTATGAAATATGTATATGCGTAATTTCATGTCTATTGGTATAAATACACTCCCATTACTCTAACATTTTTATGCAGCACTCCAGATTGATTCACATGAGGCTCATTGGCAATGAGGCACTGGTTGAGTCAAAGCTCCAGAGCCTTGAACATAGTCGCCGAGTTGCCAGATTGTCGGTCTTTTATCGGTTGCATTTCGGGGAGTGTGCGATGGAATTGCATGATCTAATTCCGCCTAGCCCGTTTCATCATCGGACTACATGACGTACGGCGATGCGCCATCGGTACATGGTGGACATCCCACCCATACGCACTAAACGTTTTGGAAATACTTTCATAATGCGTACAGCTAAGGAGTGGAATTCCCTGCCGCAGTCTGTGTTTCCCGATAGCTACAATCTCGGGGTCTTTAAGTCAAGAGTGAATAGGTTACTTCTAGGCAAGCGTACTACACCTTCGATCACATCATCGCTTACCATCAGGTGAGATAGTGGTCAAGCGCAAGCCTGTCTACGATAAATAAAAATGAAAGAATAGAAACAAGACATAGGCACTCAAACCCAGACATTTACGAGAAAACCTTTCTTTGTTCCCTTTATTAGAGAAAAAACCCCAACATATAATATACGTTCAAACAAAACATCTTCTTGATCGGGGTACAATACCCGTAGGAACACTTCCAGACAGATATTTAGGTCTTACGAGAGACCTATTCAATCCGCCCGCTGAAGTATCGAAACCATTTATCAAAGTATTTATAACGTGAAGGAGACGTGGGTGTTTCCGAAATCAGCATTTACATAATATATTGAGGTTTCAGAGTGTTCATAATTCATGTTACGTCAATGTTTTGAAATAAAAAAGGTGTGTTTCTATTATTTTTAGGAAGTTTTCCGGTGGTGTTGATAGATTGATGGTCTGATTGACGTAGAGTTTCTGTCAACGGTAGTTCTGTCTCTTTATTTAGAACTATGATTCATTCAACGCTAACAAATAGATTAAACAACTACAACTAACCCCGAGTTTCCCACCTTAAAATTATCACCGCATTAATGTGACAAACTGTCAAGCTTATCTGCTGTGATTGGTTGAATGAATTTTCAAAAGCCAATCACAGATGATAACGCGTGCTTGACAATTTGTCACATTCTGCGATAATTTAAAGATGAGAAACTCAGCCTAAGTTTCATAAAGGTGTTTTTCTAAACTGGCTTCGTCACACCTCCGCCATTTTTTTTTTACTTTACAAATATTTACAACTTTCATTGTGACGTACAATGAAACTGGTAAATATTTGTAAAGGACACATAAACAAATAAAAATGTACTGGAATAAAGTGTCACGTTGCTAAGATATTTGAAAGCGAACATAATATGACTGTATAATTGACCACCGCTACTTTGAACAAAAAATTTAATTGTGACCAATGCATTTGTTAGAAAATCTAATTCCTTTTACAATCATAATAAACTCAAATGAACAACCAGAATAATTAATCTAAATAACAATACAAATCATTCGAAACCTTCTAACTCATAATTTACCCTTATTTTTCGTACTTATCACCGAAGGGATGGTTAATTTATTATTAATTAGCTCGTTTCCGAGGGTTAATTAGTTAATAATAATCTGGGGTAGGAACCCCTTAGAAATTCCGACCTCTGTGATTGTGTTGCTATCTTTTCAGATTTTCCTTAGAACAGGCAGGAAAAAAGATGGGTTGACATTTCTGTGATTGTTAAGGTAAATAATTGGTTAAAGAAAATTAAATGGTCAATCCTATTATTCGTATTATAAATATCTAAGGTAAAAAGCTTTAGATGAACAAAATTTTAAAGGTGGGTAATGAATAAGAATAATTTAGTTTACAATGCATGTCCTCGAAAAGAGCGTTTTCCAAGCAGCTAAACTGTGCGGAAAGTGTCAGTTTTTTTACTAGTGCTTTTTACTTTCCTGTATTTTTTTAATTTTTAACTCCAACGTCAGCCCGCCGCATAGAGTATTTATAATTTGAGAAAAGTTTTAAAAATTAGTTAAGTACAGATAATCATTCACATAAAAGGTAAAATAAATCTAATACTTCATTAAAGGCGTTTTTAATTACTCTAGATTTAGATTTTGATCAATAAATAAATTCATTATGCCTGGTTCAGATTTCTTTTTTATTTCCTCGCACAATGCAAAGTAAAATATTGTATGATACACGTACGTAAGATGATTTCCTACTTGTGTCGGTTTATCCACACACCGGAAATCACCTATCTGCCGCACTTGTAGCATAAATAACTATTCTATATCATGGCTTTATTTTAAGACGACGACTAACGCCAACGACCTTGAGGGAACAAAACGCGCACTCGTTTTACACCCGCGCGACCCAAAAATTAGTAGTTTTTTGTACTTTCCTTATTATTCTATGACTTTAAAAAAAAAAGCCTCAGATCAAAATGTAGGTAATTAAATTATCTTTGAGATGGTGTTGATTTCATTAAAATACGCCTAGCCGTTTTGGTGTGATTGTCGTGTTTTTGTCCGTTTTAGACATAACTTTACAAATTAATTACACTATGTTATACAAATAAAACTCAAAATTTGCTTAGATCAAATTATTAAGAAAATAGTCTAATATAGCATATATTTTTTTCAAAGAATTACGACTAGCCATTTAGACGTGATTCTCATTTTAAAATCAGCTACTCAAGGGAATCGGCGCCTTAATTAAAAAATGTTTCCAGCGTGACCATTGTTTGGCTTGCAAGCGCCTGTACTTACCTATCTAACTTTATACAATATGTCCAAACATGTAGTAATAAAACTTTAAGGCCGTAAAATACAGTTAATTTGATATTGTATGAAATCACAACAATGTATTGAAATCACCACAACCTCAAAGATAGAGCAATTTTAGTACTTTACTTACTTATTACGTTATCCACATAGTCTAACAATGCAATACTTTGGATCTAGGTCTTACAGAGACGTATATTTGATGTTATTTTTATGGCCATAGCATAGAAAATCTAAAAAAAATATTCAACTAACACTCAAAAGATAAGATATTTTCGTATTTCACAAGTTATTATTCATTTCCAAAACTTCTGCAAAACATTTGGTCTACACATTGACAAAAGAACCACAGCTCTAAGCAAATTTGTTTTAATTTTATTAGTGCATTATTGCCTAAAAAAACCCGTACGCATTTTTGCAGAATTAGGAGAAGCAAACAAAATTTTGGGTATTGAACCCCATATGTGGGGTGTTTTTATCAATAAAATTAAGTGTATTTTACTGCCTCAAAGTTTTATTACTACAAGTCCGAATATATTGTATAACAGTTAAACAATATCAATCATCATCAGCCTATTAATGTTCCCACTGCTGGGACATAGGCCTCCTCTCTGTGAGAGGGAACAATGTTGTCTACCTAGCCTTTTCCCAACTTTATTGGGGTCGGCTTCCAGTCTTACCGGATTCAGCTAGGTACTAATGTTTTAAATGGAGCGACTGCCTATCTGACCTCCACAACCCAGTAACTGTGTAACACGGTACCCCTTGCCAAGACTGGTGTCAGATCTCAAGCTTCTGACTACCCGTAACGACTGTCAAAGATCTTCAAATGACAGCCGGGACCAACGGCTTAACGTGCTTTCCGAGGCACGGAGGAAACTCGGTATGTTGAAATGGTCACCTATCCACGTACCGACCTCGTTAAGCGTTGCTTAACCTTGATGATCAACCAGTGTGGCTGTTATTATTTAGCCACGAGCTATCAATACAAAATCAATACAAAAATCTATTCATAACAAAGGAACAATATCAATACAAAAATCTATTCATGAATTGGAAAGCTTATATCAAGCTTACTTACATACGATTGGCTTGTAGGCAGATACTCATAAGAATAAATGGCTCAGCTTAAGAAAAGGTATTTGAGAGGTAACTTACAAGAGTAAGGAGGTATTTCAGAAAAGGACGCAGAGCTATAAACAAAAAAAAAACAAAACAAAAGGAAACCTAAATTCCACATCTTAACTCAAAAGGATTTTTTTGTTAAACTTTTCCCTTTTACTGAAAACGAACATTTCCTACGGACGAATAAAATATAACGGCTTCTTATCTTCCTAGGTGAGTCCCAAGTGTGCTAGACGTTTGGTCTAGCCTAAATTGTAGCCTTTAACGAATATTTTTTGTACTATAAATCTTGCAAGCAGTCCTGAATACGGAGTGGCATTTAGAGTAATGCGTCTACCTAATCAATCACACTAATATTAAAAAGGCGAAAGTTTGTGAGTGTGTATGTTATTTCTTCACGCCAGAACGGCTGAACGGATCTGGATGAAATTTGGCACAGAGATAGATTATAGTCTGTAATAGCACATATGATATGAGCTATTCCAGATATATGATACTTTTTATCTCGGGAACATGTTCCCTTGGGATCATTTTCGACATTCACGCGGGCGAAGCTGGTGGCAGAAGATAGGCAAAAAATTAAAACAAGAGCTGGAGCCTTACCCTGACGTGTCAAAACTGTCATGGTTTCTCTGTGAGAGAGGGATGGAGCTTATAGGACAAAGCACTATCCCTTTTTAACACACTTTTATTAGCTTGGTATGCATGTATCTATGTATGTAACGGAATATTTGAAGGTAATTTCCACCCCCTTCAAAACGACGGATTAATCAGAAACTTTGCACACTTAAGAAGGACCAATGACAATGCAATAATTTAAATGGTTTGTCCCATTATCCTTACCAGGATTCTCAGGATTAGCGATTTTTTAGGGTTCCGTACCCAAAGGGTAAAAACGGGACCCTATTACTAAGACTCCGCGATCTGTCTGTCTGTCTGACTGTCTGTCCGTCTGTCACCAGGATGTATCTAATGAACCGTGATAGCTAGACAGCTGAAATTTTCACAGATGATGTATTACCGTTGCCGCTATAACAACAAATACTAAAAACAGAATAACATTAATATATACGTGGGACCCCCATACAACAAACATGTTTTTTTGACGTTTTTTGCAATAATGGTACGGAACCCTTCGTACGCGAGTCCAACTCGCACTTGGCCGGTTTTTTTTATACCGATAACTGGTAGGTGGTGTCTTTGTGCCAAGCGCCAAGGCGCGTGCTAAGACTGGCGTGGCATTAATTGTTATAATATTTTGTTAACAGATATTGGTAAAAATTTCATTTTGAAAATATCTTAAAAAGCACCCCACGCTTTTTTATGAAAAAAAAATTTGTTAATCACACTATTCTTAATTTATATTTATTGATAGGTGATAATATTTATTATTACGTATACTTTACCAAAAAATACCAATATATTGGTACGGAACCCTAAATGTGCGAAGTCCGACAAAGCGTGTTTATTAATTTTATGAAACTATTATTTATTCACAATGGAATCATAGTGGCGTTGACATGTTATAACGGCCCCTGAACGCATTAGCATGCGTTTTCTATCAACCGTCTTAATAGAACACTAAATTGGATACCAAACTCTGGCACAAGGCCCATACGTTGATTATAAACATCTGAAATTAGACTGTGTAGACCTATAAGTAGTCTATGACATCTAAATAACAGATTGTATCAGATGCTACATTAAATTAGAAAATACTGATCCAGGAAATGATTTCTCTTGAGTTGTTTGTTACTCTATAATATATTTAGCCATTTTAAGAACTGATGCAAATAAATTCGTTCGTAATCTTGATACTGTAAGTTGGTTAATACAAACACTTTTGGATGTCGATCACATTTTTTTAAACTAGATGAGGCCGGCGTTTACTATCTGACTACTCTGAGAAGAAAGGCCGAAACAAACAGGTACTTTTTAATAGTCCAGACAAAATCTTGGTTCGATCATGTGAAGACCATGTAGATTAATGTCTGATATGGTATTTTAAAGAAAGAACCAGCCAGATTGAGTGGATCTGTCCAATCAGTGCACGCATTTGTCAATAACCGTGCAGCTCAACTCAGAATTTAATGCGTTCAACGATACGACGAACAATACCAAAGAAAGGACATTCGGTTAGGCTGCATAAACTACTCAAACTACCAGACCATTACTAACTGAGATAAATTAAAATTACAAAAAAAAAGAGGAGCTCATTGCTAAATAATAACAACAGAACGGATCGATCGTCTAGGTGAGGCAACGCGTGCTGAGATCGGTTCATGAACGGTGGTCCTGGCTGTTATTTGAAGATCTTTGACGGATACGGTTCAGAAGCCAGGCAATCTGGCACTAGTCTTGCCCAGGGGTACCGTGTTATCCAGTTATAGGTTTGAAGAGATCAGATAGGCAGTTGCTCGATGTACATTACTGGTACTCAGCTGCATTCGATTAGACTGTAAGACAAGCCAAATATAGTTGGCAAAAAATTGGCAGATTGAGTAATTAATTTTAGGTAACCTTTGATAGGTTTTGTGATCAGAAATTTATTGTGTGTTTAGTTCTATTATTGTTTTCATAACAAAATTTAAATAATAATACACTTCTCGACCTTTATAGGCACATAAATTACCCACCTACACATGCTTTGGACTGAACTTAACGTCAAACTTAAAGGCAATTTCTCAGTATCATACCCGCCTTTATTTTGTGGCTGGCAACATTGTTACATGAAGCTAAGTCTCGTATACAAGTGGTGCCCTGACCCAATTATAAGTACTTTAACCTGTAAGTTTTGACGTTTCGCCCTTATCGACGTACATAAAATGATTGTTTAGAGTTTGTTATTATAAAAGGGTCTTGAAATTCAAGTCGTTGGCTCTTGGTTTATGAAGGGAAGGTTATGATACTCGGAATTAGGGTTGTGTTTAGTTAACTCTGGAGGTAGAGTAATTAAAAACAAGGTAGAACAGGGTACTGCGTTTTACGGTAAAACATGAGACAGGGTTGTACTGATGTACCTGCCTACCTGAGGGATATAAACCATGACGTTGGCCGTGGCTAAAGAATTGTGTACCTTAGGTGGAACAAATACATTGTAGGTATTTCGTTGACTAGAACTGTTTATTTCATCCACCAAGCCAATTTGTAGACGTATTCATCTGACTTTGTTTATTATAGAAGGAACAGAATGGACCTCTGCATTCCTTATTTTCGGGTAAATTATAGTTTGCGCATAACATCGGGTCGGGCAACAGACTGTAGACAGTCAAAAAACCCGCGGTAAACCAAAAATCTTCTCCGCCTAAGTAGAAATAACCTAAGAATGAACATAGGGACAATTACGAGCCACGACCCTCTTACTTAACAAACATCTTTTCAAAATAGGCGCCACAGACAGCCCACTTTGCAGGGGCAGCTTTAACGCCGAGGAATCAGCCGCCCACGTCATCTTGGCCGTGGCTTCCCAACGTGCAGAAATCATCGCAACACTTACTGATTGCCCCAGACTTACTGTTCTGATTGCCCCAGGAAGCTTCTGTGCTTTTAGACGGAACTAAGCTGGCTATATTAGCTAGAACTCCCCTGGAACGCACAATGGACCAAATGATAGGGCTAGCTGGAGAAAGGGGAGTCCCTATACTACTAATAGGTACTGTTTGCGCATAGCGATAAGAAAGTAGGTCAAGAACGCAAAAAATGCCCGAAGTATTGTTAAAATACCTATTGGTACCAATTTTAATTTCCATCATAATTTCACGACTAAAAATATGCTGCTGAAAATTCATATACAGCGTTTATTTTTATATTCCCATTCCAAGTATTGAGTATTCTGATATTAAAATGCCTGGCACGTCCAACTGCAAGCAACGTCACGCGTACTATAAGAAGCTTTCTAGATTATAGTTCTCGCTAAACTTCTTGGCCACCCTGAAGTTCATAATCTAATATTATTATAATACTAATATTATTTAATTATATTATACCTTATTCTACAATATTATTTAATGAAATGCTATATGTTGATGGATTACATAGATTTATACTCAATTATTGGTTTTGGCTTTAATGGCTCCTAAGTTAAATATATTTTATCAAAACGTTCGCGGGCTTAGAACTAAAAGTGATACTTTCTATCGTCAAATGTTACAAAATTCGTATGATGTTATTATTCTTGCAGAGACGTGGTTCTCACTCATCACTCGTCCCAAAGAACCCAAATGGTCCTGACGAGGTTTTATTAAGTGACGAACTATGTACCCTAGATTTTGGTCAATACAATGGTGTTCTTAATAGGCATGGTAAAATTTTAGATTTGGTATTCTCAAACCAATTAGTTAATGTGGTAGAATGTTCATGTCCACTGGTTCCCATCGACGCGTACCATCCAGCACTATTAGTTCATATGGATTTCGTTGAAGCTCCTCTATTAGAGTGCGCGCCACGGACGCAATATCTGTTCGACAAGGGTGACTATGAATCTATCAACAAAGACATTTCCATGACTGACTGGGAATCCGAGTTTGCGACACGATCAGTTGATGAATCATTAAACTTTTTCAATCAAGTTATTCTTAATTTACACACTAAATATATTCCACAAAAATTACATCGTAGCAAAACATATCCAACTTGGTACAATTCGGCACTAATTAAAACAATTAAAGAAAAATACAAATATTTAAGAAAATTTAAGACTTACGGCAACATAGCAGATGAGTCAACATTTAGGCTACTTCGTGAAAGGGTAAAGGTATTAGAATCGCAATGTTATGAAAACTACTTGAGCTTAACCGAAAAATCTATTAAGGAGAACCCTAAATATTTTTGGACCTTCGTTAAAAAACGACACAACTCAAATGCAGTGCCGAGCACTTTAAACTATAATAAAGAAGCGTTGCGTACCGGAGAAACAATATGCGAAGCGTTTTCTACGTACTTCCATTCTACATTTCTGGATACTAGCCATGGTCATGGAATTTCTTCACCCACTCTTTCTACTGAATCTTCCAGCCTATCTGATATATGTAGTATTGTAGTGAACGTTGAGGAGGTTTCTAACTTGCTTCGCAAGTTGGATACTTCTAAAGTGGCTGGCCCGGATAATATTTCATCCAAATTTCTTGTACGATGTTCGACTTCGATTGCCCAACCTATCTCGATTCTCTTCAGGAAATCCTTAGATACTTGTATAGTACCTGAACTTTGGAAATCGGCTTTCATAACGCCTATCCACAAGAAAGGAGTCAAAACTGAAATTGTAAACTACAGGCCGATATCTAAGCTCTGTATTGTGGCAAAAATCTTCGAAAGGATCATCTATAACCAGGTGTATAATGCTCTTAGAAATTCGTTTAGTTCCTTTCAACATGGTTTTTTGAAGGGAAAGTCTACCGTCACCAACTTAATACTACTCAATGATTTTATTACTGACGCCATGGATAACGGTGAGCAGGTTGATGTCGTTTATACTGATTACAGTAAAGCTTTTGACCGAATTGACCATGAGATCTTACTATCTAAGTTACATGGTATGGGAATACGAGGCGATTTACTCAGATGGTTTTCTTCTTATCTGGAGAACAGGTCCCAAGCAGTAGTATTAAGCAATTATATGTCTGGTTGGGTACCTGTCCCCAGTGGAGTCCCCCAGGGTTCATTGCTGGGCCCATTACTTTTCATTATCTACATAAACGACATCAACTCTTGCTTGCTTTCATCCAAACTGTTGTGTTTTGCTGACGATATGAAAATCTATGCCACAATATCATCACATGCTGACGTGATTGCACTTCAGGATGATTTACGTCGTCTGGAGGATTATTGTCGTGAGAGTAAGCTTGATCTTAACCCTGCTAAATGTTCGGTTCTAACGTATTCTCGAAAACGCTCAATTATACCTTCATCGTATATCTTAGGTGATCAAGTACTACCTAGAACGAATTGCATCCGAGATCTGGGGGTATATCATGATTCTAAGCTTACGTTTGAATTTCATATCAATGCCATAGTCGCTAAAGCATCTAAAGCACTAGGTTTCATAATGTGGCTATCCAAGTGCTTTACTCAAGCCAAAACTTTAAAAATTCTTTACTGTACTTTTGTTAGAAGCAACTTGGAATATGCGTCTGAAATCTGGAATCCATGTTATCACAAGTACATTGATCGTATAGAGAGCATTCAGAAAAGGTTCATAAAGTATTTGTGTTATCATCAGAAAGTGCCCTACCGGTCTGAAGATTACCTCAATCTCTGCAAGAAGTCCCACATATTACCCCTAATTAATCGGCGAGCGGTCTCTGACTGTACTACATTACTTAAAATTTTCAATAATTCGATCAATAACTCTGATATTCTATCCAAATTTTATTTTAACATTCCCGGAAGGTCGAAGGGATGGTACGCACCGTTGCGTGTTCCATCTTCCTCTACGAATTACAGGCAAAATTAATTTATAGTGCGTGCAAGTAGAAGCTTTAATGACATATGTAAGCGGCATGATTTTGATCCTTTCATAACAGGTGTGTCCTCGGCCAGAAAGTGCCTGAGCCTTGGCTTTTTTAATTAGGATTTTGCATGTTCAGGTTTTTATCAAATATGAAATGTTAATTTATTTTAAGCTTGATTGTTATACTGTTTTGTTTTTCTTTTTTTGGTAGCTGTGTTATGTTGTTCACACTATTTCCAAACTATTTTTAGAAGTGATGACTTTTAATTGGCTGTCAGTCTCACGTACTATCTGTTATTCTGTTTGTTTAGCTGTAAGTCGTCCATAATTGATAAATAAATAAATAAATATTATAAAGGTGAAGAGTTTGTTTGTTTGAACGCGCTAATCTCAGGAACTACTGGTTGGAATTGAAAAATTATTTTTGTGTTGAATAGTCCATTTATCGAGGAAGGTTATAAGGCTACATAACATCACGCTACGACCAATAAGAGCGGAGCATAAATGAAAAATGTTGCAAAAACGGGTAAAGTTATTCCTTTTTGAGACTTTTCGTTAGGTGCGCTGCGTAAGCGGTTAAAGTTACGCAACATTCATGTATGTAGGGTAGGTAGGGTAGGGTAGGTAGGTTGCCAGTTGATGGGAGCGAAGCCGCGTGGGACAGCTAGTTTATTATAAAATGATTAGGTACATGTTTCAGAAGGAGTTCCTATAATGCTTCTGTTAACAGTTTTAAGTAATCTTATTTTTTGTTATTATTCAACACGCTGCTTCAAATTGTTTTTTTTTTTACAATTTTGAAAATGCTTAACTAATTATAACTATTTAAACAATTTAATAAAACTAACTCCTAATTAACTAAGAATAAATTTAGTTTTGGAAGAACCAAGGTACAAAGTGTTTGTGTTAATAATACATTTTGATACAAACCAAATCCAAAGGTCAATTAGTCAACAAGATTAATTGTTGACGGTTTAACTACAATTCAAACTCAGCTGATAAAATTGTTATTTTTAACTTATTCTAGATTATTCTTAAACAATACTCGTCTATAGTTATCTAAGACATTATTTTTATAACTAAGGGTTTGTTTGCACTTAGCGTATGTGCCGCCCTGTTTTTGATGTATAGAACATGAACAAATTTAAGTTAAAATACATAGCGATTTGTAACGTTAAAGAAGGCATTAAGATGAGCCAACGATGACGACCAAACAAAATACGTTTTCACGAGCACAATCTTATTTGGTAGATCATTTGTATCGGAAACAAGACATTCCTTCATAAATAAGAAGACTATGCAAACGAACATTTGGGCGCACGGTTGGCGCAGTGGTTGAGCGATTGACTGCTGCGCTGCGTGTCGCGGGTTCGATTCCCGCACGGTACAAATATTTGTATGACCTGCAAATAGTTGTTCCGGCTCTGAATGTTTGTGTATGTGAGTTTATATGTTTGTAAACGCACCCACGATACAGGAGAAATTCCTAGTGTGAGGCAAAGTTTAAAAAAAAAAAAACTTTCCCTGACTTTATTGACTTGCTGCCCAAATGCGAGCAATGGTGGTCTAGTGGTATTGGCCGCGACTTACACTTTGTAAACTCTTTCATCACCACCGCTCTTAAAAACGGTCAAGGAAAACATCGTGAGGAAAGCGACATGTCCTAGAACCAAAAATTCAAAGACAGTCATGTGACATCTACCAACCCGCACTGGACCCGCGTGGTGCATTACGTCTCTCAGAGAGGAGGCCTGTGTTCGAGCAGTGGGAACAGTAATAAGCTGATGATGATGATGATCGATGACGAGCAAAACCTTCAGCAATCAAAAACAAGAATAAGCAGAGAAACGACTAACGCAGCGTTAACTGTTGTAATATTTATGTCAATTTTTTTATTTTAAATAAGCTTTTCTGCTTTCCGTTCATTTTCATCCAAACCTTCTATGCAAAATTTCATCTTAATCGGTTATTACCAATTATATACATTGCAAGTTAAATAAAAGCTGTAAAACCCAAGTGTGACTGGCCTTAAAATCAATTAATTCTTACGTGACTGTGTCAACTATTAAAATGATTCGGTAATCATTTGACCTAAAAAATGTTATATAAACACCAATAAAAAATATCTTATTGCTATGTATGAATATATGTAGTTGATAGCTCAATGACAAATGTATGAACCGTGACTCTTGGTCATTTATCATAGTTATTCATACTTTTGTGTAGTCTGTATATTTGTGTTACGTAAATAAAAACGTGTATGAATTTTTATATATTGCGAAACTATTATTAGATTACGCTAACGAAAAAACATTAGCGAATAAATTTAAAACACATGTGAAATTGCTTTTTTCATTCGGACAAAATGTTGTATCTATTTGCATGTGAAAGTACACAAAAAAAAAATCATATTCAAATGTAGGTCATATAGGAAATGAAGCATTATTCATATCGGTGTCACAAGCAAAAACCAGCGTGGATGAAGTTCGTTTCTTGAAAGAGGCTATGGTGGAGCGGAGAGATTTGACCTTAAGCCTTGTCTCCCAGTGGGGTGATGACAATCTGGTCTCCTTTAACGCCACCAAAACACAGGCGTGTCTTTTTACCGCTAAAAGGGGTATTTTCGATCAAACTCCTACTTTTCGGAGTGCGTCTGTTCCTGTAACTGATCGGCTCGAGCTCCTAGGCATGGAGTTGACAAGTCTCAACTTCGGCGCCTCCATTGAGTACAAAGCCCAAATTGCGGCCAAAAAACTAGGCATCCTAAATAGGGTGAACCGATACTTTACGCCTGGACAGCTTTTAACCCTATACAAAGCGCAAGTCCGATCCTGCATGGAGTATTGCAGCCACCTTTGGGATGGCTCAGCTAAATATCAGCTTGCCGCGCTTGACTCGGTGGAACGCAGAGCCAGAAGGCTCATTGGCGACGTCGAACTGGCGGATGCCAAGCTTCACAGCTTAGCTCATCGCCGCAAGGTTGCCTGCTTGTCGGTCTTCTACAGACTGTACTTCGGTGAGTGTGCTGAAGAACTCCACGACCTCATCCCACCAGCCCCCTTCTACCATCGGACATCTAGACGCACTGCAAGTTATCATCCTTATCTTGTTGCCATTCCACCAATTCGCACCAAGCGCTTCCAAACATCCTTCATAATGCGCACAGCGAATGAATGGAACTCGCTACCTGCGTCAGTGTTTCCGAACGCATTCAACCCGAATCTCTTCAAAGTTTGAGTAAACAGGCTTCTTCTGGGTTAGTTCACTCCATCGTCGACTCTGTCTCTGTCACCTTTGACCTGGACTAGAGTCAAGAGCAAACCCATCACAAATAAAAAATTAAAAAACATTTTTAACGTGGGAAGATCGAAAGTACCGGAGTACCAATTAAATAAATACAATTCTTTCTTTGGTTTGTCATCATCATCATCATCTGCCTGCGCTTATCCCTTGTTACTCGTTTTCTTCTTCCATACCGTCCTGTCAACCGTCACTCTATAACTGACTCCCTTTCATTTGATATCACTACTCACACAGTACACCCATCAAATTTCCGTGTGTTCAAGTGTTTTTGCCATACCTATTATTAGAATCAAACATTACAGTTCACAATGTTAGGACCCATTAATATTAATGATAATCTTTATCCGTGGTGCTAGGCAACTGGGCTTATCCCAGTTGTAAGCTACCCTTTGTACCTATTGGCCTTGTTTGTTCTGTCTCCTGCTTGATATGGAGGGAAGTTCGTTATTCTTTTCTTAATAATTTCGTTGCGGGATCAATGACAGTTAAATTCCGTCTCCGGGACTTCTTCAAGCCATTTTTTATTTTATTTATTTAAAATATAGTACAGCCACGTCACATGCATTACAAATCGACAAAACAATCTAAACAACCCAATGCATATGACAAGTACGGCGTACATAGAACTCATTGTAACATTGCCGCCCTGAGATAACTATAATTTATTCAATTGAAATTACAAAGAGTAGATCAAACAAAAATACAAATGGTTAAGTACATATAAATTTAACTTAAATAATTAAAAACATCAAAACAAATTGTCTGTAATCAAAATCATAATGTCAACAATGAAAATTATAAATTCAAAATCATTCAAAAATAAAATTAAAAATCAACATAAAATAAAACCACAACCATAATGTCTTAAATCAAACCATAAACTCGATAATCCAAATCATAAGTCAAAATCAAAGTCATCATCATCATCATCAATTCAATACATATAATAAATCTGTAGAAAAATATTTTTTGTACATCGAAAAAATTTCCAAAAAAAATTGCCAGGGTGTTAAAGGATAACCAACAGAACCGATTTCCAGCATTTTTTGAATTGTTGTCTGTTTGTCTGTTTATTTGTGCACGCATCACGTGAAATGTACGAAACCAATGTAGATAACTTTTATACTTAAAAATTGTGCGTAACTTGAAGAATTACTTAGTTTTTGTTTCATCGAAATCGGTTCACTCTATCAAAAGTTAGATGAATTTAAAGTGTTCAAGAAGTAAAATTATCACAGCTCACGCAATTCAGTTACTCGGACAGTTGAACTCGCTATTCGATAGATGGCGTTGTGCATTTAAAGTCATTTTCTGAATCGCGGTGTTAAGATTCTACGCGACAGAATGACACTAGAAAAAAAAAGGTATTTTAGTATGTATTATGTATATATATGTGACTATGTGTGGTGTATGTAGGGTAGGCAGGAAGGTAAGTAGGGTAGGGACTAGGATTGGCAACAGACAGATGACGGGAACGGGAGCGAAGCCGCGGGCACAGCTAGTTAGAAAATAAAATACAAAATGAAATTATAACCATAAGGTCAAATCACAATCAAAATTATATGATCATACAAAACATCAAAAAGTCATACATCAAAGTCAGAAATCGGAGTAATTAAAAAAAAGCTTCATTTCCTCGGCGCTTTTCTGGTGGTGGGATTGTCCCAATAAAAAAAGTCTACCTATCTTATCTTTAGCCTGCTCCTCTCTCTCTCCATCCATCAAAATTAATAGTCAGAAGTCTTTTGTAACATGCATTTCATTTCATCACACATTGTGAACAATGGATAGAAAAAGATTTAATTTGTTCCTAATCTTCGAATGCGTTATTATTATTTTTTTTTCTTATTCAGCTGTCACCATATTTTCCGAAATCGTGTCAGTACCTATAGCTGAAACAGGCGGAATTAATTTAATTAAACAATTACCACTATTTTATGCCTTGGCACTCTCCCAAACAAAATAACGACATATTAAAAGTTCTATTTTACTGTACTTTTTCCCATTAAACCAGAGACATCCGCTTTGTTTTATTTTAACGGTTGAGATTGAAGTAATGGCTAGGTAGGATGTGTGGGTGTACGTTTACGTTCATTTGTTCGAAGAACTATTATTTATTTTGTAAGCACATAATTTATTGAGGAACCATTGTTTGCTGTTCTAGATGTGCAACATTGATTTGTGTTGTTGTTTGATTTAGGCGATTTAAAGTGTTTTTTTTTGTATTTATCTTAACTATAATACATTCCAGCTACCGCTTCCTCCGCGTTGAATTAGTACTTACCCCAATGTCTTTAAAATGATTAAAGTTTAATAAAAATCCATTCTATAATTTTTGCGTGCAGGAATAACAAAATAACATAGCGTTTGTAATAGTAAGTAGGAATGTAATAGCTGAGATTGTTTTACTCTGTTTACATAATACCTACATATCATTATGTTTGTAAACGGTAATCACAGGCACATCCAATTGATAACGAAACTACTTTCACAAAGCTACACTATATCGCTAATATATACTGAGATCTCACTGAAAAATTTGCAGGTATTTAGTTTTTGATGAAACTTGATTTTTATTAATGATTTTTGACAGTAGAATAGACTACTGCTAATAGATTTTCGTTTTTTTTTTGTTTATAATTTATTTTTAACTCTGCCCTACACTAGGAACTTCTCTTATGTCGTGGATACGTATGCCACATTAACTACCTCTCAGTTAGCCACCCATTATGTTTTTTTTGTTTTGTTTTTGTTTTTAAAAACGTTGCCCCACACTAGGAATTTCTTCCTGTATCGGGGGTGCGTTTACAAACATGTAAACTCACATACACAACACTCAGAGCCGGAACAACTATCTGTAGGCCATACAAATATTTGTTCCGTGCGGGAATCGAACCCGCAACACGCAGAGCAATCGCTCAACCACTGCGCCAACCGTGCGCCCCATTATGTGTTGCCAGGTTTTGCAGGTAAACTGGCAAACCACAGCTTGGACCTAACTAAGTGCGGGCAACCTTATTTTTTCCTTTTCCACACCAGTTTTTTTCAAATGACGTCGGATTCACATGAAAAACTTTTATATTTGGGGTTAATTATCAAACATAAATTACAATTTATTTAATTAAGGTCGGTCGCGGCTATATATTTCCAGGCAACCCTGCGGGATTCTATTCTGCTATCAAGTCAAGAAACTGAAAATTATGTTTAAACAAAAACCCTGTTAAATTTTAATTAGCGTGTATGGCAAATCTTTCTTAACTATTCAATTCTGGCCTACACCATTTTTTTTTAAATTAATTGCAGCACAACTTCTGAGCGTGAGGTCTTAGGTTCAATTTCCAGGCTGGGCAATAAGTTTTTGGGTTTTCCATTTGGAACATCTTAGAAGCGGCATTTGTGCCGATTTTTCTAAAAAGGGTAGCCTTCAATAGCGTGATAATTAATGATAACAGGTGAAATAATGTTATAGAAGTATGGGGCAACCTTTTCGCAAATACTGGTGACATTATGATGCACACCTTTTTCAGAGACTATAGAACGCCACTGGCTACGATTCTTACGTACTTTTAATCGTGTTTTTCTACACACCAAAACTTACCAACTATTCTGTACGTACTACACCATAAATAATTTGGACGTCTCTGGTCGTAGGACAGCGTAAGATGACGCCATTGCAATTAAACTGTCATTTGTCCAACGTCATTACAGATGCAATGTCAATGTCGCCAGGGCTGTCACGCGGATTGTATGTAAATTAGGAGTTATGGCATGTTGTGATGTTTTTATTGTTGATTGGAATCTTTTATGTCTTGAATTGTTTGTACACGTAGAGTTTGAATTAAGAATTGAATGTATCATCAATTGCTTAGCCTTTTCGTAAATATCTTGGGATCTGATGGCAGTACATTGATGCACTTGAATAATAGTATTTTTCATGGAACGACTGCTTGTCTATCCTTCACAACCCAGTTAAAGAGTAACCCGGTACACCTTGCTTCCTTTGCTGCTGTCAAATATCTGCTTTCCAACTTGTTAGTAATGATTATGCTTTGTCGGTATCTCAAGACCTCCGTGATGAAAGGATCGATGAGAGAACACGGTTAGGTATTTAGAAGCAATATGACGTATTTACTCATACCATAACATTAACACAAAACACACAATACTTTGTTTATCTAATAAAAGAAAACCTAGAAACGAGAATACATAGAATGTAATCATTTATTCCCAGAATCTGATAAGTTATTTTATTAACATTGTGCTTGATTATGAATGAAATTATTGAATGAAAATGAAACTGCAAAAGTTTCATTCAATAATTTTGCAAATTATTTAAATTCCTGCTTCTACAGTTATATCAAACCACAAACCATTTGCTAGTTTACACAGCTTATAAATTACCTACACACTATTGTAAATAACTGTTTAACAATTTATATTCAACATTTTCATTAATATATATTTTATTTTTGCATATTGTAATTTTAAAGGTATGTACTTGAATAGTTGTAATTTAAAAGGAGAAAAAATGGGAATTATAATTGTATTGAATTGTTAACGGATAATTGAGATTGAAAATGCAACTATAATGGCTCATTTACATTAGGTCGGTTTGAAGTCGGTCACCGAAGGCGGCGGCCGCATTCGGTTTAACTGAAACGCTCACCTAAATTGAGTTGTTTACATTGGTCGGTTAACCGAATTCGGCGACTTGATTGATGCGGCGATTGTATATTGAACAGTCAGGTTGCAAGCATCGTCATGAACAGTCTTGTGTTAGAAGGATTTTTAACTGTGTGCGATGTAATACAAGAAGTTTTGAGGAAAAAAGGCGACGGGCGGGGCACGGCGCACTCGACACCGACAACGGGCTCGACCGAATACGGCCAAACCGAATACGGCCAAACGAATACCTGTTTATATTAGTCGGTGACCGAATACGGCCTGCAGCCGAATACGGTCTAACCGACTTAATGTAAATGCGCCATAAATAAATTAAATTGGAATTTTATTGAAATTGTATTATTATTTGTTTGTAATTTACTGAACTGGGACTGTTTAACATAACTTTTATTTTAATAAACTTGTAAAAAGTTATTATATTATAAGCAGAACTTATTGTTGGTAGTGGTGGTACCTACCGATTAATATAAAAGCGTGCGCTCGAGCGAGTATCGCCCCTTTTTATCCTGAGTCGTCGCACAGTAATGTTATCGGTACCTTTGCTACTTTGCAGTAAGTTCGTTCCATATTGTGCTATTCGGGTTTTTGTGTTATTGGTACTCGTTTTGAATATAAACGGTCGTTTGTGATTGCTCGAATTTTAATGATTACGTGAACAATTGTTAAAATTAAGTCTATTCTGAAATAAATTCATTTTAGTTTGGCCGAATTGTTATTTTTATTTGTTTTTCCATCCTGGTCGCTAAAATCAGAAGTTGGATTCAGCTCATTTGCTCATAATTATTAGCCTTGTTACCTACACAAACAACCGTTGATTTCAAATAAAAATGCCACTTGAAGAGCCAGTTAGAACGCCGCTTCGCTCTGAGGGTAGGCGTAGCCGTCGCAGTGAATCGCGAAACATAAGCATGGTTCACGATCACCTCACGATAAAACTCAATCACGGTCACGCCATAGTAGAAATCGTTCGCATTCGCGTCGTGACAGGACTCACTCGCGTTCACGTAATGACATAACTCGTTTACGATCACATCGCAGTCGCTCACGTAATGGTGTTAAGCGAAGAACTTATGGTTCAAATAGTGGTTCACGGTATCAGTGATGTACAGGTACGTGCAGCCGCTATCAATGCTGACCTAACGTCAGAATGCATAGTTTCCTTCTTAGCTAATTGTGTAAAGCCTATTCGTAAGTCTGATAATCGTAACCCAGAACAATAGGGCGTAAAAGGCATAATTCTAACGGCCCTAGTAAATCTGAAAACAAATGTTTTAATTGCGGCTAAACAGGGCATTATAAAGAGAAGTGCACCAAGAGGCGTAATATCAATGATAAAGACGGTAGAAGTAATAATGCTAGACAGATTGATTCTTTCTGTAAGAAGGTAGGGCTAATAAAGATTTGAATTTTGAATTTGTATCGGCGGTAGTAAATTTCTTTTCCGGTTCACGTAAACAAATAGTGTTCTTTGAAACTGTTAAGTGATAAAGAGTTTGTTGCTCGCGAATATATCAGTTTGAGTCTAATAGTTAGTAATATCGCGCTTGAAATAGATTTTGTCATAGTACCCGCGTCGTGTATGAATAAACCCATTATCATGGGGACTGCCGTACTAAATCGCGATGGTGTCACGTTTATTCGCACAAAACATGGACAGTACTTGACTCATGTATCGGATAAGGTACTAAAAGTAAACGCTGTGAATGTTGTGTTGTGTGTGTGAACCTTACAATAATAAATACACCTCACATAGTAATATTAGTCGTGGTCAGGTAAGACCGAGCTGTAATAAAGAAAGTGTTACTTGATCCTCTATCTATGAGATGAGTCGACAAAGAGCTTCGCGGTAAGCCTCCTCGTACTTTTAACCTTGATCTAAGTTTTTGCAGAAAACAAGCCCAGTCGACCGGCAAGTTCTAGCTTGCGGGGCCCACCCGTATGGCTCCTTCACTGCGCATTGAAGAGATGTGCTGCGTATGAGCTGCTCCTCCTGGCTGGCCCCTGTGAACTGCTGACGCACCTGGTTGGTGCCTGTGCACTGCTGCAGCTGGTTGGTGCCTGTGAGCTGCCGCACCGGGTCAGTGCTTGTGCGCTGCCGCACCGGGTCAGTGCCTGTGCGCTGTTGCACCTGGTCGGTGCCAGTGCGCTGTTGCACCTGATCGGTGCCTGTGCGCTGTTGCGCCTGATCGGTGCCAGTGCGCTGTTGCGCCTGATCGGTGCGTGTGCGCTATTGCACCTGGTCGGTGCGTGTGCGCTGTTGCACCTGGTCAGTGCCTGTGCGCTGTTGCACCTGATCGGTGCCTGTGCGCTGTTGCACCTGATCGGTGCCTGTGCGCTGCCGCACCTGGTCGGTGCCTATACACTGCCGCACCTGGTCGGTGCCTGTGCGCTGTTGCACCTGATCGGTGCCTGTGCGCTGCCGCACCTGGTCGGTGCCTATACACTGCCGCACCTGGTCGGTGCCTGTGCGCTGTTGCATCTGGTCGGTGCCTGTGCACTGTTGCACCTGATCGGAGCTTGTGCACTGTTGCACCTGGTTGGTGCCGTGCACTGTTGCACCTGGTTGGTGCCTGTGTGCAAGTGTAAGTGCTAGTCGCTGTGGTACTAGTCACTCAGGCGTTCGTCGCTTGGCGTTTGTCGCTACACTTGATCCTTTTGTCCTTTTGTCATGTATGGACATGGCCTGCATGTTGGACAGGCTTGCACGTATGAATACGGTCTGCGTGTCAGGCATTTGCTTTAAGTGTAAGTGCTAGTCGCTGTGGTACTAGTCACTCGGGCGTTCGTCGCTTGGCGTTTATCGCTGCACTTGATCAAAGTTGTCCTTTTGTCATGTATGGACCATGGCCTGCATGTTGGACAGGCTTGCACGTGTGAATACGGTCTGCGTCAAGCATGTTTTACCTTTTGCTTAAGTGTAAGTGCTAGTCGCTGTGGTACTAGTCACTCAGGCGTTCGTCGCTTGGCGTTTATCGCTGCACTTGATCAAAGTTGTCCTTTTGTCATGTATGGACCATGGCCTGCATGTTGGACAGGCTTGCACGTATGAATACGGTCTGCGTCAAGCATTGTTTCAGATAACTAAGACTGGTCGTCAAGGACAGTCGGCACGAGGTGCAAGGAGCTGCCCCGAGGACAACGGAGACCTTCAAAATAAAGGGCTCAGTCGGGTTTGAATTTTTAAGAGATGAATGTGAGGTTGCTGTGTGAATCTTTTGATAGATGATATGTGAATTAATTGAAAGATGACGTAGAGAAAGTTGTGAATGGTGAAATGTGTTCATTTAGTCTTGTTGAATTGTCTTCTTAATGTAATTTTGTATCCAGGTGAGCATGCGGAATCTGATGAGACGGTGCCTGCAGCCGGATCACAGCGTGTGGCGTGGCTGACCCGTCTATGCCTCTGCTGGATGACGACTCTGGACGATGTGGGTGAGCCTTCAGGTGCATCTGCTGGTTCTACTGGTGCTTCGACAACGGACGGGACAAAGTCGGACGAAAGCGGCGATCAAGCTCTCGCTGTACCTGGCAGTGCTTCCGAAGAAGTACATGGTGCAGCCGAGGACGGTGCAAGATCAGGAGAGGCCGTATAAGCAGAACTTATTGTTGGTAGTGGTGGTACCTACCGATTAATATAAAAGCGTGCGCTCGAGCGAGTATCGCCCCTTTTTATCCTGAGTCGTCGCACGGTAATGTTATCGGTACCTTTGCTACTTTGCAGTAAGTTCGTTCCATATTGTGCTATTCGGGTTTTTGTGTTATTGGTACTCGTTTTGAATATAAACGGTCGTTTGTGATTGCTCGAATTTTAATGATTACGTGAACAATTGTTAAAATTAAGTCTATTCTGAAATAAATTCATTTTAGTTTGGCCGAATTGTTATTTTTATTTGTTTTTCCATCCTGGTCGCTAAAAATATCATAATTACAAAAAGTATATTAATTGAATTTGTATTGGATAATTGAGTTGAATTGAAACTATAATTAAGTTGAATTGGAACTGTTCTGAAATTGAATGGTTATTGGTTTATAGTTTACTGTAATGGAAATTAACATTTTACATTTATTTATTTTATTGTTTTTGAATTAAATTTTACAATATAATTTTATTTTTAAAAGTTTAATGCATGAATAATTTGTGTACATCAGAATCGCGGGTGTACTTTTCAGATTTGCCTAAATTTAATGCAGTTATTTGGTACCTTCTGTGTACCTTTACGTACCTCTCCTGAAAATCTGTGTACCTACACACGTACAATGATATTTTAAAAATTAGGTACACCCGCCATCCTGATGTCAGAACCGCGGGTGTACTGCTAACCAGTATATGTAGCTAAGTGTACTGTACAAGTAAATTTGGTACCTCTTGTGTACCTGCAGAAACACGTATTTATTAAATAAAATACCGTAAGGTTGCTGCGAAAAATTAAAAAATCGATTTTCTTTCTTTGACGTTGTTATTATTTTATAATACTTCCTCATGATTATAATCTCCTGGTACTTGAGTTAGTCTTTACCGGTAATGATTCCAGCCCCGCAAATATTAAGACTTCGTCATGATTCTGGCTTCCTGGTATTTTGGGTATAAAAACGCTTGTAATATTGCATTCTAAAATATTGTTTGTTTTTCTAATAGATTTTTTTTAATATTTAACTTTTTATTAATACTGAAGATTGTTATTTTTAACAGACTTCCCAAAAAGGAGAAGGATCTCAATTCGGATGTTCATATTTTTTGTTTATGTTCGGGCATAACTCCGTCTATATAAACGACTGGCAAAATTCTTTTTTTGTTCGAAAGAAGTTTATTTCGAAATGGTTCCATTTAAATTTGGTAAAGATCTGATAAAGAACTTCGGAAATATACAACAGAACTCAGAACTCTTCAATAAATCTGAACGGCAAATCCCTAGGCATTGCTGCAATCGGATGTCTGTTTATTGTGTACACCATTTCATAACATACCATCACGCCAGTATGCTCTAAACGGGTACGCAGATGTATACAGTTCACCCTGGTACACTCTCATTCCACTGGACATGTTCAAGTTACATGTTATTCGGGTAATCTAGTCTGGCATCACTGTGGGCATTATAGGCACCTCACTATAGAATTTGTCCATTATGTACCAAAAAGTGAAAAATAAAAACTTAAATAAAGTGAAAGTTATTTTTAACTTTGTAGTGTTTTTATTTGGAAGTCGGTTGTATTTTTTTGTAAAAAACTAAAACAAAATAATACCGACGTCAGAGAAAAAAAAAATTTGTTTACTTTTCGCGGCAACCTTACAGTATTTTGTTAAATAAATACGTGTTTCTGCAGGTACACAAGAGGTACCAAATTTACTTGTACAGTACCCTTAGCTACATATACTGGTTAGCAGTACACCCGCGGTTCTGACATCAGGATGGCGGGTGTACCTAATTTTTAAAATATCATTGTACGTGTGTAGGTACACAGATTTTCAGGAGAGGAACGTAAAGGTACACAGAAGGTACCAAATAACTGTAATAAATTTAGGCAAATCTGAAAAGTACACCCGCGATTCTGATGTACACAATAATTTAATGTAGTAGAATAAATGGCTTTTTTATTTTATTTTATTTTATTATTCAACATTTTCATTAATATACTTAATTCCCGAAATAAATTTGAAATATCATTTAATTGGCCCATTTAATATTTACATTATCTGTAGTTGGTATTTTGGTAATGATGATTTTGCCGAAGTTATAGCTACTATACTTATCATAATAATATTATTAATGAAATAGCTGAAAACCCGAAAGGGTCACCCTTTCGGGTTTTTCGGCTATTTCATTTATTCCTAAAAATAGCTAAATCTGTTACGATCGATTTTGAATGATTAAATAAATAATATTTCCAAAACTCAGGAAACTTACTTTTCCTACTTCATCAAAATCTTGGCCTTAACCTAATGTATTTGCGGTCTACGCAATACGTCTACTTCTTTCATGTTTCTCTATTAATCGACACACATAAAACAAGTAACCAAAACATATTTTTTTATCATAAAATATTTCAACAAACCATAGCTTCGTAGTAGATACAGCGGCAACCCTAACAGTTGCCACACTATCGCCGCTTCCGTGAGCAGACGTACGTAAATAGCCCGCGGCCACGCTGCAGGGAGCACACACCTTTTTGAAAAAGGAATGTTACGGAATATGAGGGCCAAATGTTCGGAATATTGGTGATAATTTTGTGGTTTTGGGTATGGGATACCTTTTTTAATGTAGAATTTTTCGTGAATATTAGTCTAGCAAAATAAATATAGAGACTTAGTTTATTTTAGTGCCTGGTGTAACACTTTTTTTGTTAGAGAAGAATCTTTGTTGAGGGAAATGTTAGTTACCAATTTTCGTAGCTGAGATACACGTTTTTCATTCTTTTTGACGCTTCGCTGTTCCCACCTCGTTTCTAGGTTATGATGCTGATTGGGTGCTGCACTTAAAAGTAACAATGTCAAACTAGGACTCATTCATTTAACTAAAACCTCTAAAAGTCTGATCGTTTTGACTGTTTGACAGCTGACGTTTGCGTGCGTTCCGTATTCTCCAATTCTGCGCGATTTGGTTGTAGCACGAGTTGATTGTTCAAAATATATTTTTTATTGGTCAAGGATTGTGTACAGTTTCAATTTTCTTTTATGATTATAGAAAGGTATCGTTTCGATTTAATTTGTGTGCCATTCAGGGAATACATTTATTTCATTTAGGGTTTTGACATTAAATGTTCTGAAATGTTCATTGGAGTATAATGGAGCGGCGTGCATGTGTTTAGTTCATGCATCAGTGTTGATGACCTTACTGATGCACGAAACATTATTTGTTTTTTCATGGAATTTAATTGTAAACTAAGCTGTCCAAAAGTGTGGGCGACGGACGTCCACGAGTCAGTCGTCCCCCATACTTTTGGACCCGAGGTGGCGGCGCGTAGTGTTCCACGCGCGCCCCTCTTCGACGTCGCGGGAGGAGTCAATCACTTCCCCCCAACCTGAGATCAAGGCCCGCTGAGGTGGGCTGGCACTAGCCGTGGGAGGCGGAAGTATCGTTGTTCCCGCGACCCTCGGATTAGGTGTGAGATGGAACACCGGGGTGGTTTTTAGTCAGTACAAGTCTAACAGAACTCTCCACGCCTCCAGGGCGGAGGAAATCCACTACGGATATTCCACACCGGAAAAAAAATATGGTAACGAGAGAGATGCATTCCATTAGTTTTTGTTCTTCAACTACAATTTGTCCGGTCTACCTGCTCTCCCACAGAGTGACATTCTGGTTTGGAATTCACCATTAATATAATTTTATATTTTTTTGTTGAAACTAAAATCAGACCAGCAAACTGTTACCAACAACCCTAGCTATATTTTTAAATTTAATTTAGTTAGGTTCGGATTCAACTTTAACCGTTAAAATTAATTGTCAACTGTGAACTTGTGCTTTATTCACCCCGAACCGAAACGTACGTTACACTGGTATGACGCATAAAATAAAATGTAACACGTATGGGAAAACTCATCAATTAGTTAATCTATTTACCTGTGTCCCTTTTCGGTTTAATAGTTTAAAAAAATACTGAGCCAAATTTTACCAGGAATAAAATTTAGAATAAGAATAATAGGTTCTTTTACATTTAGTTCACCCCAACTCAACGACAAATGTATAAGTTTAAACAAAAATAAACCTTACAGCTAGAAACCCAGCCTCAAAACAACAAAATTTCCATTCGACACATAACAAAACTCCACACCGTGCAAAAATCCACAAACTGAAATTCGAAGAAAAATATTTCAAAAAGGTTGCTTCGATAATAAATTCTACGCATTCAGAGGGACAGGATACGTCATCTGTGACAGATGGTGTGGTCTGCCCTGGCCTTCTCCACACATTGGCTGTCCATCAATGTCGCTGACATGTGGATTAGGTACTGGGCTATTCTAACGTCAAAATGTATGTGAAAAAACGTGGGATGAAACTTTTAAGGCCTCCAATACATAGCGAACCGATAGCGTGGCGAAGCGTTTTTATTTTGTAAATTGGATCGCTTTGGCTATTATAGTGACTAGATTCAAACGACACCTTACATTATAAAATATAAACGCTTAGCCACGCTATCGGTTCGCTGTCTATTTGACGAGGTCTTTAGATGACATTCTTTTTTTTTTTTTTTTTTTTAGACATTTGTAAACATGACTGGTTTGAAAGCTTTTTCGTAAGTTACTAAAGATATTCTTTTATATTCTGCTCATTTGCTGACCTTCTTTTCAATTTTTTTTTACCTTTACCCCCTGTATTCGGTTTCATCCTCAGCTGGTGGTGTAGTGTCATCTGCATAGCGGAGGTTAGTTATTTTGGTGCCATTTAATGCGACCTCACTTTCCCAGTGACACGTTTGTGTGATGATATACTCTCCGTAAATGTTATAAAGAACGGGAGACAGAATGCAACCTGTATTATTCTTCCATTCTTTCAACTTTCAACTTCGGCAAGAGCCAGAAAGTTAAGTAAAGCCCTTGCCGAAGTTGAAAAGGCCAGACATTGATGGTCAATCTTTAACACACCCTGATTGATCAATTAAAGTGATTGAATAAGAGCTACTTGGTGTTTAGCTACTCTGAGTTTTTCCAGAAACTTCCACAATGCCGACCAAATCACGTAGTCAAAAGCTTTGCTGTAGTCTATAAAACGCAGCAGGATGACTGGGGTGTTAAATTCGTAGAACATTTCAATTAGTTATCGAATGTTTAATTTTTTTTCGCGAATCCCTTTGCCTTTGACTAATCCGACTTTTTTCTGTGGAATTTGGCAGTTAAGAAATGACGGTTTCTTTTGTTTATAATGTGTAGCAACGCTTTACTTGTGTGGGATATAAGGACCAGTGTTCTGTAATTGTCGCATTTTTCCGTGGAACCTTCCTTGTACAATGGTAGAATTATTGATTTTGCCCAATCATCCGGCCACTCACCCGTTTTTTTACCTTTAATATGTAAGTAAGTAATAGATTTGCCGGTAATTTCAAAACAGGTTATTAGCTTATTTTGTTAACTACCTGTATCCATCACTCAAATGTTTATTTACCTCTCGAAAGAAAGAAGGAGAGCAGTTTGAACACGGGATCTAATTTAAAGTAAAGAACAGTACTTAGCAGGCGTAGGCGGCTAATCGAACGTCCTAACTTCAGCCGAGTACAAATAGTTTTACTAAGAAAGTATCAACTATTTACGCCGCAAAGTAATACTATGTAACAGCAAAAAGGTATATATACCGATGAAATTGCATCAGTTATATGGGACATGACAAGTTTATTGCTAGGTGTGCGCTACATGACAACTTTGTTGTTAGGAGACAGGGGTGCAATAAAACGAAAGGCACGTCCCAGGTTGACGTGATCGACTTGTTATTGCATTTTTCTATAAACAGCTTGGAATCAGACATCCTTCTACTAGTTCAGCTAGAAATTTAATATCGACTGGGACATTATTTTACTCAACTATACGTTCGAACTCTATATCGTTCCTTTGAAGTAGTCGCAGCAGTCGTTGGTCTTACGTTCGCAAATGTAACTGTGATCATGAGGTCCTTTTGGAACGGAGTTCCTTATCGCACGTTATAATTACAAAAAGTGTTACAATGAAAAACCGACACTTTTTTGCCATATATGTTTGCCACCGTTTAAACGTCTGTTTAAACGTCAAATAATCATTTGTGCGTGATAAATTTTATCATACGAGGCACAACGTGCTGAATGCAGGATAGTACAGGCAAAGATCCGTTCAAAAAGGAGACATCAAGAAGATACTCGGAGGCACACGAAAAAAACCGAAGACGTACGAGCACGCGCTGACTAGACACATACAGTAACTACGCTAGCAGCCGCTAGTGTGTGTTTACACTGAGCATTAGCTGTGTTGTTGTTATTTCAGTTTCGACATATTTTACGAAACTAAAATTCTGTAAATTTATTAAATCAAACTCCGTTCCAACCGGGTGTCCATAAGCCACCTCTCACATTTTTTGCGTGCAATTTCGGGACCGACAAAATTTTATTGGTATTTCCATATAGTCTATCGCAGTTATAGCAGCCTAGAGACATAATTGACAATATATGAGTGCAACTCCCTTTAAGAAGTAGGTACAGGCGTGATATTAGGGTAATGTTTTTAGATTCGAATTACGATTGTCTTGAAAGGATTCAACACCAAATTCGCAAAAATATTCCCAATAGAGAAGACAAGACTACGCACAAAGTTATTCATGACAAATTTCCAGGATATAAGTGTCAGTTAAAATTACTTACACTCCATCTGGGAAAGTGTCACCTGCGTGACTGCCTTAGAACACAAAGTGTCAATCACTCACTGTCTAACTAGGATTAAGAGGCTCTACTCGTTCTTGAATTTATTACCATTTGTAAGACAATAACTTGCGTAGTAAATATTTAGTCATGTTAAAGGGTTGATGGTTTACAGTTCCAGTGAATTAAAGCAAAACTATCTATGGATACTTGACCATAGATAGACAAAATGACATTCTCTCAGCAAAAATAATTATCAACATCAGACTACTCTGTTAAAAGTAAGGAGTGATCGTACTTAAACAAATATACAGTTAGACTTTTAACCGCCTCGTTTTTTGTCGGATAAATAGCTTAAATATATGGGATTGAGAATCACTGAAATACTACGTGGTCGATCCCAAACATTTTGGACTTTTGGCAGTCCTGGGGGGTGACCATAAGCTCTTAGAGCGGTATCAATTTGAGATCGAAAAAGGGACAGATGTATATGACTTGTATACATCTGTCACTTACTCGATCTCAAACTGATACCGCTCTAAGAGCTTATGGTCACCCCCCCGTTCCTTTAATTAGGGTTCCGTACCCAAAGGGTAAAAACGGGACCCTATTACTAAGACTCCTCGATCCGTCTGTCTGTCTGTCTGTCTGTCCGTCTGTCACCAGGCTGTATCTCATGAACCTTGATAGCTAGACAGTTGAAATTTTTACAGATGATGTATTTATATTGCTGCTATAACAAAAAACAAAAAAAAACAGAATAAAGTAAATATTTAAGAGGGGCTCCCATACAACAAACGTGATTTTTTTGCTGCTTTTTGCTATAATGGTACGGAACCCTTCGTGCGCGAGTCCGACTCGCACTTGGCCGGTTTTAAGATACTCCTTTACCTTAAGTCGATTAAAAAGCGGGCCAAAAGGCTCATCGGCGATGAAGCACTGGTCAAGACAAAGCTCCAAAGCCTTAAACATCGTCGCCGAGTTGCTAGCTTGTAATTTTTTTATCGGTTACATTTCGGCGCGTTTGCGATGGAATTGCCTAATCTAATTCTACCTAGCCCGTTTCATCACCGGAGTATCAGACGTACGGCGATGCGCCATCGGTACATGGTAGACTTCCCACCCATACGCACAAAATGTTTTGGGAACACTTTTATTGTGCGTACAGTTAAGGAGTGGAATTCCCTGCCTGTGTTTCCCGACAGCTACAATCTAGGGGTATTTAAGTCAAGAGTGAATAGGTTTTATATAGACAAGCGTGATTCACCATCGACCACATCAACGCTTACCATCCGGTGAGATAGTGGTCAAGCGTGAGCCTATATCATACAAAAAAAAAAAAAAAGAAACCTTACAATATCGCCACCGGGATTACTTTGTATATCACTTAGTATTATTCAATAAACAACCTTCCTGATGGCTCAACATGATTCAATTTTTTTTTTATTTGTTATAGGCTCGCGTTTGACCACCATCTCGCCTGATATCGCTGAAGATGCCATTCAGCTCATTTAAATACCTCAGAATCCGAGTTGTCTGAAAATCAACTGCAGCATAGTTACCTGTAACAAAAATACTAGTATAATGATTGCACAATGATTAAAAATATTGCTCGACAAAGAACATTACTCGAAATAAGGTTCACCAAATCATTCTTTAAATATCCTCAATTTCATTTTTACCTAATTTTAATATCGAACTATGTCACAACTTCCTAACCAAAACTCACTTTCATTGTAGGCATCATTTATCACCATTTAATTCATAACTACATTAGCCCACTTACGTCTAGGAGCTTTCGATCCACAGAGCTCCGATACCCCTCAGCAGCTGTTGTTAGAAACGACATACTCTTAACTTTCATTCAAAATATAAGTGTCAATGAGTATCATGGTTTACGGCCTCCGTAACAATTCCAATACGGCTATGACAGCTGAAACTTGTGCCTAGCGAAACTGCACGGCCACGAATAATATTAATCCCGCAAGGTAGAATGATTCAAAGACATGTGCAATTCGAAGACAAGTGACATCTACCAATCCGCACTGGGCCCGTATGGTGGATTACGGCCCACTCCCTCTCACAGAGAGGAGGCCTGTGTGCCAGTAGTGAGAACATTAAAAAGGCGGATTGTGCTAAGATAGACTGAAGACCTGGTGAAGGCCTTAGTAACGCTGGATGCGAAAAGCACAGTACCAGCTCGACGAAGATGACGTTTGCGGAAGTCCTATGTCGGATTTACTCCGCTTAATGGACGAGTTTTGGCTGAAATGATGACAATGATGATGAAGATTATTGGCAACGGCGTCTATTAATTACCGTACTCTATGAACCAAACTAATTGTTTACGAGTGCCGTTAATAAATGGCTTGTAAACGCACATAGAAATTCAACACTATGCTAAAAGTGCCACGTGGTTATTGTCTGAAAGATTTATGTTGTTTACCGCACTAGTTTTTGTTATCGAGCACTTCTTGAGAGCTTTACGTATGTAGGTAAAATTGTGATGTATTAGGAGGGAGGAGTTTTGTAAGAGTGTTTTAGAGGAAGCAGAAAATCTGGTGTAATCTTTTATTAGTGGAGTCGGGAAAGGCAAAAGAGGAATATAGAATTATACTGGATAAAGAGACATCCCGCAGTTAAAGTCGAATAAAAGAAACGGCTATAAAAAGCGCGGCTTTGGTTTTCGCAGCTTTGGAATTATTATTAACAACCTTAACAATTTTTTTTTTAATAATTATTCCTCAATCTATTTCACATAAAACTACATGCGCTCCTATAAGTTGCTTAGTAATGGATTTTTATTTCATCATCGTCATCAGCTGCCCCAAGTGTCACCACATCGGAACGATTTCTGTGTGTCTCGCATCCAGCAGATTCCCGTAGCCTTAACCAGGTCATCGGTCTAGGTAGACGGAGGCCCGGTCTTCTGGTACGCGGTTGCCACGGAGTTCTATTAGTTTAACTCTTTACCTACTCTCATAGGTTCATTATTATCTTGCCAATATTTTAATCTGGTCAATAAAATTAGTACAGAAACATTCCAGAAAGACTTACAACAGTTACTAGAAGTAACTAAAAGAACATAGAAACCAAAAGATCGTACACAAAATTTATCCCCTAAAAGATCGTCCAACAAGACAAGCGTTCCACCGCAAATGGACGCGTAAACCATCCGTAATGGTGACTCGAATCCAAGCCTCAGTGAAATGAAATTTTCCGTCTAATCCCCCCGCCAGCCGTCAGCATGACCCACATTAATCGTAGTATGCTTGCTAAAATTTGCATGATATGCTCAAATACAGTGTATTTTGATAACTATAATTCGATCTATAAATCTTACCAATACATTTATTAAGTGGTTTAACGAAATATGGTTTTAACATTTCTTTATTGCTTACAATTGAATGGAAGAGTTATTTAATGAGAGCTTTTTCTATTATTTATTTCAGTCTTTAAATATCCAGGGTAATCATATGTACTAAATACTCGTTGCAATTTTTTTTTTATCATATTAAATTTTCAATGAAAGGTTCAATAGGAGTAATTTATTTGCGTAAAATGAACTTTCAAAACTTTCCTTCGTGTCAATAGGACATTAACCTCAAACTACATTATCATTATTTGGATGACCATGTACCGAAAGAACTTTTTTCGAAGAAATCATAACATGAAAGATATAACAAGTCCTAACAATTCGGATACATTTCACGACATGTCCCCAATTATAACCGTTTCTTTTACAAATACAAGATATGTCCCCAAAAATATTACATCATATCCCGCCTTATATCTCTTTATCTCCCTTTCATTAAATATGCACAATCGAGTGTCTATCTCAGGGATCTAACAATACGTCTACGTAAATAAATAATGTTTGCTCGTTTCCGAGCATTTCAGAAGCATCAAGCATTTTATAAGCAAGCGAGCACAATTACTTTCAGCGGATTTTATGAAGCAGTGAAGATAAGCGTTTGAAGTGTGTTTCAGGATTTCCGCGTTTTGTTTTTGTTTTCACCTTTTGTTCGTGCAATCCTTTTTGTGGGTTTAATTTAATTGTTGTAGAGTGGAGATTTTATGTGCTGTTTGTATGTAGTTAGTGGACTTAGTGGGAAATTTACTTTATTGTTATTTCAGAATAAACGTACCAATCACCTACACTTTCCAAGACTTGAACGAGGCCCACGATAGAGTTATCCAGGCATCATTCTGTTCGTACAAAACCTGGTTCGTATCGACCCGTAAAGAAGCAAAAGAATATACACTCTATTTGCAAAATGATTTCGTCTATTATCGCCGCATAAACTAGCATTAACTCACAAAGACGATGCTTTTTTGAAAATTACATATTCTTATGCAATACCAAACATTCTTTACCTTACGTAGGTAAACATTTACACACTCATTTGTCAGACTATAAAACATATTCGGCTAATAAATCTTCTGTCTTGAAAAACGTAGGATGACGTCACACTTTTATGAAAAAGTACGACTATCCACCATTGTCATGGAGATGTCAGCACCTATTGAAGATGGATAGCTGAGCTTCTAGGTGCAAAGTCGTTTTCATATCCACGGATGCGTTCTGAATGAGTGTCTTAACGATGTACAGTGAATGATACAGAAAGAATTAGTATTTCACTTTTTTGTTTACAATTCACTGATAACACAAGACCTTCGTGGTGGTTACGGTAGTTATAGTTGGCTCGGCTTGTTTGGATAAAAAGGTAATTAAAGTTGATCAAAAAAAAATTGTTAATTTACTGATAGATAGCACACAGTCTAAACCGTTAATTCTATAAGCATACAATATTGGACAACAGATCCATACATAATTAGAATGATCAATCACTAAGGAGGGCCTCTAAAGAATGTATAGCCTATGGCGGTTAATTTAGTGATTCATTCCTAAATTCAAGTTTGTACGGATGAAGTTTCCTAATTTTTGCCGATGGGTAGTCCCTATCGGGCACTAGGTTTGTAATAAGATCCAAATACAAATATTAATCAGAATCAGTATATTTATTTGTGAAACATAGGTATTTACATAAAGATCTTAGGTTAATTATAATTAATGCAGATTTGGTAAAAGAACGATATCGTCGTAAAAGATTCGAAATCATATCAAATTCTTATCATTAGGGCGTGGAAGCATTTAGAATACAGTTTTAGTTCAACAACCATTAACCAAACAAGCATTAACGATGGGCCAATTTTACAATTTACGTACTTATCCACATCATACATTAGTGAAAATTTGCTACATTATCACGATACATTTGTCGGATCTTGTCATAATTTGTTTACTTAAAATTATACACGAGTACCTTGTTTGGTACTGGGTGGAGTCTAGTGTTTCTTATGGTGTCGATATGGTTCATGTAGTGTAGAGCGACACTGCGACAGTGATCGTTCGGACATGGCCGTGACATGACACATACTGGCCTAGGAACTGCTCAGTGTTTCCTTATAAGTCCAGAGTAGTACTTAGTACCATAGTGATTGACTCTGTACGAATTAAAACTGTATAGAAGTTACAGGAGATATTTCTGTAGTTTACCCGTATCCCAAATTCTGCGCCCACGATAATACTTCTGACACCTGAGTGTCACTAAATAGGTCAAATCACGATCCTATATACCTTGATCTGACATATTTTACTATTGTGTTTAGCATAATTCCACCTCTTTACCCACTGTTATTTTACAACACAATTCTGCATTACATTCGCGTTCAAATTGTTAAAGAGATATATCGTACATAAATTGTACGATATATAGCGGCATAAAGTTACCTGTTACTTTACTACCCATTGAATTTGAGCTTTATATCATTGTTTTAAGATTGGGATTTGTAATTTAGTAGCAGTTGGAAGTTTATGTGTATATTTCAGTACGTGAGTGCTTTGCTTTTCTTTTTAATTTTATGAATGAAAGGATCGTTTTTAAATGCTTTGTCTGTTTATTTGTGAGAAGTTCATTTTGTTTCACATTTAGTTATGGTTTAATAAACTTTGGAGGGGATACAAAAATACTCTTTTGTTTTATTTCTGTTTGATTGATGGTTTGCAGGCGAATATAATCAGAAATGGCATCTAACTAAAGTTTACCGAGTGACTTGTTTGCTTTTTAATTATTTATTTTTTGTACGGTGTTATTTTCTTTGCGTTTTACTACCAAGTTTAAAGTTACTTACTTCTGACTAATTTCTTTCTGTGTACCTAGAGATATAATTGAATATTGACTAGTTTTTTTTTATTGTATTCAAAGCGTTACCCCACACTAGGAATTTCTCCCCTATCATGGTTGCGTTTCATCTACACATATAGCTAAACCCGGAAAAACTAACTGAAGGTCAACAAATATTTGTTCAGTGTGGAAATCGCTCAGCCACTGCACTGCCCAACCGTGCCGTCAAATAGTTCATGGTAGTTAGTTCATATATTCCAGTCAAATCAAGATCTTAAAATTCGTGTCCAGCAAGCGTTTTAGGGATTGTCTTTATATAAAACTTTGCAGTTCAAAAGTGCTGGTTCTCAGTGTAACTCCAATAAATAATTTTTGGTTATAATGTTATCACCAATCTCTTCTAATCATGACGTATTTAGAATAACCGGCAAATCATAATTTTCAAAGCATACTTACCTAAATATAAACTTAAAGCTTGATTATCTATTAAATCACTCCAGAACATTAACAATATTAAATACAAAAAGCAGAACATTTGATTGACGCGAGGAGAACATCAAAGATACAGCTATGACTTGAAATATTACACGTCAGTACACACGAAACGTTTCACGAGATTATTATATTTAACTAAATGGTAGGAATATAATCATTAATTATTATTTATTTAAACACGAGTATAATGGTATACTAGCTGTTGCCCGCGACATCGTCTGCGTAGCATTAGTACTTTTAATAGCCCATTTTTTTTATATCACGCCGTAATAATATAGGTGTGTGGGCCGCCTTACTTGAGAAATTATTAGTTCACCATACAAACTTCTACCCCACTGTTCACCCCCTAAAGGATGATTTCCGGGTTAAAATAATACTATATCCTTCCCAAGGTCTCAAACTATCTCCATACCAAATTTCATCTAAATCAGTTCAACGGTTTAAGCGTGAAAAGGTAACATACAAAGTTACTTCCGCATTTATAATATTAGTATGGATAATGGGTCATGTGAAGAAGAGGGATGAGACGCATGTTACTAAAAGAGGTATGAATATAAATGTGGATGGATGGAGAGGGAGGAGACGGCCACAGAAAAGATGGATGGTCTGTGTGAGGAGTTACATGAAAGAAAAGGGAGTCAGTGAAGCGTGACGGGGGAGAGGACAGTATGGAAGAATAAAACGTATTGCACCGACCTCAAGTAAAATGGCTTAAGGGCAGAAAGATGAATTTAAATACAAGTATAAAGTAAACGTTCATGAGTTACTTTAATTTTGTCTAGTTTTATAGTTTGTATTCTTGTCTAGACCTGTCTAAATGTATAGTAATAAAAGTTTTGACTATACCGGATTAATTACCTGTAAGGGAAACATTATTGAAGAAACCCGATTGTAGCCCGAGCACACGAGAAATAGCTTAGCTTTAAAGCTCTCGCTGTAATACGCCACGTGACCATTCAACACAATATTGTCCTTAAAATCCGTGTAACAATTTATGTGATGATTATAATATATTATTAGGAAGATGCACATGACACTACGTATTGTACTATCAGGTCATGTTTGTCTGCGAGACCCTTAAAACTGAGGTTCCGTTTAGATTTGATGAATGAATATTCAAATATGTATATCTAGATATTTTTAAAAGTAATACTTAAGCAAGTACTGAGATGAGTTTTGGTATTATTGGATTTTCTAACTAAGATTTCTCAATAGCAGATCGAAGTCGGTGAGCGACAATGCAGTGCTGAAGAACTATAGACCCATCTCACTTCTTAGCCATCTCTACAAGCTGTTTTCAAGAGTCATTACAAATCGTCTCGAGCGCAGTTTTATCGATTTCCAGCCTCAACATGGATTTTGTAAAGGCTTCAGCATAGTAGACCACATACATACGCTGGGCAGGTTATAGAGAAGACCGAAGAGTACAACCTGCCTCTCTGCTTAGCGTTTGTGGACTACGAGAAAGCCTTCAATTCGATCGAGACATGGGCTGTACTGCAGTCTCTCCAACGGTGTGAGATAGACTACTCGTACACGTGTTTAGGTGTTTGTACAAAAATGCCACCATGTCAGTTCGACTTCAGGATCAGACCTCGGCAGTCGGCACTTATCCTTCTGCAGCGAGGTGTGAGACAAGGAGACGTCATATGTCCGAAATTGTTCACCGCTGCACTGGAGGTTTTTTTCAAGGTTCTGGACTGGAGAGGGGTAGTCATCAACATCAATTTGCCGACGACAATTATAGTGATCATGGCTGAGACTATGCACTCAGGACCTCATTACAATGCTCTATGACCTCAGTATAGCTTTCGAAAGAGTGGGTCTAAAACTGAACATAGAAAAACCAAGGTCATGTCGAATGCCCAAGTAACACTCACTCTTATCAAGATTGGAGGCTCTGCTCTCGAAGTTGTAGACGATTTTGTCTACTAGGGACAAACGGTCCAATTAGGTAGGTCTTACTTTGAAAAAGAGGTCAACCGTCGAAACTGACACGGCCGGGCAGCATTCGGGAAGTTGTGCGGTATCTTCTCGACAACTTACCACAGTGTCTCCAGATGAAAGTCTATGATCAGTGTGTGTTGCCAGCACCTGTGGCTCTGAGTCGTGGTCGCTCACAATGGAAAGCTTACAGTCACTCAAAGGGCCGGGGGTTAGATGACGCTTGGGGGAGGCCTATGTCCAGCAGTGGACGTTTTCGGCTGATATGATGTTGATGAGCCTGGAGTTTGGCTTTGTGCCCGGTTGATAGCAATAGGCTCACCGTTTAGTGTAAATTTATACTTTGCCTACTCCTCCATTATTATTTTCTGATTTTTTCGTTGCGGGATCCAAGACAGTTAAATTCTTCTCGGGACTTCGTCGAGCTTCATTGCCTCGGCGTTTTTCTGGTGGTCACCACTTTTGATTCTGGCTTTCAGGAGTTGCAGTGGTTTGGGAATAGTGCGGTGGGACAGACCCACTAAAAAACAAATAGGCTCACCGCCTATTCAACATCATTATCATTTCAGCCAATAGATGTCCACTGATCCACTCTCCGCCTATTACATGGGATTTAAACATTACTGGTGTGATGTTTATGTTATTATTAAAACTTATTATGCAAACCCTAGGGCAAATCTAGTTAGACATAGACAGTGAAGACATATGATGTCACATTCCTCGAGCATTTCTGCATCTGCTGGCATCAGTTCCAGATGTTTACCTTCCCATCACATCGAGCTTCTAATCCCGTACATCAAATCACTATTTTAAGAGAAAACTCAATGTAAACGAAACTGATAAATATCTCTGTCGGTTTCAGACATTTTTATAAATTACTGCTGTTAATTTGTGGCTGTGTTACAGTCATATCGTTGGGATTACAGAAGATTTCAAGAGGTTTTTAAAAATATTTTGGAATGGAATGGATTTATTTAAAGCTGAGTTTTTATTGTGTGACTCATCCAACTATTATTAATTTCAGTTATCTTTAACATATTTTAGTACCTAAATGTAATGCCTGCGTATTTCATTAGAAACTTAAAATTGCCAAATAGCAAATTTAAAATAAGTAGCTATTTTTTCTAACATACAGACAAAGAAAATTGCAACTTTATTTTTTCTTTAAAATTTAGAATATCTCTGTTGGTTTTAGACATTTTTATAAATTACTGCTATTAAAGTGTGGCTTTCATATTGTGTGGATTAGAGAGAATTTCAAGAGTTTTAATAGATTTAATAGATTTGAGAATGTTTAATATATTTATAAAACAGAGTTTTTAAATTCTGTGTTGGCATGGACTCATCTACATATATTATCTTAAAAAGGTAATAAATTTACGAAAAATCTCCTATTTCCAAAGGATTTGATTGTTTTGCAAGGTGATATAAGAACATTGATCAACTTTAACTTTGGGGCCAAACTTGAAATCGCGATTAAATAAACGTTTCTTCCTCGACAAAATGTAGCGAACAGCTCGAACAAACGGTCTATTTTTGTTATATCTATTCCAGTATTACAATGAACCTTTAAGATGTTTCAGCTTTTTTTTAATTACTTTTGTTTGAATGGGTGTCTATTTGGAAACCTGGGTATTATTTCAAATGATACAGAAAGCTCTTATACTAAGAAGCGCAAATAAGCTGGTTTTTTTGTTATGCAGATAGATATACGGACACAATATTAGTACTGGTGCACAAGCAAATGTGTCCCAAAACAAACACCAAGGGCGGTGATGCTGCACGTCACTGCACTTTTTGTGAAAATAAATCAGGAGCCAATACAAACTGCCCGTTGTAAAAAACAACGAAACTGGCACATTGATGCAAGTCATAAGCGAAAACGACTGAGCAAAAAATTTACTTTTAAAATACTTTTAAATTTACATTTTAAGTTTACAAATAAACCACGAGATAAATAATTTGGTACCAAAATAGGAGAGCGTCACGATTTCCTTGTTGATCGAAGAACGTAACGAATTCTTCGGGCAAACGATGATTCGGCCGAACATTCTTCGGTTGAAAGATCATTCGGCCAAATGTTATTCAGGTTAAATTTTAGATTATTCGGTGGAACGATTTTGCTCAAGTAAACTATGGGCAATTGTCACGCACTGGCTTGATAGATTTAAATTAGGAATTCAAATTGATTACCAGCTATGTCTTGTGTTAGCAGAAAGGTATACATATAAACATTATGTATTTTTCGGTTGCTAAGATCTAATGTATGTATCCGTTACTGCTCGCGAGAGGTAATAATTATATGCAGAGCCTGAGATCAAACGAGACATTAATTCTTTAAACCAAAACATTTTTCCACGCGAATCAACAAGCATCACTCAAATACATTCTCAAGTAAACATTTATAGACCGTACTTTATAACATAAAAATGTACCAACATGTAAACACGTCACCTTATGTAAATGTAATTTTGGCGTTGGATAACGGGCGAACCAGGAGTGGTTGCCCAGTGACCAACGACTACTGCTGATTGCTTTATAGAAGGTATACCTGCTATATTTTGGCGTAGTCAATAAAGAAAATAATAATAATAATAAATAGTTATAGCCGTGTATTTTATAGGCATATTCATTGTATAGTTCAAGGTGATCAGCCCTCTAAACTACCCAAACCCATAGCCTAGCTTCTTTCGATTCCATATTTTGCAAGTCTTGCACAAACCGAGCATGATCCTTGGGTGCACTTACGTAGTGTATACGAGTACAATCATCGGTTGGTACCACATTCAATTTTAAGTGACTAACGAGGCCTTTATTATTGGAATTTAATTTATTTTTTAATAACATGTCTATTTTTAATTCAAGGTTTTAACTATTTTATTTTGTGTTTTGTTATGACCGTGTTCCATACATAAATATGATATCTGAAATAAATGTTTTAGTAAGTAGACGTTTATTTGCATAGATTGTAGGTACAGTAAATAAGATGTGACAGTTAAAACATGGGTAAACATGGGTGAATTAGGAGAGCCGGGATCCCGGCAGCCTGAGATATATCAAATATCAAAGATGAAAAATAAAATTACATGTTTTCTCCTGCTTCTTGTGACTTGAACCAAACCGCTCGACTTTCGTTAGAGCGGTCTGTTCATATTGCCGGACGCAAATAAACAGCAGTAGATCATTACAGGCATTCTTCCAGAAACGCGGTTATTTATAGCAAGGCAGGTCGATGCCGAATAAAAACCGTGCCGGTACTCTACAGGTTAGGTAATGGATATGCGCAAGAGTTGAGGGTTTTCCCAGTAGTGGGGCATTATGGGGTATTCCCAGTAAATGTATCGATAATATGAGCTGTGTCGTTTCTTACATATCATCGCAAAACAACTTAAATCCACTAGCGTAGCCTCCAAATATCAGACAAAAATTATATGCGGATAGGTTGAAGAAGTTAAACATATTAATTTATTCTTCTTCATGTGCTGGCACAATAGTACCTCTACTAAATTTTGTTGACCTAAAACTTTACCACTTGCATACTTATTAAAATCTAAGATATACGAGACTTTTATGAAGCCATAGCGGCTCATGACAAATACAACAAACAAACAACACAACAAAAAACAAAACAAACAAACCTACAAAAACAGACAAATATTCTTAGTATCATAAAAAGACTTTAGGCTGGTTGGTGGTTTCTGAATTGAGTATTTAGAGTTAATAGCGAGTCAACCCGAAATTCCATGCCATAACTTCACAGGTTTTCCGACAAAAGGAGCGTTTGCAATGTATTTGATTCTTCATTAAAAAATGGGAGAAGATGTTTATAGAATAACCCTTTACAGCATTCTACTGAATATTGTCACAGTGTATCCATATATGTATCGTGTGTAACAAACAACAATCGTAATCTTGAACAAGGTCCGAAACTAAAAACAAACCAAGACATTTGTAGGTTGAAATAGTACACTGTTGTTCAAGTCAACAGTTTGGTCTAATTTGAAACTTTCTAATTGATATATCGCTGTTTTTAACTTTGATTAATGTGGACACCACTTTTGTAAGTTTCATGAGCTTGTTTCTATACAGAAGTTACGTGACATTATTTAGTTTTGATTTATAGTTTTAATTTTTGGTTTTTGTTGTAAATATCGTCAAAGAAGCTTTTTGGTATACAAGCTTGTAACTACTTCTTAATAATTTTATGAGCGTGCTGTGTAGTAAATTTTAATATATCACTCTCTTGCTTCTCATCATCATCATCATATGAGCCGAAAGACGTCCACTGCTGGACATAGGCCTAGGCCACATTGACCGGTCTCGTGCGTCGCGCAACCAGCGGATCCCCGTAACCTTCACCAGGTCATCGGTCCACCTGGTGGGAGGCCTTCCAACGCAACGTCTTCCGGTTCGCGGTCGCCACTCCAGAACCTTTCTGCCCCATCGGCCATCCGTTCTGCGAGCAATGTGGCCTGCCCACTGTCACTTAAGTTTGGCAATTCTTCGGGCTATGTCGGTAACCCTGGTTCTCTTACGGATCTCTAAATTTCTGATTCGATCACGCAAGGAAACTCCAAGCATAGCCCTCTCCATTGCCCTAAGGGTGACTTTAAGCTTTCTGAAGAGGCCCATAGTAAGCGACCACGTCTCAGAGCCATATGTTATCACTGGCAACACACACTTCACCCACTTCACTTCTTGCTTCTATGTACCTTTAAATAACGAAGCGCAATACAATTTGCATTTAAATGATGTATTGTAATGTTTTAGTCTGTATCCTAAATAGCTAGTTCTACTGTTCTTAATTTACATGATATTTACATCAAGATTTTTAAAACCAACTCAATTGTTAGTCTAGCAACTAACTCAAGTCTTAGGCTGTCTATTTGTCACTTCCAAGAGTATTGTAACAACATTAAGTCCTCTTGAATAAGAACCTCGTTAAAAGTTAATAGTCCTTTGACATTTCAAGGTTTTAGTGAAAATACGGTAGAAACAAACTAATTAATAAAGAACAGAATAACAACTTGATTGCCAAAACCCTCTAAGACTATCTGTCGAAACTGTCGTTTTGCGGTTGGATTAAGGTCCTAAAACAGAAGGCAGTACCAATCCATCCATAGGGCTCGCATTATTAGGAGATACCTAGAATAGAATAGAATTTATTTATCCATCTTAGATTCAATACACCAGCAGTAAACATTAAAATATGGTTATAACTAAAGCACTTTCATAGTTTCTAAGTTTTTAATGTATACTTCATATACATCATAAGGTAAACTTGCACTAATACACAGTAAAATCAAAACTTAGATAACGATTATTAAGTATAACAAAATAACATTGCAACTATGCAAATAAACTTGCTTTTAGTAAATTAAACGAATGATAAAAAATGTTCATTGACGGTATACATAAATAAAGTATTTTACCTGTCACGTATTTGGAGCCCTAGATTCGAGCAGTAGCAGCTCTGATTCCGAAGGTTTTTTGTAATAATTTATTGGTTTAAAGACATTTTTTAAATATATTCGAAATGAAGAGTCAAAATTTATGAATGACATAGGTAGTAACAGGATAATATTAAGTAGGTAGCTTTTTCGAATCCGTATTTCACACCTAAAATTAGTCTCCGACTAGATCGTACCGTGGCATAAAATTCATAATATAATAAGTATGTGGGTACATCAATATGTAGATTTTTTTTTATTTTTTTTTACTAACTAGCTGGCTTGCGCTTGACCACTATCTCACCTGATGGTAAGCGATGATGTAGTCGACGGTAAAGCACGTTTGCCTAGAAGTAACCCATTCACTCTTAGACTTAAAGACCCCTATATTGTAGCTATCGGGAAACACAGACTCTGGCAGGGAATTCCACTCCTTAGCTGTACGCATAATAAAAGTGTCACCAAAACGTTTTGTGAGTATGGGTGGGATGTCCACCATGTACAGATTACGCATCGCCGTACGTCTGGTAGTCCGATGATGAAACGGGCTAAGCGGAATTAAATCATGCAATTCCATCGCACACTCCCCGAAATGTAACCGATAAAAAACTGACAAGCTGACAACTCGGCGACGATGTTCAAGGCTCTGGAGCTTTGACTTGACCAGTGCCTCATAATAATACCCTCTTGCCATCTCTTCCCCATACTTAAATGTCAAATAACCAATGATATTTTGTATATTGCTTTTCCATTTCATTGTCAAGAAAATGAGAAGGACAGGCTATTTTCGTAAAGTGGCTAAATGTTAAGTGTTTTACCTAAAAGGTTTACGAACTTACGATGAATCAACTAGCCTACTACGAAAATAAATCATACAAATTATTTACTGGTTGACTTCGAATTCTTTTTTTTTTTTTTTTTAAACGTTGCCCCACACTAGGAATTTCTCCTGTATCGCGGGTGCGTTTACAAACATATAAACTCACATACACAAACACCCAGAGCCGGAACAACTATTTGTAGATCATACAAATAATTGTTCCGTGCGGATCATTGAATATCTTTCAGGACGTAAATATATATATTTATATAGTATTCAATAATATGGAAGACTTTCATGTAGAGTTTACTCTGACATTTGTTTCATACATAACCATTGGGAAATCACATAACTTTGAAAATGTTGTATGAAACTATAAGAGTACGGGAATACCAAAGAAATGGTGAATGGTGTGTATGAAAGATGATCAATCCTAACTTATATTATACATGTGAGTTTGTTTGTTGGTTTGTTACAGTTACACGCATTTATTATTAAGCCGCTTATAATGAAATTTCGCTTACACGTGTACTACTAGGAAGTCAGAATTTAAAATCTCAGGTACTCTTTTTACATCTCATGATTCCAGCCTTGGTAACACTTCCTCATGATTATAATCTCCTGGTTACTACTTAAGTTAGTATTTACCGTTAATGGTTCCAGACCCGCAAATATTAAGACTACTTCATGATTCTGGCCTCCTGGTAGTTTGGGTATAAATGCTTATAATGTCCAACATCTAACTAAAAATGCAAAAGGTGAAGTTATATTTTGTCATGTTATTAAACTCTTTACTGATTCAAATCGTTTTTTTTTTATTTTGACGTCCTAAAAAATGAACAGCCCAACACTAGTACCTACTGATTCGTTGGTGCCAAATGTGGATTAAAATTTTAAATAATAAATTCTTCCACTAAAGGCACCTGCGAAAAATATTGATAGGTGCCGTATGTGGAATACCTCAGGTGCCATTTACTCCGGTGCCGTTACAGCAGGTGCCCAATGAAAGGACATAGGGTATCCAGAAAAAGGTACATATTGGCATTTCGCTAATAGAATGACATTTCTAGAGCCTCGTAGCGTTTCATTCCATTGCAAAAGTTTTCAAGAAAGTCAGCTTGTACAAAATTTAAGATTCCTCTCCGCACTTCAACAGATAATCTCACAAATCTTTTCAATATCCAATCTATTTAGTTTTACATCTGCTATTTAAAAATCACTTACAATGTTACGTTTTCAATCAAACGATACTAATAATATCAAACAGTCTGGATAGCCTGTGTTGAAATAAAGTGTAAAAATAAACACAACTCATTCAGGTATGTATGCTTAATCTAAATAAATACATCATTGAATTTTGTGTGTTCAAGTAATTGAATGTAGTATAGCAGTGTGTACTGGAGATGCTCTCGTGTTTGTATTGGTGATTGTAAAATACTGAAGGTGATGAATTGCTAAAATACAACCATAAAAATAACAACTTTGTGTCTCTGTTTCTCTCTGTCTTTCTCTTTAGTACGTTTTCACGCCTAACCTATAGAACCATTTTTGATGACGTTTCTCTATACAAGATAGATTGGATCTGGATGAAGGACGTAGGTACCTATGATACTTTTTATCCCACTCCCGGGATTATTGTCGACTTAAACGCGAGGAAGCCATTGACAGACACAACTTTATAAAGATTAATACTTCAATAACAATATGAAAACGCGCTGTCGCACATCCATCGTCTACGAGGGCCTTAACTCTGCGAATGTCTTGATCGGTCCCCCATGTCGGTCCCCATGGACCGTGGTCAGCATCGGGGTGGCATCTGGAGCAGATGATCTGCCGCCACCCGTTACTGTCCAGCGCGTCTCTACTGACCGTGGAATTTAGAGGACGTCTTTCAATTTTTCGTTCCATCTTGTTGGTGAACAACCGCGCGATCCAGTCAGTCTTTCCAAATTCTCATCACGTCTGTGCGAAATACGAAAGAAACTCTGCGAAAAACCAACACAATACCTCACACCAACGATATCTCTCGATATTATATTAGAACCGTCATTTTCTCCGCAACAGTTGGAGCCGAAGAAAACTGGCGCTGAACGAGTTTCGTTCAACAAACGACGCCGACGCGACGGTCGGTAACCGACTGCTTCCGATTGCGGACATTTTTATTTGAGTTGTGTGTTAGGGTGTGGGTATATTGAACGGACAAACAGTACAAATATGGTGCAGAAATATAGAGAGAAAATATTTCAGGATTATTGAGAACTAGCGTTTGCTAGAGGCTTCGCCTGCATGGTTGTCGAAAATCATCTCAAGGGAGAGGTCTCGCGAATTCGCGATATAAAGTATCATACAATATGTCTTTCTTCAAGTTTTAACTTTACAAACTCGTATCGCTATGCATAAACATTAGCGTAATTAGCCTGCAATGATCCCATTACTGGGACACAGGTTTCCTCTCTGTGAGAGGGAGTGGGCTGTAATCCACCCCGTGGGCTCAGTGCGGATTGATCGATGTCATCTTACATCAAAAATTTTAAGACATCTGTCTTCAAATATCCCATAACTCTAGGGTTATATTCTATAAGTAAATATAATACAATAAATTTTAGTTCTAAAAACTAAAAAACACGCTTTAATGGTAAATTGAACTAAAAAGTCGCCAATCCTGAAGATCTTGGTAAGGCTAATGGGACAAACAATTTAAACGCGCGTAGAATCAACTTTTATTACTTGTTAATTTTAATTTTTGTTTGACTTTCAAAAGTGCCGCTTATTGGCCTAGTTGTATAAATATATTTGACTTTTAAATTATTGCATTGTCATCGGTCCTTGATAGGTGGGCAAAGTTTCAAATCAATCCGACGTTTTCAAGGGGGTGAAAATCACGTTCAAAGATTCCGTTACATTGATACATAGTTACATAGATACATACCAAGCTAATAAAAGCGTGTTAAAAAGATCTAGAATATGTAGTCCAAAAATGTATAAATTCGAAGATATCATACATTTAAATATACAAAAAAAAAAATCGGATGCCGTGATTATTCTCCGCAATTTTGTATGAAAAATTAAAAAAAAAATAGTAGTTCAACAATGCAAATAATTTTGTTTTTGAAAATATACATTTAGTAGTTTTTTCATGATATCCATACTCCCAAAGGTCTGTTTATAAAATTTCGCGCACTCGTTTTCGTCCTAATTCATCATCCATTTCGCTACAAATTTGCAAAAGTGCGAATTCGTACGCGAAATAGCTTCTTACTGCATATCACAGCATCTATCTCGTTCGCACGTGTTGTCGGCAAAAAGCCTAGTAGGTAGATAGAGAATGATTGATCCATTTCCCCAAAGCATTTCATTTCTACATAAAGTATGGCAATCAAAACATTTGAAATTAGAATGAAACCGACGAGGATATTATTCAATGCTCCTGCTCCATTACATTAGTGGAAATATACCTTTACAATATATTGGAAACTAATTTAAAACCACGTAAAGCTCGGTTTCGTGTCAAAAACAACAGTTTGTCTAGATTTGTTTCCAGTATTCAATTAATTTATCACGCAAATTGTGGAGATACACCATTTAATTTGTGTTCGTAACGAGCTACATGAATTCGTATTCATTTCAATGTTCAGATTTTTAATTGAAAATACAGAATTTCAGCGTAATTTATTTGTTGAGAGGGTTAATTTATTAAATTGTATTTCAATTTAAATGAAATTCAATCTAATTTCGTTACTTAAACATGAAATGGTCTAGTGTTTGCATTTTCATTTTATTTAACAAATTATTTTATAAGGTCTGTGTTCTTTATTTGAAGGAGCTCGTGGGTATTAACGCTTTTATTACGGAGTAATCTTCAAGGTTAAGCAACATACCGAGATTCCTCCGTGACTCGGGAAGATCATTAAGCAGTTGCCGTTGGTCCCAGCTGACATTTGTAGGTCTTAGTTAGTGGCGTAGGTACCGTAAGGCTAGGTGGGCAGTGCCCCGGGGCCCCAAGCTCAATCTCTGTATATTCGTGTATTTAGTTTGTTTACTTCTTTGTGTATATAGTGTATATGTATGTATTTATAGTTTGTATGTATATCTTTGTATTTGAATAAATATAATTACCCATCGTGATTTATTCTCAATATTGCACCTACCACTATTTGTCTCTGCATCACCCAAAGGTCGACTGGTAGAAAATGCCAAAGGTCTGCCTCTGTACGTTTTTGTGCAAAAAGTATTAAATAAATAAATAATAATGAAGAAGTTTTGCATATTAAAAGAATTAAGTTTAATTTATCAGGGTCCGAATTTTTGAGAGCAGTGGGTCGTGGGTTCAAGCCCAGGCAGGCGTTTTACTTTGTGTAAATTATTTCATCACCACTGCTCTCAAAACGGTGAAGGAAAACATCGTGAGGAAACCGGCATGTCCTAGAACCAAAAATTCGAAGATATGTGACATCCACCAACCCGCACTGGGCCCGCGTGGTGGATTACGGCCCATTCCCTCGCACAGAGAGGAGGCCTTTGTCCCAACAGTGGGAACATTAATAGGCTGATGATGTGGTCCGAATTTCATTTTTGCCCCTGGGCCTTTGTTACATAGCTACGCCACTGGTCTTAGACAATCATTATGGATAGAAAAGCTGACACCAGTCTAGCCTTTGAGTATCGTGTTAGCGTGGCATCTCTTTCTTGGCAGAAAGAGACGCCTCTATGATAGGCTTGAGTTACGCTTTTATCACGGTTTTTGCTCCCAAACTTTGATAAAAATGTGTGACTCAAGCATAGTTATAAATCTAACTAGATGACGTGATTGTATGTACTTCACGTGTCAAAAAACGGAGTAAAATTATGATCAAGGATCGTAATCTGAGCTTTTTATTTAGCATTATCGGCACCGAAAGTCCACCGAAATCTATAAAAATGCCTTTTTATGCCATATTGAGCTATTAAGACTGTATAGAAAAAGTTGGCCGAGGCATTGGAAATGTTTTCTTTCATTGGTAAGTAAATTTGTTTTTAAATTGTGTGTGAAAAAGTGGCACGCTTGGTTTTCATACAGATGGAGGGACTTGCGTTATCTTATAACGTTATATATTGACTTGTGTTAGATTTATGCCTTTGGATTCAAGCCTGTTACAGTACCGTAGGCCTCTGGCCGTGCTCGCAGTACTGAAGTGCGCCAACAATTCAGACGACGACTAACGCCAACGACCTTGAGGGAACAAAACGCGCACTCGTTGCACACCCACGCGACCCAAAATTTTGTAGTTCTTTGTACTTTCCTTATTATTCTATGACTTTAAAAAAAAACCTTAGATCAAAATGTAGATAATTAAATTATCTTTGAGATGGTGTTGATTTCATTAAAATACGCCCAGCGGTTTTGGTGTGATTGTCGTGTTTTTGTCCTTTTAGACGTAACTTTACAAATTAATTACACTATGTTATACATATAAAACTCAAGATTTGCTTAGATCAAATATTAAGACAATAGTCTTATATAACATATATTTTTTTCAAAGAATTACGACTAGCCATTTAGACGTGATTCTCATTTTAAAATCAGCTACTCAAGGGAATCGGCGCCTTCAGACGTCAGTTTGGTTCCGCAAAAATAGTTCTTTTTATGATTCTAATCATGTTTAAACAACTATTCAAACTTGAATAACATAACATTACATCTGTATTCCCCGAAGGGTTGAGGTTTTGGATTCCCGACTTTAATCAAAACTAATAAAATCATACAGTTTGAATACCTAATATTCACAAACTACGAGTACCTTAATTCCCCATTAAAAGTAACACACGTAATCTCTATTAAAATTAAGCCAATAACACACTTATAACACTATTAAAATAAAGCTACTAACACACTTACACCACTATCAAAATAATGCTAGTAACAGACTAACAACAATATAAAATAAAGCTACGAACACACTAACAACACTTGTTGCAAATGAAGTATTAAAATATTCCGCGCCTAGTCTCGTAAGTGGGTTACCTGCCGATAAGTGGTTGCGCGGTAATGGCCGCCCGTAGCATGGCGGGAACATGAATAAACTGAAGTAAAAGGGTACGAGATTTACTCCTGGGTTTCATTATTGAGCAGGAAAATCTTGGGGCTGTTTATTATTACTTTGTGTTGGTACTAATTTATGGATAACGGTGGGTACAGATTTTGGGTTTCACGTAATGGATTTATCTAAGGTAAGTTAGGTTCCTAGTTATTGGATGAGACGTATAAGTACCAAAGTACTTGTACCTGTGTAGGTTGGTAATATATATCAAGGTATATCGCACCACAACACTAAAGAGAACTATTACTCGTTCTGATGTATGTAGACCAGCAATATGTAAAACTGCTTCCGCTAGACGACAACACTTTTACATGGCTACATACATCTATACTAATAGTATAAAGAAGAAAGATTTTTTTGTTTGTTTGTTTGTACCGAATAGGCTCCGAAACTACTGGACCGATTTAAAAAAATCTTTCAACAATAGAAAGCTACATTATTCCTGAGTAACATAGGCTATTTTTTTATCCCGGAAACTGGTCCTGTGGGGAGGTCCACGGGAGCGAAGCCGCGGGGAATAGCTAGTTTACAATATAATAAACAATACACATAATGTAAACCCATTAACAACTAGAGAAAGTAAGAAAGAAAATCTCCACTTGGCTAAAAACAATGGTATATCACCAGACGGAAGACCTAATACAACAGAAGTACTCATATTTATTTCATTTAACTATTTTCTTATTTTATACAGAGGAGCTCGTGGCTAAATAATAACAGCCGCACGGGTCGATCATCAAGGTTAAGCAACGCTTGACGAGGTCAGTCCGTGGATGGGTGACCATTTCAACATACCGAGTTTCCTCCGTGCTTCGGAAAGCACGTTAAGCCGTTGGTCCCGGCTGTCATTTGAAGATCTTTGACAGTCGTTACGGGTAGTCAGAAGCTTGAGATCTGACACCAGTCTTGCCAAGAGGTACCGTGTTACTCAGTTACTGGGTTGTGGAGGTCAGATAGGCAGTCGCTCCATGTAAAACACTGGTACTTAGCTGAATCCGGTAAGACTGGAAGCCGACCCCAATATAGTTGGGAAAAGGCTAGGCAGATGATGATGATGATTTTCTTATTTTTTTTTATAAAATACATACAAAAAATAAAAATCATTTTAAAATATATAAAATAGAGGCCCAACAGTATCGAGAACAGGGTCCAAACTACTGGCGGTCAGGGCTCCAAAGCGAGGAACCTCCTAACAATACGAGCCGTGTCCAGCAGTACTGCATTCTGGCTCAGGCCCTTTACCAGCCGCCTATGGAGAGCCTCCTATGGTGTTGGTCGAGGCTCGTGGCTATTAAGCCATTGGCTGACACGACTATCGCTCGATCGCTGTGTCCACATCCCACACGTCGACAAACTCGCGAGCCAAGTCAAGATACTAGATCTGCCTATCTTTCTCGGCTTTCACGAGGTTCCCGCTATGCGGGATGGTAATGTCAACAATCATTGCACGCCTCTCGATTCGGTCCACCATCACAATATCAGGCTTATTGGCTACAATAGTCCTGTCAGTGATGATGGACCGATCCCAGCACAATGTGATATTGCCATTTTCGAGGACTGGGTCAGACTCATACCTGTAGTATTGCAGAGCAAGTTGCTGATGGATAATCCTGGCTACAAGGTTGTGCCTAAGCAAGTACTCTTCGTTAGCTAGACGAGATCAACCAGAGATAATGTGGCGGATCGATTACCTCTCACGAGGATGCCTGTATCCCAGCAGCGGGAACATTATAGGGCTGATGATGATGATAAGCAAAAATAAAATACTTATGTGTTAAATCGATTAAAATATCTTCGAAAATTAAGTCCATTGATTGAAAAAATCAAATCGGTACCGCATTAAGTTATCACTAAATGATTAGTAATGAAAGTTTTGTCTCAAGATACATGTTGCCCTTGTTTGAGAGGCAGGGTTGATTAAGAGTTACAATGTAGTTACTACAATATAGCTGTATACTATTGAAATATAATATTGTAACCTTTTTTGTAACAATAAACATTTTATTATTAGTTTTTGAGCTGTCAAATGTAAAATTACATGCTGGACGGAGAGTAAGAACACTCTCTATAAAGTCATCATTCAAACGAAAAAAACGAAATAAAAATCGGTTCATCCGATTAGGAGCTGTGTTTGTATATTTGTGTATCTGTCTGTGGCATCTAAATGCCACGTCGAACTTTTAAAACCCCTCTTTTTCCGTTAGGGTTAAAAACACTTTTAACATATCGCCATCACGAAATCAGAAAGGTCTCTAAGCCCTTCGTGTAAATTCGTGACTTTTTCTACATTTACACGGTTTTCGAAGGGTCCGAATGGAGCCCAGATTTGTCAGAAAGATTCTATCTTTTAGTTTGAAGGGTCGACTTAATACCTACCGCGCCCGCCGCTTGAAAAGTTTTTGAAGAAAGGAACTATTTTCTAGTACGATAAAGGATAATATAAACTTTGTGCAATCCCAAAAGACCCAGCCTATCAATAAATTACTAAGAGTACCTAGTTCATTTATATATCCTACTACAATGATATTTATTTCTATAAATTGGTTTAAAGTATTACCAAACGCTTTCGTATGACAAAAAAAAAATCGCATAATAACTATCACACTTCACATCACAATAATATTATAAAAGTTTGTGAGTGTGCGAATGTGTGTGTGTGTTTGTTTGTATGTTTGTTATTTCATCATGCTCAAACGGCTGGACGGATCTGGATGAAATTTAGCACAGAGATAGAATATAGTCTGGAATCGCACATAGGTTACTTTTTATCCCGGTAATATGATCCCTTGGGATAATTTTCGACTTTCACGCGGGCGATGCCGCTGGCAGAAGCTAGTAAGTATATTATTTATTGGTTGACTGGTAGAGAATGCCAAAGGCATTAAGGCACAGATACCCCTGAGTAGCTGATTTTAAAATGATAATCACGTCTAAATGGCTTGTCGTAATTTTTTGAAAGAAATATAAGTTACATTAGACCATTTTCTTAATAATTTGATATACATTTTTTTTTATATTTATTCGTATAACATAGTGTAATTAATTTGTAAAGTTATGTCTAAAACGAAAAAAAAACACGACAATCGCACCAAAACCGCTGGACGTATTTTAATGAAATCGACACCATCTCAAAGACAATTTATTTATTTACATTTTGATCTGAGGCTTTTTTTTTAAGTCATAGAATAATAAGGAAAGTAAAAAATAACTACTAACAACTACCGCCTTTGTACCTTTTGTGAATGAAGTAAATAAATACATTATATGTATATATAAATTATCGAAAGCTCTCATATCGGCTGCATCATTTGTTGGTCTACTGATCCCAGCGCTACTGCTGAGCACAATGTCCTGGATTCCCGGATCAGGCAAACTGTTTTTGGGTTTTTCCATCTGGAATTTTTCAGTAGCAACCCGGAGTCGAATCTGACTGACTCGGCTAGGCAGCATTCGGGAAGTTGCGCGGTATCTTCTCGTCCAACTTATCACAGTGTCTCAAGATGAAAGTCTATGACCAGGTGTGTTGCCAGTGATGACATATGGCTCTGAGACGTGGTAGCTCACAATGGGCCTCATCAGAAAGCTTACAGGCACCCAATGGATAATGGAGAGGGCTATGCTCGGAGTTTCCTTGCGTGATCGAATCAGAAATGTAGAGATCCGCAAGAGAACCAGGGTTACCGACATAGCCCGAAGAATTGCCAAACTTAAGCGGCATTGGGCAGGGCATGTCTGGCGGGCAGAAAGGTTCTGGAGTGGTGACCGTGAACCGGAAGACGCTGCGTTTGAAGGCTTTCCACCAGGTGGACCGATGACATGGAGAAGGTCTCGCATCCAGCGAATCCCCGCGGATTTGCTGGATGCGAGACGCACGGGACCGATCAATGTGGCGACGCTTGGGGGAGGTCTATGTCCAGCATTGGACGTCTTTCGGCTGATATAATGATGATGAAGATGAATCCAGAGTCTGGAAGAGTTCCTCTGTGAGAGGGAATAGACCGTAATCCAACACACGGGTTCAGTGCGGGTTGATGCCACATGTCTTCGAATTTTTGGTTCTAGGATATGCCGGTTTCCTAATAGTGCTCCCACACTGCTGTTAGAAATGTTTACAAACATTTTCTAACATTAATACATTTACTTACAAATGTTAGGAATTGTTACATTCTGATAGAAATTGTTAGATGTTTTGTGTGCTCCTGCACTGATGCAAAATGTTCACAGAAGAAAAAGCTCTCTAACTGGATGCAATCACTTGTTACAATTTGTTGACTAACAATATTGTGTTTACTAACATTACCTAACATGAAAACAGTTTCTTAACATTGTGATCAAAATTTTGTTAACAAAATGTTTACTAATTTTATACACATTTTTGACAGCTGTATGGGTGCACATTAAAGATCTTTTCCTTCACTGTTTTGAGAGCAGTGGTGACGAAATAATTTACACAAATAATTGCCTGCCTGGGTTCGAACCCACGACCTACGTCATGTAAGTCGCGGCCGTTACCCTTGAGCCACCACTGCTCTCACAGAAAAATATACAAATATTAAATCAATTAAAATGTTTATCTTACCGGACTAGTAAATAAACCCAATTATTTTACCCTCATACAAAAAGTACCTATTCGAAAGCCAATGAAAACAAAGCGTTATTAATAATATCAGCCGTCTAAACAATTATGGTGCTAATAGAAACAAACATTTCAGCTTGTATAAACAGCCAAACAGACAGTTTTAAAATTTACTCGAACGACCGCAAACAACGCTAGACTAGATAGAAACCTAGCTTCTCAATAAGTTCACTGAAAGATGACTTTATTGGATTCTGGATATTATTTGGTAGAACTTTGACAGTCGTTACGGGTAGTCAGTAGCCAGAAAATTTGACACCAGCCTTGCAGGACATCAGAGACAGTCGCTCCATGTAAAACACTGGTACTCAGCTGCAAACGGTTAGACTAGATGCCAACTTCGACATATTTGTGCAAAGTCTAGACATATTGATTGTATCGACGTAGGTACAAAAAAATGGTGTCGATCAACGTCGATTACAGAACAACAATTTTCTTAATGTCCTTCTGCAATCATCGCATTTCTGAATACAAACAAATGCTAATTTCCATGTCCATCAATTATTAGATTTATCGTGTATAGTAATTTGAATTCAGAACTTTATTGTTGTTTTGTTTTTTTTTCCGTGTGAAATTATAGAGTTGCAAAATAGCACCTTATGCAGCGTTCTTCCGATTTAAAAAATAAATACATTATGTTAAATGAGTATTAACAACTCTATATACTTCCAAATTGATTGAGAGCGTCCGGTCCGCACCAAGTGCAAAGGGCAGGGCAACTGATAGAAATCCGACGACTGACGAAACACGAAGTCTGCCGAGGGGAAATTAAAATAATCTTTGTACTGTACGTGTGTATATTTTTTGGTGACAATGACGTCAATCTACCAATTTTTTTAAAAGTCTATCTAATGTTTATTTCGACGAATCGGTAGTATACAGATTATTCTGATTGCATCAGTTGATTTACAGTTGGATGATTTAGCACTATAAAAAAAAAAATGCAGACTAATTACATGTCCATAGTTGTTAGTAACAAAGGTTTTAAAACTATGTTAGTCAACTTATTGTAATAGTGTCATCTCGTCATGGAAGCTGGATGACTCTCCCCAGCACCTCAGAGTCAGGCCTTTCAGAAAACATCTTTAGGATTCCGTTGTCGCTCCCCCGAATTCGACGCATCAGAGAAGCAGTTTTCTTGCGCATAATGGCATAAAAGTCATCGACTCTTGCGTCAGCAAACATGCCCGACGCGCTGCAGAATCGGAGGAGCCTCACCAGAATCCTAAAGGCGTTATTGTATTGTACACGAAGAGCGCTGTAGGCCCGCTGGGTGTAGTTGGACCATAGAGCGCAGGCGTAAAAGTGTTGGCAGTAGGACTGAACAGTGTCACTTTTACGTCTACGGAACACCTTGCGAATCTATGAACCAACATGTTAGCACGCACCGACAGCGCTCTTCGTTCTCGCTCAACATCCGCATCATCTTTCAGGGTCTCTGTCACAAAGTGCCCTAGGTACTTAAACTGAGCGACACGTTCTAAAGGTACTACGTTCAGATAGACAGGTGGTACATGCTCCGGTTGTTTATTGCTACCTCTAATGACCATTCACATACTCTTCTTCTCGTTGTACCTCAGACCGTGAGCCGCAGCATAAGACTCACAAATATCGAGCAGTTTTCTTAAACCACGCATGTTTTCAGTATGCCGATCAACGGTGGATGGCCTTGAAACAACGTGGATTAATAAGTATTTTCAATCGATGAAAATAGTGTTTGTGTGTTATATAATTTGTTATGTGGGCTTTAGACAAAGAGATGTTCTACCAGTAAAAATTATTGACAAAATTCTTAATTGTTTGGGATTGACCAGATGATATTTCGGAACTGAATATCAATCCGTCAATCTCAAACATTTTGAGGTTATTGACTATCTTTATTTCCAACACATTGTTTAGGCTCTATTTGGTTCACTCATTTTTTAAGACATATTTTACACACACGGCTTGCACGTAGTTAAGAGAACCCTGTCTACCTACCTCATCATCAACATACGGTATTTCACTGCTTTACATGGGCTTCCCCATCACACAGACGCACGCCATTAATATCGATTCTTGGTGTTGGTACAACCCCAATTACTTACTAAATTAATTATCTGTATTTGGTCCGGGACATCTCTAAGTCTTTTCGGACACAGACAACTGGGAATTACGAGTTCCTTCCGGTGATCTTCGTCTTTTAAGACGTCTCGCTCTCAGGTAGTCTGGTATAGCTTGTGCTTGTGTCTTATATCTTAATAAATCTATACGAGTGTCGTGTCAAGAATTAATATTTAATACACAACATCATCACTGACTTAATCCAGCAAGGCATTCTCTACCAGTCAACCTTTGGGTTAAAAAGGACACAACAATGGTAGGAGTACAAAAAAAATAAACAAAAAACTGGCCAAGTGCGAGTCGTACTCGCGCACGAAGGGTTCCGTACCATTACCGCAAAAAACGGCAAAATAATCACGTTTGTTGTATATTGTATGCCCCACTTAAATATTTATTTTATTATGTTTTTAATATTTGTTTTATAGCGGCAACAGAAATATATCATCTGTGAATATTTCAACTGTCTAGCTTTCACGGTTCTTGATATACAGCCTGGTGACAGACGGACAGACAGACAGACAGACGGAGTCTTAGTAATAGGGTCCCGTTTTTACCCTTTGGGTACGGAACCCTAAAAATGAACAATAATTAAAGTCAGATATGAATATACTATCTAACTAATAAAATACATAAATAATTTCTAAAACAATAGATTAATAATAAATATGAATATATATAATAAATAATAAATATCGGATTCTAAATGAAACAGAAATTTAAATACAATAACTATGACGAAGACCGAGCTATGTAAGAGAGGACAAGTAGTAGTTCCGTATTCTTCGCTTAAGGGTACACTAGTCGACGGCACGAACTATTTTTTGCGCGGTGTTAAAATGCATTTTATATCAACCGACAACACTTGCGGAAGAGATAGATGCTGTGATGAGCAGTGAAATTAAGCTAGTTCGCGTACGAATACACACTTTTGCAAATTTGTAGCGAAATGGATAATGATTTAGGACGAAACTGAGCGCGCGAAGTTTTATAAACAAACCTTTAGCAGTCTAGATATCATGAAAAAACTACTAAATCTATCTATTCAAAATAAAATTATTTGCATTGTTGAACTACTAATATATCCCTGTATGGAGGCAGTTTTTCAATTTTCCGTCTTCTTATGGTATATATTTGCGCCCAAAAATGCGTAAAAATATGTGTCGAAATGTGCAAGTTTCGACGCTCATAACTTTCAAATATTTTCTTTTTTTACTTTTTCGCTTCCATACAGGGCTAGATAATGATGAGACAAATTGATATCGCTTTTTATTTTGAACGTACATCGTCAAACAGTGGAATAATCCCTAGACTACGTTTGTATGGAATTTTTTTCGACAAGTGTAACCTTAAATGAAAATTCGTGTTGTTCTCCAACGATCATCGGTTCTACGAGAAATATCAGCCAACATATTTTACTGCAAATGTATTCATAGGTAACCGTTACAGCTACACATATTTTTTTCATACGACAGCAACGTGCACAAACCGCTAATTGAATTTCAATTTACTGTCTGTGATCTATTTTTCATTGTTATGCTCTTGGAGTCTAGGTAGATAAATATAGTGTAGTTGTAAGAAACAATTAGTAACAACTCTGTGGGTATAATGTACCTTGAGTAAGCAATCTGTCAACACAGAAAACGCTTCTAATTTTAAAATTGAGGTGTATGTGTAGTCATAGCCCGAAGTAATGTAGGTATGTATGTGTCATGATGATGCCTTGATAATGACGGCCCGTTAATTTTTTTTCATGAATTACCTCTGCCAAATTATAAAATATTTTAACTGCTGCGGTTGTTTGACTGAATTAACAACAGTCATTCAAATCACTTTATGTATAGTATAGTGTTGGCATTCTTCGTCGTTATTTTCCTAATTTTTGAAAAAATATGCTCTAAATCGTTATTCCTAGCTATTTCAATTAGATGTTTAATAATTCTTAAAATAAAAAAAGGAAAAGTGCCACGCGTGTAGGTAGGCACTAGCTGGCGGCGAAGACCTCTAGCGTGAACTTTAGGAAATCAGCATATAGGAGCGCTTAATTTTATTTTTATTGCTGTTTTTTTATGAAAAAAGGGACATAATAAAGATTTTTTTAAATATTTGATAAAGCTACGATTATTTCTATAACTATGAGGGCCAAAATAATGTACTGAATTCATTGTTTTCTTTTTCGCATCTGTGTCAGCCACACCGTACAATTATGTATATTTTGGAGTTTTTGGCGGGTGTTTTTCGAGTAAAGTTCATCCGCGGCTGTTAATATTATTTGCAAATTGATTCCTAGTGGATATTGTGATATAAAATTGGTTTAGTTTTGTGTCTCAACTGTCTACGCAACTGGTCAATATGTGAAATCATTGACAGAAGAGATGTCGAGATAGTGGAGTGGAGAATTTTAGTGTAGTATTGACTACCTCCGCAAATCTTACTGGGAAGGCAGACTCGATACAATTTGCTGCTAAATACTCCAAAAAGAACATCAGAATCTGTTACATCTGCAAACTAAAGAATTATAAAACCCATCTATGTATCTGACTGAAGTACTTAATTGTATCTATGGTTATGAATAATAAAAAAATAAAAAAGTATATTTTGAATTAAGAGGAGCTCGTGGCTACATAATAATAGCCGCACGAGTCGATCATCAAGGTTAAGCAACGCTTAACGAGGTCAGTCCGTGGATGGGTGACCATTTCAACATACCGAGTTTCCTCCGCGCCTCGGAAAACACGTTAAAGGTCTACACATATCAGGGCCGTGCCATAACAATAAACATATCAGGACGAGGATCCCGTGCACGGACGTGTGAACGAGTTCATATAAAATGTACCAACCGATATTTTTTGAGCCCCTAACGGGGCACGGTCTGTCCACGTCCCGGGCACGGCCCTGATATGTGTGGATAGACCTTAAGCCGTTGGTCCCGGCTGTCATTTAAAGATCTTTGACAGTCGTTACGGGTAGTCAGAAGCTTGAGATCTGACGCCAGTCTTGCTAAGGGGTTTCGTGTTACCCAGTTATGGAGGTCTGGGTTGTGGAGGTCAGGTAGGCAGTCGCTCCATGTAAAACACTGGTACTCAGCTGAATCCGGTAAGACTGGAAGCCGACCCCAATATAGTTGGGAAAGGTTAGGCAGATGATGATGTATATTTTGAATTAAGAATTGGAAGCAGCCATTAAATACAAAAGTATGTACTGAAAACTGTCAAAGTATGGCATTAAAGAAGGATGTTCTTTAATTCAGAAACTGGCAATGAAATAGAGCCAATCAAATGAATTTACATGAGTTTTGATAACAGGTCATTAAAGTCGATAGGCTTTCAGAAACCTAGTGGTTCTGAGAGAACAGTACTGTACCTACTGACTAAAACTTAGAATTATGTACAGGCCAAACTTGTAGTCAAATAGCCATTACCATAAGGCACTTATCCGTTTAAAAAAAGAACAAAAGAAAACCTAACCAAAATTAATGACATGACAAATTCAGTTTTCAAAATATTTCTTTTGCACCAAAAAGAACATGAAATAAGAAAGTTTTTTGCTTATTTGACGGCGATAAACATTTCTAAAGCTATTTCAAAAGGATAAACACGTAAATACGGAGCCAACGTCTGCTCTCTTTACCGTGGTCATTAAGGCGTCTGCTCCTGATAGTGAAGTTTTAAATGAAATTAAATTACGGCATTTTTTGTTAAGGTGGCCTAAATTATTTGTGTGTCTCTCAATGTAAGGAAGTTTTATTTAGTGTTGTCTGAAATTACAATCACTCGGTCTATAGGTAAGCAATGTATAATGTTTCCAGTGGTGGAACACATGCCTCCTCTCTGTGAGAAGGTATGAGCTGCAGTCCTCTGTCCTTCGGGCTTAGTGCGGCATTGGTGTCTTTGTATTTTTGTTGATTTTATTTTACAACTTTCTCGTAATTATTAATAGTACCTGGGCGACCGAGCTCTTCTCGGGTGAAAATAGAGAAAACAACGTTTTCTAATTATGAAACCTAGCTAGATCGATGTATTGCCCCCGAAACCCCCTGCTTACTAAATTTCATGAAAATCGTTGCAGCCGTTTCCGAGATTCAGATTTTGCAAGAATTGCTCGTTTAACGGTATAAGATTAGATGTATATCCATGCCAAATTATAGCTTTCTAAAACTAAGAGTCTCTGAGCTAAGCTGCGGACGAACAGATGGACATAGCGAAACTATAAGGGTTCCTTTGTGACTTCGGAACCAAGGAATATATGTATATATTCCCACATTATTTTCGTTCAACATTGTTTTCAGAACGGAGGTGATGACATAAACTACACAAAGTGAAGTGCCTGTCTACGTTTTATCCCGCGACCTACCGATGTACGTCTTCGCCGATTCCACTGAGCCTACACTGCTCTAATCTTTTATTATTTTCGTATTGATTAACTCATGTCTGAACTATTAAAATTTTCTCCTTACAGTACGTACCTACATAGCTCTGTTGTTCACCACGTTCAGACTCAAACTCACTCACTGTTCTAATTAAGCGGCGAATATGTCTGTTAATGTGAACCTTTCATAAAATATTTTGTGAAAGTATAAAAATAAAATAATTAGGCACCGAACCTAGCCACTGTATGCTCGTTATAAGAGTATGAATGTAAGAGAGAAAAAGTGACGAGTGGGTCAATTAGTAGCCAGCCAGCCTCAGTCAGTCTGCATGAACTTTAAAGCCTCCTTGTGCCATTTAGCACTAATTGTGACGCTGCTTTACTTACGAAATTTTTTAATCGCCTTCAGTTTTACACTGGCTTTTAATTACTAGATTTTAGTCCTCGTCACCCTTATTTATAAACTCACTAACAGATTCACTAACACATTCTAAATTCAAATTCGCAATAGGAAACTCCATTAAATTAAGAATCTACTAATCAGTGTTTAAATTAATCATATTATGGTTAAAAAAAGTATTTAGAAAAAGGCTGCTTGGATTCGTTTTTTTTTTTTTTTTTTTTATTTTTTATTATCTATAGGCTTGCGCTTGACCACTATCTCACCTGATGGTAAGCGATGATGTGGTCGACGATAGAGCACGCTTGCCTAGAAGAAACCTATTCACTCTTGACTTAAAGACCCCTAGATTGTAGCTATAGGGAAACACAGATTCCGGCAGGGAATTCCACTCTTTAGCTGTACGCATAATAAAAGTGTCCCCAAAACGTTTTGTAATTGGTTTTTATTTATAATTGTCTTCGGTAATTTAGTAAGAGAAAAGCATTCTACGCACACCTACCTATAGATAATGTGATTTCAAAGGTGAACTTACTCATGAATATATGAAAAACTTTTACTACAAACAAATCTAAATTGGAGGATAAAATTTGTTTCAATTACGCGAACAGAAATAAACTTAACAGATTTTTTCTTTTCATGTCTTCAAAGTTGATAAAATCTCAAATCTTTATCGCATCCATAATGTATACTTACAGATGGTAATTATAAATAAATATTAATAATTAAATAGGCGCGCACAGTTTTTTTTTTTAATAATTAGTTATTGGATCCCATGTTTAGCGTTGTTTTACATGAGCATTTTTCTTTTAGAAAAATTGTGGCGAAAATGTAGGAAACATAGTTTACGATGTTATAGTTTCCGATATTCTAGCTATTTTCGTTCCACCTCGTATACCAAATACCCTGAAAGCCAGACCAAAAGCCAGTTTCGTGAAGTGTCAAGTTGCTGATACAGCTAGAGATTTACGAGCATCGAATAGCAGAGCGGAAAACATTACCCACAGAGCATGGAGATGCCTCGGCGGCCACTACTGAGAAGTCAACAATACCCATAAAGCCCAAGCGTGTCAAACAAATACCAAGTGTGTCTGTGAGCGTATAACTCATTGAAACCAACGGCCTGTATAAGTTCTAATAATGCCTGTGGCAGTAATTAGCTGCGTTCCAGAGCGCCAAATCCGAGCACGAAGTTTTCATTTTATCAACGACAGGCTTACGTTTGATCACTTGATAACCTTTGATCGACGATGCCTTTAATATCTTATTTCTCATAAGTAAAGACCCCCAGTTCCTTTAGTTAGACTGAGATTTTATTAGTGATAACGATTCTCGAAAAGAAGAATTGAATGCGCCACCGACATGTCATGTGTTCAATCCTAAACATTTTGGCATTTTGATCACATTACAGATAGGTATGAGAATGTCACTTTCTCTAGAGCCCCGGGTTGTGGCTATTAGTAAGCATAGACCCAAATACGTGGTCGGTCACAATGGGCTTCACCAAAAGGCTTAAAGTCACCCAAAGGGCAGGGATCGAATCAGAAATGAAGAATCCGCAAGAGAACCAAGGTTACTGACATAGCCCGAAGAATTGCCAAACATAAGAGGCAGTGGGCAGGACACATTGCTCGCGCATTCGTTCTGGATGGCCGCTTGTGCCGAAAAGTTCGGCCGCATACCGGAAGACGCAGTGTTGGAAGGCCTCCCTCTAGGAGGAGCGACAACCCGGTCAAGGCTGTGGGAGTCAAGTGGATGAGAAATGTACAGGATCGGTCCTGTATATTTCTCATCCACTTGACTCCCACAGCCTTGACCGGATTGTCGCGATGCTTGGGGACATTGTGGTGATGCTTGGGGGAGGCCGGAGGCCCATGTCCAGCTGTGGACGTCTTTCGGCTGAAATGATTATGATGAGACCAAAATAATGTTACAAAAGGAGTCTCTCCGACAGTGACTATAGACGCCTTTTCCATGTTCTGTGACCACAAGCAGCTTGTGTTCGAATAATCTTACGATAGAATTTATACGTGACAGAATTCTGCGACGAATAACGTGTGGCGTTAATTAAATTTTATTTATCACCAATATTGTGGGGGAAAATCAATTTAGTTGAAGCTTAGAAGAGCTCGTTGTCCTCCCACAGCAATGTATTCTAAGTTTTGCTTTATAACTTAATTGTTTCAACGAAAGTTTATCATCTATACTAATATTTAGAGAGGTTACAACGTTTGTTTGTTAGATGTCATTTCTAAAAGTACTTTCCGATTTCAAAAATCTTTTACTAATAACACCAATAGCAGAGTCGTCTCAATCACCTTACTATTACTTTTATATATATATATATGTATTTATTATAGGAAATATATATTTATGTTTATTTTAACTATATATATATTCTTAAATGTTTACATTAATAATTATTTCTATTTTTTATGCACCTGCCATGTTATCTCTCCACCATCCTTGGTTGACTGGTAGAGAATGCCTCAGGAATTAAGTCCGCCTATGTACCTGTATGTTGCATGAAGTTTTAATAAATAAATAATATAAAACTCTACTCACTAACGCAAAGAAAAATGTGCGATCTCTGCAGAAAAGGCTATGGGAGCGTTCCACTTGATATTTTGTTGTAAACTTACAATCTAAACAGTTGTTATGTAAAAGAGTTCTCCAAGATTTAAACATTTTAACCAACGTATTGTAAGCATAAGTAGAGTAGTCAGACTATAAATAAGAATAGCCGAATTGTAGGATGTTAATTCGGAACGCATAATAATTTTAAGAAATTATTAGAAATATGAATGCGGCGATGAGTGAATGAGAGAGTATGTATGTACGGTATGAGTGAGGGAGATAGAAAAAAATGGCGGTTGAATAGAAAATAGTTAAGAGGTTCCGAAGACAACACCATTGAGAGGTAACGAAGTAAAAATTCTGTAAATTTTGTTTAACGAACCAAAATATACGATATGTCCTGAAGAGGTGGTTCTCTCATCACCCTACATCACCTACAATTTTGGGTAAATAGCTAGCCGTAAATATTTTTTCAAATACAGACTTAAATTTTAAAGAAATTTGGTGAAGTTCGTAAAAAAAAATCATTTAGTGTCACGGTTATTTAAAGAAAACTACATCGCATCGTTATTCTCTTATATATTCTTTGAGAGCTGTGGTAGCCCAGTGGTATTGGCTCGACTTACAAGTAAGGTCATGGGTTCGAAACCAGACAGGCGCTTTACTTTGTGTAAATTATTTTATCACCACTGCTCTTAAAATAGTGAAGGAAAACATCTTGAGAAAACGGGCATGTCCTAGAACCAAAAAATCGAAGATATGTGAGATCCAACAACCCGCGTAGTGGATTACGCCCCACCCCCTCTCACAGAGAGAAGGATCATCATCATTAGCCTATTAATTTGCCCAGCAGTGAGAAAATTAATAGGCTTATGATGATGATCATTATCAATTTTTAAAGAAGCGACGTAAATTAAGTTACCACCTACTTAAATATATTAACTTAATTTAGAAACACCATCGTAGCTGATAGTTTAGCAATTCGGTGTAAACGAGACAGTTGTATGATTTATTAAGAGTACCTGAGCGACCGAGCTCTGGTCGGGTGAAAATAGAGAAAACAACGTTTTCTAAAAATAAAACTTTAAAACTTTTCTAGATTGATTTATCGCCCCCGAAACCCCCAGCATACTAAATTTTATGAAAATCTTTGGAGCCGTTTCCGAGATTTAGACAATATATATGTCGCAGGGATATGATAAAAACAGGGATTTGGTCAATTCCCTAAGGGATTCGATCAAATCACGGAGGATGTTAAAATAACAACACGATTTTATAATTTCCCTAAACAAATCTAGTGATTTGAACAAATCCCTAAATTGATGATTCAGCGAAATGATAAAAAACCGGCCAAGTGCGAGTCGGAATCGCGCACGTAGGGTTCCGTACCATTACTCCTATTTCTAAATGCAGGGTCTAAAGTAACCTAACACGAAGGAGATGACGAGAGCTGAGTTCGCTCGCTTTGCTCGCTCACCTTAACTCTCGTCATCTCCTTCGAACCTAACCTGTCCGTGTCAGGGTGCCCTAAATTCCCGAGCTCGCTTCGCTCGCTCTTGGACTAATTCATTGACAAACTCGTTCAGGTTTTTGATCAAAAATCTGAATTGATACAGATTTATGATGAAATTGAGTTTAAAATCAAGTCAAGACGCAGCCTACTGATGGCCATGATGCTTCACGATCTGTGTAATAACAGGTTCGATTGTCCAGATATCACCAATAGCTTGTGTTACATTGTACCTAGAACTGTTATGCGTCGAGAGGCGCGTGTGCCCCTGCTTTTCCATACTGCAAGGTGCAGAACTCACGCTGGAGCACGGGCGCCTTTACGACGCATTGTTGAAACGTATAACTCCCACTTCATTGATTTGGATATTTTCGCGCTTACACACTTTAAGTTCAAAAAGATGGCCATTGAATCTTTAGAATAGCCATTTTATACCCATTATATAAAAATACGTACGAGTACTTCTTAATTTCCTTTAATATCAACGCACGCATAAAAAATGTATCTATAAACCATTAGGTATTTCGCGGACATTGATGTGGGTTACACGTTTACTTAGTCTTAAATCTTATTATGCCGAACTTTTATTGTAATGTGTAACTGTTTTATGTCCCAATAAAGTAAAAAAAAGAAAAAAAAACTTCTGGTTTTTTATCAAAAACCTAATTTTATGAAAAACCTGCGACATATATATATACAAGAATTGCTCTGTTAACGGTATTAGATAGATACTGAATAATCGTAAAAGTTAAATATAACATCATCACCTCACATCATCAGCCTATTAATGTTCCCACTGCTGGGACACAGGCCGTAATCCACCACGCGGGCCCAGTGCGGGTTGGTGGATGTCACATGTCTTCGAATTTTTGGTTCTAGGACATGCTGGCTTCCTCACGATGTTTTTCCGAGGATAAAGTTAAATATACTGTCAAACAATATCTTCTCTAGAGAGTGCGAGTTTCGTATGTTTATGTATATGTGGAGTGTAATCTCAGGAATCACTGCAACTATTTGAAAAAATCTTTAACCATTTCAAAGGTACCTTACATTATTCCAGATGGACAATAGTTATTTAAGCTACAAGTGCGGAAAGTAGGTGATTTCCGATGAGTGGATAAATCGACACGAGTCGGAAATCATCTTACGCACGTGTATCATACAACATTTTACTATGCATTGTGCGAGGAAATAAAAAAATATATCTGAACCAAGCAAGAAATTAATAAAATGGCCCTTATTCAAGGGCGCTCAGCATATCCACAGATTAACTAATAGTTCATGGTTCCTCGGGCATATCTCCTGCGCATGTGCAAATAGCTGTCACGTCGTAACGCAAAAAGGCACAGCAAAATATTCATTCTGCCAAACATATTTAATGAATATTTAAAATTAATTTATTGATCAAAATCTAAATCTAGAGTAATTAAAAACGCCTTAAATGAAGTATTAGTTTTGTTTTATTTTTTATATGAATGATAATCTGTACCTAACAATTTTTTTAAACTTTTCTCAAATAATAAAAACTCTGTGCGGTGGGCTGACGTTAGAGTTAAAAATTAAAAAAGGACAGAAAAGTAAAAAGCACTAGTAAAAAAACTGACACTTTCCGCACAGTTTGGCTGCTTGGAAAACGCTCTTTTCGAGGACATGCATTGTAAAGAATATATAATATGTGTATGTTATTCGAACAGAACTAAGGTGGACCGTTGGTATAGAATAAATCAATTCCGTACCTATTTATAAACCATTGTATCGCCACCGGAACGTTGATATTCAAGACATGCCTTCCGGAAATGTTATTGTGTTTATGATTACAGCATAGACACAATAGAGATTACACTATTAATGATAAATCAATACTCTTCAAAGAGAATCAATTTCATGTGCATTTGCAATTAAAACCCTGATTTTGACAACACATTAGGCCAACTTGAAACAATGGACTTCAAAAGAACTGAAACCATTGCATAAATTACATATTTAAGGCGTATAATTAAATTCCCCGCCCGTTCGGAACCAGAATATCAATATTGAACCTCCTTTTGGACAGTTTTGTTTGCAAAATATTCTTTGATTTACATATGCTATTTCAGCTATGAAGAAATTCTAGGCATGAGTTTTTCTGTGTAAAAACATTTTTAAACATCCAAGTCGTTTCAAAGAGTATTTAAAAGTAGCCAAAAAATATCATGGAGTTATTTTTTTTTTTAAACAAAAGGTTATTTATAAATTACTCAAAAAAAACATATTTCACAAATAATGTACATGAATTAATAATATATATACATTTGTTTAGACCATTTAACCTAGCGTTTACTGAGGTGTAAGCTTTAGAAAGTAACCGTTTTACGGCATTAAAGCGGTGGAAGGCCCTTAATGCGATAACTAATGAGGAGCTCGTGGCTTTTTTATAACAGCCACACGGGTCTATCTTCATGGTTAAGCAGCACTTGCCGAGGTCGGTTCGTGGATGGGAGATCACTTTCATACTGAGATGCCTCCGTGCTTCGGAAAGGAAGCTATTTCGTTGTTACGTATGTGTGACAGTTGGTACGGATATTCAAAAGATAGGTTTACAATAAAAAATAGGCCGATAAATAGTTACATTATTTTACATGTTAGAGTTGCAACTAATACCTAAGCTAATAAAACTTAACATCTTGTAATATAGCTATCAGCACCTTCTTTTGTATTCACAGAATATTAATTATACATTAGAGCCATTAGAGTCAGTTTTATAATTAATAATTTAAATTCCCGTTGTACAATTTAACAATAGTACCTGGGCGACCGAGCTCGGCTCGGGTGTGTTTGGGCATAGATAATATAATACTAGCATACAGATGTCTCATCCCATACAAAGAAACCGTGCCGTACCCGTACCGTAACCGTACCGTATTATATTATCTGTGGTTTGGGTGTGTGTGCGTGGAAGTGGGTTTGAGTGTGAATTTGATACCAGTCTTGCCAAAGGGGTGACCCAATACACAGTAACCCAGTTACTGGGTTGTGGAGGTCAGCTTTGCAGTCGCTCTATGTGTAATACTGGTAGTCCAGCGCATCCAGTTAAACTGGAAGCCGACTACAACATAGTTGGAAAAAGGCTAGGCAGATTATTTGTTTTTTAATAACAGCCTTCGCTTTGTAAAGCCATTAGGCCAGTTTGCAACTTTTGACTTCAAAAGAACTGAAACGATTGTTTAGCATAAAACAAGTAAATAAAAACAATATATTTATAAATAAATTAAAACAATTCTTAATTAAAAAAAGCTATTACACTATTGACGAATATCTGACGGACAAATTTAATAAAAAATAAAAATAACTGATAACTCGATAAGTAAATGACATTAATAATTAATTGACTCAAAATATAATATGGACATCATTATTAGATATTAAATTTTATTTTTATTAAAATGATTATAATTGTCAATTTGATACGTAAAACAATTTTAATGATTAATTGACTTAAAATATAACATAGACATAATGAGTATTAATTTTATTATATATAAACTACAAATAAACTAATTGAAAGCCAAAAATATCTGTCAAATAATCAAAACCTTAATACCAAATTAAAGCAAATAAATTAATAAGTAATAATAATTCATAATTTAACATGAACATAAAAAGGCGCACACATATTAGTACCTACATTATAAACCAAATAAAAGCAGATATATAGGAAATTGATAACTGAAATTGGATAATAATTGTTTCTGTAACTTATGTTTTCTCAAAAATGGTATGTAATGTTGTCATTACATCTCTAAAAAGTATCCAGAAAGTAAACTTTACCGGAGACTTATTCACAACTGTCCAGTAAGAAGCGAGATTTTAAATTTGGAATCTCCAACTGTCCAGTAAATAAGTATGTAATTTACTTACTGGACAGTAGTAGGGATTGGTCCGATATATCAAAACGTAACTTATATCGGATATGTGTTAGATATCATATCATATCGATATCTATATCAAAATAACCGATATTACAAAAACTGTTTCTAATAAAAATCTTACTAGCGTGCGAGAACGAATAAGTCAAAACTTAAGACCGTAACGCGGAAACGTACGAACTACGAACAAAACGCAAACTTCACAAACGATAGGAACCATATGCGCTACCTCTCTTTCTAAGTATTATTTCGCGTTCGTTGTTAGTTTGCTCATCTAAATAACATTTTAACTTATGCAAACTGTACTAAATGATGTCGATATCTGAAAACCGTTTTCGATATCGATATGAAAACTGTATTTCGGTTACATAACCGTTTGTGCAAAAAACCGAAAACACCCATCTTTAGACAGTAGGTCATCCTCTTCAGATCTGCTAGTACCAGCCAGACATAGATTAGAGTTTAGCCATTATTACATGGTTATAGGAGGGAGGCTCCAAATATATATCTATCTCTCTTTTTGGTGTGACATTTTATGAGATAGATATATTTTTGAGTCCGATAATTAAGACTTACAACAAACAAATAAAGATGCCCCCGGTAAATCGATCACAATATCTATGAGTAATTGCCCTAATATGAATGTAACCTTCAATATTAATTAAACGAATTTGTTGTTAAACTTTCTTTTATTTTTGAGAAAAGCATTATACTAGCCTCAACCAGTAAGAAAGCCATCCTGGCCTCGTATATAGCCTGCGACCACCTGCGTTGCGGTCCGGTTAACTCATACTTGGCCAGGAAGGCTTACTTACTGGATTCTGCAGTAATGTACTATTTCTCAAAAATGGTATGTAATGTTGTCATAACATCTCTAAAAAGTGTCCAGAAAGTAAACTCTACCGGAGACTTATTCACAACTGTCCAGTAAGAAGCGAGATTTTAAATTTGGAATCTCCAACTGTCCAGTAAATAAGTATGTAATTTACTTACTGGACAGTAGTAGGGATTGGTCCGATATATCAAAACGTAACTTATATCGGATATGTGTTAGATATCATATCATATCGATATCTATATCAAAATAACCGATATTACAAAAACTGTTTCTAATAAAAATCTTACTAGCGTGCGAGAACGAATAAGTCAAAACTTAAGACCGTAACGCGGAAACGTACGAACTACGAACAAAACGCAAACTTCACAAACGATAGGAACCATATGCGCTACCTCTCTTTCTAAGTATTATTTCGCGTTCGTTGTTAGTTTGCTCATCTAAATAACATTTTAACTTATGCAAACTGTACTAAATGATGTCGATATCTGAAAACCGTTTTCGATATCGATATGAAAACTGTATTTCGGTTACATAACCGTTTGTGCAAAAAACCGAAAACACCCATCTTTAGACAGTAGGTCATCCTCTTCAGATCTGCTAGTACCAGCCAGACATAGATTAGAGTTTAGCCATTATAACATGGTTATAGGAGGGAGGCTCCAAATACATATCTATCTCTCTTTTTGGTGTGACATTTTATGAGATAGATATATTTTTGAGTCCGATAATTAAGACTTACAACAAACAAATAAAGATGCCCCCGGTAAATCGATCACAATATCTATGAGTAATTGCCCTAATATGAATGTAACCTTCAATATTAATTAAACGAATTTGTTGTTAAACTTTCTTTTATTTTTGAGAAAAGCTTTATACAAGCCTCAACCAGTAAGAAAGCCATCCTGGCCTCGTATATAGCCTGCGACCACCTGCGTTGCGGTCCGGTTAACTCATACTTGGCCAGGAAGGCTTACTTACTGGATTCTGCAGTAATGTACTATTTCTCAAAAATGGTATGTAATGTTGTCATAACATCTCTAAAAAGTGTCCAGAAAGTAAACTCTACCGGAGACTTATTCACAACTGTCCAGTAAGAAGCGAGATTTTAAATTTGGAATCTCCTACTGTCCAGTAAGTAAGTATGTAATTTACTTACTGGACAGTAGTAGGGATTGGTCCGATATATCAAAACGTAACTTATATCGGATATGTGTTAGATATCATATCATATAGATATCTATACCAAAATAACCGATTTTACAAAAACTGTATCGAATAAAAACCTTGCTAGCGTGCGAGAACGAATAAGTCAAAACTTAAAACCGTAACAATGTGGAAACGTACGAACTACGAACAAAACGCAAACTTCACAAACGATAGGAACCATAATTATGCGCTACATCTCTTTCTAAGTATTATTTCGCGTTCGTTGTTAGTTTGCTCATCTAAATAACATTATAACTTATGCAAACTGTACTAAATGATATCGATATGTGAAAACCGTTTTCGTTATAGATATGAAATCTGTATATCGGTTACATAACCGTTTGTGCAAAAATCCGAAAACACCCATCTCTAGACTGGGTCATTCTCTTCAGATCTGCTTAGAAAAAAAAATAGTACCAGCCAGACACATATTAGAGTTTAGCCATTATAACATGGTTATAGGAGGGAGGCTCCAAATATATATCTATCTCTCTTTTTGGTATGACATTTTATGAGATAGATATATTTTTGAGTCCGTTAATCAAGACGTACAACAAACAAATATAAGTGCCCCCGGTAAATCAATCACAATATCTATCAGTAATTGCCCTAATATGAATGTAACCTTCAATATTAATTAAACGAATTTGCTGTTAAACTTTCTTTATTTTTTGAGAAAAGCATTATACAAGCCTCAACCAGTAAGAAAGCCATCCTGGCCTCGTATATAACCGGTTAACTCATACTTGGCCAGGAAGGCTTACTTACTGGATTCTGCAGTAATGTACTATTACCACTTGTATGTACATTATGGATGCAACAAATTTAATTTTAATTTGATTGCATTTCTTATGCGATAACTTTGTAAAGACGTCACCCTCTAAGTCGTCAATCGATACATCGTTTGTATAGCATTGCTTACCAACCGGTGGTCTGCTGGAACACCAGTGATTTACCAAAATTCAGGTTTTGTTTCTTTTTTATTAGATGTTTATTATGTGGGTACCAGAAGATAGACGGCGTCGCTGAGGTCAGCCCAGAAAACGGTGGCGAGATGACCTAGAGGCGCACCACGAAGGATGGTTAGAAGGGGCACAAGAAAAGAGTATCTCTACAGGTAGGCCCAGCCGTGGGCAATTCTAGTTAAAATGTTTAATATAAGAATTAAACATAACATTTTAGTACAACCCGTGCTTAACTTCCTTTTAAAAATGTAGTGTGTAAACCATCTAGTCCCAGATAGCAACAGAGAAATCGAAAAGTTCCCACAAAACTTGAAAACCTCTGGTATCAAACTATATAATCGATAAATTTCCGTCTTGACCTTATTATCGTGCTTTGACAAAGGTTTTGATCAATAGACGCTTCATTGTCATGTGTTTAATCGATATAAGAGGTTAATTTTAGCTGTGTGTTTTACATAGTTTATCAAAAGTCAGCGTCTTTCAGCCTTGTTGAGTTGAAATGTTATACAACTTTTACATCACAGACCGCAGAAGGTTCTCTGCGGTCTGTGATCTCAATCTGCCTAGCCTTTTCTCAACCACGTTGTGGTCGACCTACCATTATTTTACATAGAGCGACTGCCTATCCGACCTCCAAAACACAGTAACTGAGTAATGGTGCACTGGGTCACCACTTTGGTAAGACTGGTATCATATTTCCTGGCTTCTGACTATCCGTAACGACTGTCAGATACAAGTGACAATCGGGACCACCGGCTTAACGTGCTTTCCGAGCCACGGCGGGGTCTCGGTATATTAAGATGGTAACCCATCCATGGCCCGACCTCGACAAGAAAAGTGTTGCTTAACCTTGAAGATCGACCCGCGAGGCTGTTATTATTTAGCCTTAAGCTCCTCATTGGTTATCGCATTAAAGATGCAATTCAAACAATGGTTTCATTTCTTTTGAAATCAAAGGTTTCAACCTGGTTGTTTCAATCCGGGTTGTCAAAGCTCGGGCAGCTTGGGTTATTGCAGTGAAATTGTTTATTACTCTTTGAAAGGATAGGCAGATTGAGATCACAGACTGCAGAGAACCTTCTGATGTAAAAGTTGTGTAATATTTTAACTTAATTAATAATGCTGAAAGACGCTGACTTGTGAAAACACTAACTATGTAAAACACACAGCTAAAATTAACCTCTTATATCGATTAAAGACATGACAATGAAGCGTCTGTTGATCAAAAACTTTGTCAAGGCACGATAATAAGGTCAAGACGGAAATTTATCGATTATATAGTTAGTGTTTGAAACCAAATCGTATGGTTGCTACACTAAATCAACCGGCTGTCATCGATTTTTGACAGTTACGAGTTGACGGTTGACAGGTGTCACGAGTCTGAAAATTGTAACCGACATAGCTATACGTATTTTTTTTTATTTTTTTTATGTATATATATATATACAAAGGTGTTACTTAGTTCTAAACTCGCCAAACTTTTACGTTTGATGGCGAGTAATACGTAATACGGTGTGGTTTTGCAAGGGTTTCTTTGTTATCGCTATATAATCCACCCATCGTTGTTCGAAATTACGTCGCCATCCGCGCCGTGGTATTGTGCTCCTTCCGAGGAGTGGCATTTGTGTATATTTAGCGCAAAGCGAGGTATTTTGGGTCGGAAACGTGCCGAACAGCCTGGCGGGTAGACCACCAGACCACGTTTGTTGTCCCTTCCTTTATTATATATATATATATTTACCTATGACCCTCGACCGGACACGGGATTGACCAGGAGCCCACCGCGAGAACAAACGTGAGTACTATTTGTAAGTTGTGCAGTTAGGTACCACTGTCCACCTGTCTGACAGGTAATAGTATCATAAAGAACAGACCCCTAGCGACCGCTGCCACGTGCCGTGGTTTCGCGGGTATAGTTCGGTTGGATCTAAGATTCACAGCGTTGCTGTGGGCGTTGCCTCTTGGCTGTGATCTGCAGGCCTAAACAGTTAGATATCAGTGGTTACTAAGTTTTGTTTGATTCCAGTCGTGTTAACCGGATGATGCTTGATTACCAATCAACTGTCAACCCAGTGACTGGGTTGTACGGGTCAGTTAGATAGATACCCCTTCTCAAGACTAATGACAGGTTTTCTGACCGTAGAGAATCAACCACCTTAAAATATTTCAGTGTTAGAAAGAAATGCGATGCCTTTATGTTTCCAATGAAAACCTTGTAAGAGCCAAAGATACAATGAAAGGGTTGTATAAAAAAAAGGCCAGCAAAAAGTTAGCTATTGATATGACGGCAAATAGAGATTTAAGGTAACACTAGTCGATAATTCTTCCAAACAAACATAGTCTAGGGATTTCTCCACTGTATGACGACGTACGTTCAAAACTAGAAAATTATATCAATTTATCTCATCATTATCTAGTCCTGTATGGAGCCAAAAAAATTAAAAATAAAAATATTTGAAAGTTATGAGCGTCGAAAGTTCCACATTTCGACACTAATTTTAACGCATTTTTGGGCGCAAATAAATACCATAAGAAGACGGAAAATTGCAAAACGGCCACCATACAGGGATAGATTATTAGTTGAACAATGCAAAATGTGATTTTGAACAGATATGTTTAGTCGTTTTTTCATGATATCCAGACTCCCAAAGGACTGTTTATAAAATTTCGCGCACTCGGTTTCGTCCTAAATCATTATCCATTTCGCTACAAATTTGCAAAAGTGTGTATTCGTACGCGAACTAGATTCCTACTGGTCATCACAGCATCTATCTCTTCCGCACGTGTTGTCGGTTGATATAAAATGCATTTCAACCCCGCGCACAAAATAGTTCGTGCCGTCGACTAGTGTATCCTTAAGGACGAAAATAACTTGCTTGGCCGACCCGGAGGATTGTGATGATGAAATCTATACCCAAAATGAAGTTATCCATCGACCAGCTATTAACAAAAATTACTAGTAGCAAAAATTACATAGTATATAGATACCATAACCATCTAATTCATTAGACAACAATATCAAAGTCTTAATAAATGAAAGAACCTTCATTCCAGCTGGTAAAAAGTACCTGCCTTGTGGATAATACCAGAATATCTGTCAAACATGAATATTCACCGACATATTCAAGGTACAGTATACAAAATTTTGTACACCTTACTCAAGTATTCATCTCAAGTCATAAGTGAGGAAAAATGAGTCTGAAGAAAATGTTATAAATACAAAACATCTATATTTTCTTTACATTTTCTAAAGGTGAACAAGGTCATGTTTAATGTTGCTTTGTATGTAAGAACATAATCATGTACCCTTTTCATGTAAAAGGGAAAGAGTGAAAAAGTAAATCGGAGTAGTAGAGAGTAACTCGCCTTGTTGGTATAGCCAATGTTTGGAGGCAATATTTGTCAGTGATAGGTGAAAAATATTGATGTTACGATATTATATTCCAGTCAAAGGCTCGTGGAACCTCACGTGTCGATTATTAAGGTTAAACATAGTTTGCTGATGTTGGCTTGGGCATGGGTGATCAACCAATACTTTATCAAAACCCCTACATGCCTCGCCAAGCGTGTTAAGGTCTTGGTTGTTATTTGTACACTTTTAACATTCGTTATTGGTTTTTAGAAACCCGAGAGACTGAAAATCATACTTACCAAGCGGTTTTTTAGAACCTAGTAGGTAAATAGAATGTAGAGGTAAAGTAGGCCATCGATTTAAGTCAAAAAACTGGTGCTCCTTAAGGCGCAGATACCCCTCAGTAGCTGATTTTAAAATGAGAATCATGTCGTAATGTTTTGAAAACAAATATACGAGTATGTTACATTAGACAATTTTATTGAAATGTGATCCAAGAAAATTTTGTATTTTATTCGTATAACATAATGTACGAGTAGTTAATTTGTAAAGTTGTGCCTAACACGGCAATCGCACCAAAACCGTTTGGTGTATTTTTATAAAAATTTCACCATCTCAAAGACAATTTGATTATCTACATTTTGATCTAGGGCTTTTTTTTAAATAATAGAATAATAAATAAAGTACAAAAACATACTGAATTTTGGGTCACGCGGGTGTGAAACGAGTGCGTGTTTTGTTCCCTCAAAGTCAAAAGTTTAAAATATTTATTTCAACTGTGCCATTAAGCAGCACTTTTGAACGTCAACAATTAAAATTTACACGTAATAAAAATTTATTCTACCGTCTCCTCAAGGCTCGTTCTACCTCAAGGTTGTTGGCTATCCTCGTATTAAGCTATATCCGAACGTATTGGAAGCGACTTGGGAAAAGTTAAGAAATAATTTGTATTAAACGTGATCACTGTTTATAGAAATAGTTTTTTTTTTTTTTCAATCTTTATTTTTTAGAGGCTTTTATCCTTTTAATGCAAGTCAGCCCCATCGTAACCTCACCTAATTTTACATTTTAACTTATCATAAATCTTATCTTAACTTAACATTAACAAAAAGTATTACTACCGACATATTATTATTATGGTTTATAAACTTAAGTTTCTCAGGTAAGGACCTGGTGTTTTTATAGGATCTCACGGGTGTGAACCAAGGTGAAATCCTAATTTTCTAATTGAACTGGTAAATTATTTTGTACTGCACTTAAATTGTAATCTAAATCTAACTGTAAAAATTTTCTTACTATTCGGCAAGTGTTTAATATTGCAGCTTTTTGTAGTGTTAGGTATGTGTATTTTGATAGATTGAGAACATTAAAACTATTGTATATTTGTTTCGGAATAACACCTGTTGTCGATATTACTATTGGGACTATTGTAACTCTATTCATTTTCCAAACTCTGGTAATTTCTTCTTGTAACTCTGTGTACTTCCTAATTTTTTCCGTGATGGTTTTTTCTATATTATTAGTGTTTGGGACTGCTATATCTATTATGTATGTGTGTTTGTTTTCTTTATCAACAAGTGTTATATCTGGTCTGTTGTTATAAATAGTGTGATCTGTAATTATTGTGCGGTCATAATATATTTTGTATAATTGATTTTCTAAAACAGCTCGAGGTGTATATTTGTAATATGGTGTGTACGGATCCTGCATGAGTTTAAGTTTGATTGCAAGTTTCTGGTGTATAATATTAACAAGTTGATTATGCCGGTGAGTATAGTCGTTCTGAGTCAATGTCATACAAGCTCCCGTAATATGTTGTATTGTTTCAGGTCTGCTGTGACATTTTCTGCATAAATCGTTTCTAACTGTACTATCTTTTATAATATATTTTCTATAATTTTTGGTATTAATGACTTGGTCTTGAATGGCTAGCATAAATCCTTCTGTTTCTGGAAAGAACCCACTTAATTCAAGCCATTTGTTGGAAGCTTCCCTATCAATGTGCGTTTGGTGTAGATCGTTAGGATGTCTACCATGTAGTTCTTTCTGTCTCCATTTTTTATGTATCTCTTCTATGTGTCTTGCTTTGTCTATTGTTTCAATACTACCTTCGCTAAGATTAAGTGGTGTATATTTGTTATCTATCTCTACTATTGTTTTATGTAATTGACTAGTTTTCTTCTTCCTATTAAAGAATTGTTTTAGGTTTATTATTTGCCTTTTGTGTAAATGTGATATTTCAATTAACCCTCTGCCCTCCTCCTTTCTGGACATAATCACTCTTTCGATTGCTGATTTAGGGTGGTGATATCTATGTTGTGTAAGAATTGTTCTAGTTTTAGTTTCAAATGCATTTAATTCTGTTTTAGACCACTTTATAACGCCAAAAGAATAAGTAAGAATAGGTATAGCATAAGTATTTATAGATTTGAACAAATTTTTACTAGCTAGGTACATTTTACACAATGAATGGATTCTTTTATAATATTCCTGTTTTAATTTATCTTTAATAGATTTGTGCTCTAATAGTCGCGCTTGATTGTATCCCAAGTACTTATAAAATTCTTAATTTTTCATTGCTTCTATTACTTCTTCCGAATCTGTTGTGTAATTTCCGCCGACTATTTTACCCTTTTCTATGTTAAGCTTTCGGCATTTGTCTAGTCCAAAATCCATTCTAATGTCTTTCGAAAACGATGTTGTTATGTCTAATAAACCATGTAAATCTGTATTTTTATTAGCGTATAGTTTTAAATCACCCATATAAAGTAAATGTGTTATTTGGTGTAGTCGTGATCTATTGTTCTTTATGTCAAATCCTAATTTAGATTCGTTTAATGCGCGAGAGAGTGGATTTAGGGCTAGACAAAACCATAGAGGGCTTAGCGAGTCCCCTTGAAATATTCCCTTTTTAATTGCTATTTCATCTATGGTTACGTTTGAGGTTTGTGTTTGTAGCTTAAGAGTAGTTTTCCAGGATCCCATGGTATTCTTAAGAAAATTAGTTAACAATGGGTTGATTTTATAGATATTTAGAACTTGAACTAACCATGAATGCGGTACGCTGTCAAATGCTTTTTTGTAATCTATGTACGCTATGTATAAGTTTTTTCTTGCTCTCTGTACGTGTTTTAAGAGAGTGGAATCAATTATTAATTGTTCCTTGCAACCCATATGCCTCGTCTGCAGCCTTTCTGTTCTTCAGTTAAAATATTATATTTTTCCGTGTGGTTGATAATTTTGTTAGTAATGCAAGACGTTATGATTTTGTACATAGTTGGGAGGCAAGTTATTGGTCTGTATTGTGAGGGATCCTGGGTGCTATTAGATTTTGGGATCATATAAGTGATGCCCCTTGTGAGAAATTCTGGCAAATTTTCGTTACCTTTCAAAATATTATTAATTTGTTCAGCTAATGTCCTATGTAGTGCTTGTAATCTTTTTATCCAAAAATTATGTAACCCATCTATACCTGCTGCTTTCCAGTTATGTGTTTTATTTATAATCGTATTTAATTCAAGAGTATCTATATCTTCAAACGGCATTTCTTCTATTTTTTCTGATCTAACTATTTCTTCTTGTATCCATCTAGCTTCTTTATTATGTTCAGCGCTGTCTGACCAGATTCCTTGCCAGAATTCTTTTAGATTCTCTTCCGATGGAGGATTTATGATAGTCGTATTGTTTCCTTTAAGCTTTCTATAAAATTGTTTCTCACTCGTTGTAAATAGTCTGTTGTTATCCTTTCTTTCTTTGGCTTTTTTGTATCTTGCTATCCTATGACTCTTGACTAAGAGTTTTTGTTTTAAGGTGTCTAGGTGGTCGTCTATTCTTTTATTAAAATTTTCGTGTGAACTGTGTTGTTTGGTCTTCGCAATAATTTCGTTAACTTTTGTTTCAAGCCTTCTTGATGTGTTAGCCATTTTTATATTGTGTCAACCTATTTATGTCTTTTCTTAGTAGGTCTATGTCTGTTTCTAATCTTTTTTGCCATGGTGGGTCGTTCTTTACTTTAGTTTTATGGCTTGACCTGTCTATATTTATTTTTAATTTAAAATGTTCAGTGACCGTAAGAGCTATGCAATAAATTAGTGAATGTGTATCGGATAAGTTTTCCAGAGATGAAAGTTTTAGCGGGATAATTGTTTGGTTAAATATACTAATGATATCCGATAATTTACGAGTTGGTCGCATTTTTGGTAATAAGGGTCTACACGTGGGATCTATTCCATTGTATTTTAACATATTTGTTTCGAGTTCATTATTTAGTGTCTCTACTAACAAAGGGTCAAATACCGTTTGTGTTTGTATTAATATTGAATTATCTATAGTTGATTGACTGCTATGTGGTGCGTTAACGGGTAGTGCGTTGTCAAAATATTCAGTCTCTAGGCTCGTGTCGTATTGTAAGGGTGGATTACAAGGTGTGAGTGAATGGGTTATTTGTAAAGTATTATTTTGTTGTGTAATATTTAAACTTTCCTCTTCTTCTTTTTTAAGCTGCTCTGCTATTTCAAATTTGATTCTATTTACTGTGTTATCCGATAACAGCTTATTTCTAATAATAACCCGTCTTTGGTCTGCTATTCTTTGCTCGGTTACGTTCATATCTGGGTATTGTAGTTTAAATTTTTCAAATAGGTGTGTGCAATACATTGTTTTGTCCTCTTCAAGTTTTGTAACATAGAAGTATGTGCGCATGATGAATATGTTCATATCTTCCGTCCATTTCATGCGCACTCGTGGTTTTCCCGCCTTGGTGGTCGCAGGCTGAGTAGCTGATGCCGCCTGCGAAACATCCTCGGCAGATGTAACTGCTCTACTGTCTAGTCTGTCTGTCGGTTCGGCTGTAGTATTTTTATCGGGGAGAACCCGCCTGCTCAGTCCCCCACCGCCGATGGATCGTATGCTGTGACACCCAGCATCGGCCCCAGGTGCGCCCCGACGATCGCCCTCGGGTAGCGGTCCTATAAGTTTATTCTTTGACCGAGTCTCCATATTAAATGGGTTTCCAGAGCCACATTAGCCACGCCAGTAATATCTCATTCGTGTGTCCGCCCCCCACGTGATTAGATGGTCAATCAGGACGTGTGGTTGTTTAGGGGGATTATTATTATTATTATTATATTGCCATGTCATAAACAATTCTAACAGTATCACTTCCTGGATTAGCCAGCATTTCAAAAAAACGTACCCATGTCGAATTTATTGATTCTACGTAATCTTGACAATCGCTCCCTACCTGTCCGGTTCTTGACACATTCCACCAAAAGATGCTGGACATCATCAATAACTCCACACACCTCACATTTTGGGGAATTTGGTTTTCTCATCAGATGGCCAAATCTTTTGGTGGGATAGTGTCCAGAACGAAGTCTTATAGCCACTACAATGTACGTTCTGCTCATTTTGGTGTCCATAATCCAAGGAATGCGAGAATGCTGGTGTTGTATGACCTTGTACCAGATCCCTTTACTTAGTTCTTGAAAGTGAAGATCCCATTTTTCAAAACAAGCAAGCAACAATTGATGTTTCTGTACCTTTACCAAATCTCACGCTTGAACAATTAAAATCGATACTTCCATTCATTTAATTACGATGTCGTCACCATAATCAGTATTAGAAGACTGACCCCACCAAGTCAACTAACTTTAGATCCAGGGAAGTTCGTGAACTAAACCGTTGGCATGCATAAGGTTAGGTTTAAATGTCACGGGTCATGAGGTTACATTGAACACGTCTACGAAATGACAGCTCAAACTATATCGGTGGGATGGTTTACCTCGTCCGTATTTATGTAGAATCAACGATGAAAGATGTAGACAAGTACAATGTGATAATGTGACAACGCGTCTTCATGGAAACGTAACATAAAATAATGTCGACCCATTCCGTGAAGGGCATAATAGTAACACCTTTTTTCCAGTTGAAAGTTGTTCTAAAATTGCTTGAGAGATACAAAAAATTATAATGAAAACCATGATTGCATCATTGACGCATTGTCTCCTCGCGTCTGTCTATAAGAGATGAAAGTCAGTATATGACTTGGGATTTGCATGTCAAATGGATAAATTGTTGTATATCAAAATAAAATTATAACATCGTTGTCGTATTGCCAGTAGCGTCAAAAAATTACTAGTTTGCTTTGTAAATGCAGTTCAAGAAGTCTTGAACAAGAAATAATTCAGTTTGCATCACATAGTCTCTTTAGACTTTCGTTTATTGGATTGACCGAAGGGTTTATCTTGAAAGCGTTGCGTAGGTATGCATATGTCTACGCTTACAAGTTTGCAAGCGTAGGATTATTTTAGGACCTTTAAGTTCTTACCTTATATTTTCTGAGAATGTGGTGCTGATGTTACCTGTAACAGAAGTAGAAGGTTTATGTTTTATATTGTCAGAAAAATACATACGCTAATATGGATTGTTAATGCTAAATATCGAACTGAAAACTCTTGGAAACATTCCATACACAATTTATGAAAAAAAACTTTTTTGCAAAAAAATACTACCGACTTCCAAATAAAAAACTACAAAGTGAAAAATAACTTTATTTTTGGAAGTCGGTGTCTTTCCTAGGTACCAATTATTCGCGATATTGACACCGACTTCCAAAAATAAAGTTATTTTTCACTTTGTAGTTTTTTTTTGGAAGTCGGTAGTATCTTTTTGCAAAAAAGTTTTCTTATTTTACCCTTTTTAGTTGTACCTATAGGCAAGTTGTTTAGTAAGTACCTATAACGCCAGAATAGATTACCCGAATAACATGAAACTCAAAACATAATCAGTGAAATGAGAGATCTGCATACCACTTTTGAGCGTACTGGCGTGATGTTATGTTATGAAATGGTATAAACAATAAACAGACATGCGATTGCAGCAATCCCGAGAGATTTTCCGTTATTTATTGAAGAGTTCTGTTGTATATCTCCGAAGTTCTTCATCAGATCTTCACCAAATTAAAATGGGACCAATTTCGGAATATGTTCCTTCAAACAAAACAAACATTTTTAAAATCGGTCCACAATTGACGGAGACATCGGTGAACATACACAAAAAAAAAATACATACTTACATGAAGTCGAACATAGAACCTCCTCCTTTTTGGTAAGTCGGTTAAAAATGGTATGGTATGAATGAAAATGATATGAATAAAAAATTATTTGTGACCTATGTTTCATCGTATAAAATGTGTTGTAAATAAAATAGGTCAGAGATCGTTATGTCTCAAAATCAAAATATAAAAATCTATTTTTAAATTGTATCAATTATTTCCATTCGTGAACAAAATAATTCATAACCAACGAACAATAAATATTTATTAAAAAATCTTTTAACAAACCAACAATGCGTCTAATGTCAGTTGATTTTTGCTGTTCAATTTGGCTCGACACAATAATCGCGGCGCTGAAATATATTAAATTGGCACTCTGACCCAAGTGACCTATTGATAAAAACCAATGAACTATTAAACGAGGTCTATTGGCGAATAATTCGCACTAGAAGCACGGTATTGTTAATATCAAATAATAATGTTTGAAGTTATCTAAAGTTAGCTCCAGTGGATTGGTATTAACTTGTAATTAAGGCAATGTTTTAGAAATGTAAAGACATAAAACTTACTTTCATAATATATATTTTAATCATCAATAATATTATATATGTACATACTTAAACACTAAACAAAAGTAAACTTTACAAACTTAAAATTAAACTAACTACTTACACTATATACAAAAGAAAGGTACACTTAGGCGTCGAAGTACTGATCCACATCGCTGTCATCCGGGAACGTGCCCAGAAGACTGGCAGCATTGCCACGTTGAATGGCAATGCTGATTCTTTGCGCAAAGAAAGAGCCAGCCCTCTGGTCACGCACGGTGTCGATCAGTCGGCGAGAGATCTCCTTAAAAAGGAGACGTGCACTTGGGCCCAATGACCCAAGCGTTTCGACCCCAAACGGCTCAAAACTGTAATTACCAATTAGGTTACAGTATTTGCGCCGCTTGAGGGCCTCAGCAGTCGCAGCAGCAGCACCAGCACAGCCCACCGAACTAGGAATATGAGATGGCGCAAGGGTGTCGACACAGGTTGCGTCCCACACCAGAGGCCTACCCACCTTCCACGGCACCAATGTCATGCCATCTGGTCTCTTCCCTTCGTCACGTACCAAGCCGTTAGGTTCTAATACAGCTGGTACGCCGGTGGTGACAAGGGCTCGACGAATAATGTCATTGATGCTGGCGTGCCGTACTATGCGTCCTGCGCTCTTGCAACAAGACAGGCCATGGTGCCCAAGGCTGCCGACAGCTTCACCACATTGACACCGATATGGAGCATAATTGGATAATATTGGTTAATCGGAAAATATAATTTATTCAAATTACGCTAAGGATTGGTACTTTTTGATCGTCAAAAATTACAGAAGACGGGGCCCGTCTTCTGTAATTTACCATGAGAAAAATATGAATAAGGGATAGAACATTTTGCTAAAAAATAACTGTTTTTACAAAATTAATTTTACTGACATTGTATCTCATATTTTTCAATCCTTACTTGTTTTATCGAACTTCGTATATTTATTACTCTTTCGTATTTTTAAAATTTCCATTTTATTGATTGGCTGGTGCTCGACTTCATTCTTACCTGATGGTAAGCAATGATTAGGTCGAGGATAAAACACGCTTCACTAATAAACATAATGAACGTATGCACTCGTAATGACCACTTTCAAATAACTTTTCAACTACCAATTTTGCAACAGGAGTCCAATCACAAAAGAACTAAGGCTCATTTCTCCAACTGAATAGGTACCTCGAAGAAAAACTTCGAAACTCCTTATTTAAGTTACAGAAGAAAATATTACTATCTCACTTTTCAATTTCAATATTACCTGCGAGTGTGTTTCCAAATGGTATTTTTCCAACTGGAGAGAAAACCAGATATTTTATGTTCGAATTGAAATTTTCTATGCCCGTGTTCTTGGCAATTTAAGAAAAATATGAATCTTTTTGTTGTCTATCTCTTCTATTCGATCAGTTCAGTTGTGAAGTTCAAACGATCTGTTCTTCTTTGAAAAACAGCTGAGCTGAGCTTTGTTGTGTAGCATAATTCTGCTACAAGTCGGTTTAGCCTCCTTTTTTGTAGTCAATATCGGTTATATTTTCAAATTTCATACTTAAAAAGCGTACATTTTGTTTGAAATGTTAAGCAAGATGTTCAGACGGGCTCTAGGCACCGTTTTCTCTGGTCAAAAATCAAAGTCAAAATTATTTATTTCAATTAGGCAATTAGGCTTTCGGTGTATTATTATCTTAAAACAAAATTATACGTAATAACGTGCCGTGAATTTTTATAACGTTTCCATTAGTTGGTACTTCCATCTCCAACTTCTGGCACTAGATGTTTCAGTAAACCACCATTTTTTATTTTCAAACATAGGCAGAAAAATCTATCCACACAAACATTATTTGTGTAAAGTTCAATTGGAGTGCAATTGCTCAGTTTTTATTTAGATTCAACTATCCCGGTGAAATTGTTTATTCAAAGCTTGCAAGTTAACATTTCTGTTTTTCGTGACAATGCAGTTTTAATGTAAAAGCATATTGCACTCTTGTGTTCAAATTTTACTTCTTCTAAACATTTTCTGCAGGCATTGACACCAGAGACGAACGTGAAATAAACGTTTAAGGAAACAACAATCGTGTATCACTTCACTAAAAAAGTGAATACATGCTATCGACACGTTACAAGAATGAACGAAAACTTATCACATAATGATTCTCACGTGTGAGCGACCTTCTTATCAAAACGTCTGAGTTCTGACATTTCCGACACTCACCCACATCATTTGAGGGGTCGCACTGATAACAGACCTATACCTACACAATATATGTACAGATAGTTCAACTCATATTTGCGCGCGGCGCCATGTGTGCTTGCACTTGTAATTATACAGCTTTAATTTGTGTGGCAGTGACGCGGCAGTCGTCGTCCGAGCAAAACAAGCGGATGCGTCTTTACTTTCCCATCGGTTACCACGTAATAATTGATCTTGAAAACTATATATATTAAAATAATAATATGTTTTACTGTTATTCCCCAGAATAGTTGAACTACGATTTTCACAGGGTCGCTTGTAACAGCTGAATAAGAGTAATATTAACTTTAAAACTTTCGCGTTTCATAATTGAAAAACAATATATCACGGGAATTTAACGCGATGATTTTAATTATTTGCCCATGCCGTGGCCGTGTTGCAAAGACCGTGGTCCAAGGTAGACTGGTATCTCGGTGTACTGGATCCGTTGGGGCAGAAAATTCATCCCCAACGCGCATCAACAAAATCATCATCGCGTTAAATTCCCGTGATATATTGTTTTTCCAGTTTGAATAAGAGTATCCGAAGATTGAGTGCTTCTTCTTCTACTTTGCGGGTCTACAGTACATCTTATTACTCTGTTTGGGCCCAATAAGTTGCTCAGTTTATTTTGCCTCAGAGGCATTTTTCAGATCAACGACGATGCCGGTGAATAGACATTTGGGACACACCAGCAAATGGGACACAGTATAAACAGGGAGAGTCTAAATCGAGTCAAATGGCTTGCAACTGAATAAACCTATGTCAGTTGACTAGGTGGCCATAGGTTGATGATGAACAGCTATTCTGATAAGTACCTATAGCTGGCTCCAACCCGACATTTCCTCATTCGACCTACGTATTACTCATATTAATAGACACTTAAACATCTCAAAATAGCACTCAAAACGATCCTGAACTGCCCAGAAACTTGTACCGTGATTCCGGCCAGGTGATTTACTAATAAATATTAGAATATTAGACATAATAATTTGAGAGAGATGTTCTGGCAAGTATTTATCAAAACACGCTCTTGAAGTAATTAATCAAAAGTAATTTATTGACTCCTACCTGGAAATATAATAGATTTAAACACCTACTTAATTTAAAATGGGTGAAACGTATTCCTAGATAGATTTTGATCACAATCAATTGTTTTTTTTTTTTACCTTTGTTTAAATTCTTTTACCTATTGTGAATGTGTGAAAATTATAGGCTTTCTAGATTTCTAGATGATTGTTAACATTTGTTAACTTTTTATTTCGTGCATTATTTTTTTTGTTTGTTTTTTTGTTTCAATTTCGTACGACTTATTGTCGGGCCTAAGTCCCCCCATATCCAAGTACTAATGCTGTAACATGGAAATATTGTAAACAAAAAAATTTAAAAGAGTAACCATGGAGTTTCTTGCCGGTTCTTCTCCATAGGAAACGACTAACCCGAACCGTGCACCTTTTGTCGACGTTTTATAAGTGCCCATGTAGGCCTATGTAAAATAAAAATATTTGATTTTGATTTTGAATCGTAAATAGATAAAGTAGAAGAATCCTCATAAGTTTTTGTATTCAAACAAGCAATAATAGTGATTGCCAAAGCCAGTTCGTGAATCGAAGACACCTTTATGGAAACTTTTCCATGCCTTGGAAAGCACGTTTACCGTTGATCCCGGCTGTATTTTAATCCCCGACGGAAAAAGAGCGATGTTACAAGTTTGACGTGTGTACCAATGTGTTGCGTTTATTTGTATTTGTGTATACTATCTTTGGAATCATAGCTCCTAAACGGATGGACCGATTTTGATATCGTGTTTGAAAGGTGACTTTATCGAGAGTGTTTTTATAGCTATTTTATGAAAATCGGTTCAGCCGTTCTAAAGTTATGGGCGTTTCGTTTCTGTTTGGTTCGGGGTGAATTCGGAAGATACCGCATCATAATTACGTGTCCAATAGATTGTCGATCGAAGCGTGTCTACTAAAATAAAAAAGTGTTGGGGTTTTTTTAAATTTTACTTGTTTGTAGTCGTTGTGGTAGTCAGAAACTATAATATGATAGGCAGGCATAATATTGGAAATATTGGAGTTCCAATATTTTCTCAATTCTAAGAATAGACTAGGCAGATTAGTTGCGTTCTTAGAACTATTTTGATCACAATGGTAAACAGATATTAAATATTGATTTGTAATTATGATGTTGATGAACGAATAAAAAACCTTATGATATTGATAATCGATATAAATAGGTGTCTACATTAATTGCATTGTCATCGTGATAGCAAGTTATCAACGATGGAAACCGGTTACTATGACGCTTGAAATTTGAACCTTTTTGCTGACATTGTTTTAACATTAGAATTAATATTTGTTTCGGGATATTTACCATGTTTGTAATATCGAGCTCTCAACAAAAAACAAAATATACATGATAAATATCCCGAAATAAATATTAATTCTAATGATTGTGACCATGTCAGCTTAAAAACTTATATTGTTTTAACATTTTCAATCGTGGATATAAATATTATTATCGACATAATAATATACTATGACCTGTCTAACTGATGATTAAATTATTTAACCGCAAAAGACGAATTATGTCAGATTTTGGTTTCTTCTACTTCATCATCATCTTCCTAGCCTTTTCCCAACTATATTGGGGTCGGCTTCCAATCTTACCGGATTCAGCTAAGTACCAGTGTTTTACATGGAGCGACTGCCTATCTGACCTGCGCAACCCGGTAACTGGGTAACACGGTACCCCTTGGCAAGACTGGTGTCAGATCTCAAGCTTCTGACTACCTGTAACGACTGCCAAAGATCTTCAAATGACAGCCGGGACCGGTTTAACGTGCTTTCCGAGGCCCGGAGGGAACTCGGTATGTTGAAATGGTCACCCATCCACGGACCGACCTCGTCAAGCGTTGCTTAACCTTGATGATCGACCCGTGCGGCTGTTATTATTTAGCCACGAGCTCTTTTCGTTTCTTCTACTTCTACATATAAAAATATTTGTTTGTTAATAATATGTTTCCGAACCTATTAATCACCTCATAGGCTACTTTTGATTGGTTCCTGTGAAATAAAACGAAGCCTCAAAAAAAAGACTATCCTAAGAATATTTAGGATTGAAACAAAAAAATACCGTGTCTATATTCATGTGTCTATTACAACAGCAAAAAATACCAAAAGGTTTTGTCATTGGGTTTGTATTTTAAGACTGCGGCTATAAGGCATTACAAATTCATATTCCAATTACCGTTCTGCTTGCCAAACTCAGTTTAGTCGGTTCTGAAAATACCTCTACATCAGGTAAATATACAAATACAACTGAAACAAAAGTCACTGACATGCTGACTATTCTAAAAGTTGTCATATCATATTTAATTACCGTATTAATATATTATTAGATAAAGTATATATTAATATATAGGTTAAAGATAGCCCTGATGCTCTTTGAATCAGGTTTCTACCTTATTGGAGAGAAGATGATGTGTTGGACAGCAAACAGAGGTTTGCAATCTTTATCTTTAGCTTTAACAGTAAACAAATATTTATCGGTTTTCAACGTGACTATTATAGATATTTCTGCTCTACACGAGAAAGAATTTCTATAAAGCGCGTTGTCGCATTGTCGCAACGCATCTGTGTTAAAAATGGCCTAAAGGCGAATTTTACCTCATTTTTCATTTGACTACATATCGTAAAAACGTAGAAAAGCAATAATAATGTATGATATAATTTGATATTTAGTAGTATTTATTGTATGTATGTATTTTATGTCTAATTAATATTTATTACATATTTTGTAAACCGACAGCCCTAAATTCTACTCCTCTCGTTCAGTCCATCCAAAGGTTGTCTATAACATATTGCCCTGTGCGATAAGACCGCCTATTGTACACTGTTTTTTTGTAAATAACATAAAAAAAACAAACGTCTTGTATGTTTTTTTGGTGTTCAATAATGTTTATAATTATAATAAAAGCAATGATAGTACTTATAACCAACCAAAAAAGTGTAAACTAACTTGTAAAATCTATACAAGATTGCTAACAAAACAGACCATCAACCAAACGATAATTTGCTCATAATTTAAACCTATTTCCGATAGCATGAGCGTTAATATTGGATGCTATACGTCATTGACGAGACAGAAATACCAACACACCCGACCTTGTCCCTCACTGTTCTTGTCTAAGTGTCTACTGAAATAATTTGGCCATCCATCAACCGCTGTTTTATCAATATCGATTAGGATGAGTTGCTTGTCAAGAAAGTTTTGCAAGAAATGTGGAAAAAAATGTCTTTTAACCGACTACACAAAAAGAAGGAGGTTTTCAATTTGGAGGTTTCAATTTATATTTTTTTTTTTTTGGCTATAACTCCGTCATATAAATGATAAATGATTTTATTTCTGTTAGTTGGTTTGTACAAAAACTTTTACATGTCGATCATATTATTATTATTTAAAACTAGATAAGGTCGGTGTATTCAGTTATTGCATTTTTTTTTTAATGGTTTCTCGAGTTGGTCCTAAATAATTTTTTTTAAAGGGTTCTCGAGTTGGTCCTATTGTCACCAAATCAGAATCTGATGATAGGGTCCCATGGAAATCGACGGCAGAAAATTAACATAGGCAAACAATATAGCGATATTTTCAATAACAGTGCCAGTGTGGGGCCCCTTCGCAAGATATGGCCCACCTCCTTGTCTGCCCTTCGTGCCCAACCACCTGCACCTTTCGGGATTTGAACGTGTGCTGTCCGAGTGGCTGCATACTGGTCGGACAAAATCTGAATGGTTGTATAGTTTGAGTTGATCGACACTAAAGAAGAAGAAGAATAACATGCCAAGGATTCAGAAAGTAATATTTGGTGAAGTGGAACTGATGAAGAAGACCACAGATGACCACTGGAACTCTTTAAGTATGTCAGAGGTAGGTATACGAGTAAGATTACTCGAATAGTTTAGCGACTATGATGATTAATGATGAAGCTAATACATTATAAATAAATGGTACTGATGAAAATGGTACCATCGAACTGATTGATGTTGAAGCTGGAAGGTAGGGACTGGAACTCCGTAATAAAACAATGTATTTTAGTCGTGTTTGGGCTTATTGGAATTAAAATGAAATGTACTCGGGCTATAAATGATTTTCAAGGTAATATGAAGTACCACCACTAAAAAGTGTTAAATTAAAAGACTTTTTGACAAAAAAAAATATCAACTTCCAAAACAAAATACTACAAAGCATAAAATAACTTTATTTTCGGCAGTTGGTGCCAAAAAAGAAAAAAAATAGGTACCAAAGATATCGAATTCCAAAACAAAAGTAATTTTTCGCTTTGGTGTGTTTTATTTTGGAAGTCAGTTAATTATTTTTATTAAAAAGTTTTTTTTGCAGAATGAAGCAGCCTATTTTAATATTAGAGGGGGGAGCTCGTAAGGATTTTGAGCAAGCATATTCAGGGCGAAAAGTTGATAGCTCAGTAGGAGGAGCCTTTTTTTTGGGATTGAAATCATCAAATGACTTCACCCGCTCTGGGTGAAGCGGGAGGGCGAGTCAGACTTTTACTGACTAAAATCCACGCGTGTTCCTTTTGTTGCTTGTGCAAGGGCCGAGAATATCGAGAATATAATATCTGAAAAGTTTCAAATAGAAGCCCTGTGGTCAGAGGTTCATTTTCAGATTTCAAAAAAGGACAGTTTTTGCCTTTTTAAGTCATTTTGCGTCAAGCCCCACCCGATCAAAAGAAAATTAGCTGTCTTGATAAGAAAATAAAAAGTGTCATTTTTCAAAATTGAATTGTGGGCTTTCCCTAAATCTGACACATCTGAAAATTCCAATAACGAATTTTTTTAAAGAATATTCAGGCCAATAATTTATTTTGTATGCAATAGTGTTATTGTGTTACTTATACTGACTGTAAATAGAAGGCCGCCGTGCCTTCTTTGACTGAGAAGAAACCTTCACCCTGCAATGGGAGATTAATAGGCTGGTACTATAAGCACGGTAAAGATATCTAACAGTATTGTGACTCGGCCGTCCTTGAAATAAGTGCCTACAAGCGCGCTTCACATACACACGCGTTAGGGCCGCCCGCCTCCACCTACTTGAGTTTCTTTCTACTTTTGTGATTGTAAATATCTCAGATTCTTTTCTCTAATCAGAGGTAAATATTATATTTTTATTATACTTATTTTAAATCTTAATAGGTGGGTAACCTACCATTTATTAATCTCATAGGTAATCATTTCATAATGATATTTTGTCTAATTAAATGATATATGTATGTAGCTAAGTACATAAGTAAGTAGATAGCCTAGCCTAGGAAACTACCTACCAGTTTTTTTACCCGAGCTAAGTAGGTTACTCGTGTGTGACTTTATCGCCCTATCCACTTATTTATTTATTAATCCAGGTATTTTACTCTGTGGAATAAGCGAAATACCTACCTATAAAAAAAATTACAAATTACGTACTAGTAGACTAGGTTTTTTTTTTTTTATAGTCTTGCCTTTCGGAGTTTCCAGGTAATTAGAACATTTTTATCTCTGGGTGCGTTATAGAAGAATTCAAGCGAACAAAACCAGCACAATAGGTATAGTCTATAATTGCTCCCTGCCATATTAAGTAAGTACTTGTACGAATTTCAATCAAATATTCGCAAATCGCACGCTTACTGCTTATATGGTTTCGCCATTACACCGTTCGTGACTGTTTGTGACTGTAGTGTATCGAGTGTTGGCTGAACTCGACGCGCGTAGGTATGACTCGCGTTCCGACCGTTTGTATGAAGATAGAATACTGTTAGATATCTTTACCGTGCTATAAGGTAAATGTAAGATTCGACCCCAAAAGTTGATAACCTATTTCAACCTTTTACCCATAGGCAAACTGGCTACAGGCTCTCATGTTCTTTTATAAACTTTAAACAACAAAAGAATTTCATTTTATTCTGTCTATTACAAAATAAATAATTAGATACCTTCGCATCTGTAGGTTGGACGTAGGAATGTCAAATGGCTCCAAAAATTAGGACGTTTTGTGCTAGATTTTCTTCATGAAAACCCAATATCACAATGGTCTCAAAAATCTAGTACAAACAAGGGTCCCCAATAAATCAATATTCTTTCTTACCACGACATTTTCCTACCGAATTGCTTAGAACCCCTGAATTAAGTTACGATAAATCTTTCCTTTCAATTGACTTTATCGAATCCAACGAAAATGTACTTTATATATCCAGTTTTCTTTCCATTTTGAAACTTAATTGGTTTCTGTTTTAATATAGACCATTCTACAAATATATTCTTCACGTTAATGAAATCTAATTAGGCAGGCATACTTAATTAATTCATGGGTGCTTGATTAAAATTAGTATCAAAAGAGTCTTCAAAAGTTATTTTATTACGGTGAGGAACATTTTGTAAGTGGTACTCACCGTCTAATACATCGTGATGATTTTATATTAAGAGTAATTTGAATTAGAAATTATGTTGTTATAATTTTATGAAGGTTGTTGCCCGCGGTTTCACTCGTATACTCGTATACCGAGAAACGTCTTCATTTGGATAAAATGTACTCCATTAGCTAATCTACATCATAGTCTACCTGTGTGCCAATATTCAACTCTGAGAAGCCGTCAAGGAGTGATAAGTCCAGAATTTCAGCGCTTGGTTATAAGTATTTTTAACCAACTTCAAAAATAGGAGGCGTATTCAATACGTCTGAATCTTTTTTTTATGTATGTTCCTCTCGATTACTCAAAGACCTGTCGGTGTCGAAAAACGGAAAATATTGGGTACAACAGACACCGACTTCGGAAAAGAGAGTTATTTTTTGCTTTGTAATTTTTCGTTCTGGAAGTCGGTTTGATTTTTTGTTTAAAAGTTTTTTATTGCAGCTTGTAATGACACCCTAAACTAAGCCTTTTTGGCATCACACAGTCTATTATTTGGATAGTTCTAGTTATTTCCTTTTTGTCTGTATTTCCAGCGTGAGAGACAAATTATTCGTTTCTTTCATTCTTTCAACCTCGCAAACTTACGAACATTCACAATAAAATATAAATTATATATTTTTATAGGAATTTATGACATTAATAAGTCTGCCAACTCAATAAGTTTTCAAAGATAATTAAAAAAGTCTTACCTATCTATATAAATCGGATGCCTAGTACATTTCTATTACCTATTTGATATCCTGAGGAGGCGGAGCGCAGGATTACAACCTTGAGAATCAATTGAACGCAGGAAATTACACAGACCTACTTACAGATCGCAGCTCTTTACAAGTCGAAATCTTTAATAGGTTACAGTCCAACCTGTTAAAGATTTAGTATTGTTTTAACTATTGTTTTACGGGTTGTGGACAGTGAACCTGTTAAGATAACTGTGGGCTGGTTTCTAAAATCAGAAAAGTTAATAGTGATGCTAATGTTTGACAGATAATCTAATTCCTAATTCCGCAATCAGCTTTGTGTGCCCTGACGTTTCTTTTGCACGCCGTGTGTGCGTAAGCTATTAGTTATCTTTTAATTAGACGCACGATTGGTAGACGATAGATTAAATACATGTTAACAGAAAGGTGACAACGTCGTCAACAACTGACATTGCGTTTTCCGAAATTGATTTTTTTTCTCTACGAAACTCACTTAAATATTTATTATGTTTTTAGTATATTTTTTTTATAGCGGCAACAGAAATACATCACCTTTGTACATTTCAACTGTCTAGCTATCACGGTTCTAGATACAGCCTGGTGACAGAGAGACAGACAGACGGACAGTGAAGTCTTAGTAATAGTGTCCCGTTTTTACCCTTTGGGTACGGAACACTAAACCCTAAAAACCTCACCTTAATAATATTTTTAATGAACTTTTACATGACCGAAAATATCATTGCCTGTACCAAAAACACAAACTACCTCCTACCTACTTGTTATGCTGGTCGCAAGCGCTATTATAGCTGATCCTAGGTCCTGCTGGGTACTGCAGGACCTGGGTTCGATCCCTGTGTCAGGCAAAGAGTTTATCCACTCGGAATATCTCAAGAGCTGCCCGAAGTTTGGATATATGCCAGGTCGATGGCAATAGGCTCGCCCCACACACACACACACACACACAAAGAACTGGCGAAAGGTGGGTAGTTGTATATACATTAAAGATATCCTCCTCTGTCCAACATTTTTGTCGAAAATAGGCGTGGTATTATGCCATGTTACCAAAAACAGACCAATAAAATTCCATCTTCATCATCATCATCTTCTTGCCCTTGTCCCATATTACTTGGGGCCGGCGCAACACGTTTTCTTCTACCATACCGTCCTGTCCCCCGTCACGCTATCACTGACTCCCTTTTCTTTCACTCCTCACACATCCACATTTCCATCCATATTTACTTTGGCCGCCCCCAGCCTCTCCATCCATCCAAATTTACATTCATAACTCTTTTAGTAACATGTGTTTCATCCCTCCTCAGCACATGACCATACCAGGACAAACGGTTACCTTTCGACTTTTCTGTCACTGGCGCCACGTTCAAACTTCATCTAATATACTCACTTCTTACTTTATGTATTCTCGTCACTCCACACATCCATCTCAACATTCTCACCTCTGCTACATACAATACGACAGGTCTAATCACGGACTTGTAAATTTTCCCCTTTAACTCACGGACTTGTAAATTCTCCCCTTTAACCAATTAGGGCTTCCAAATATAATAATAAACACATTACCCTCCTTCGGCAGTCGAGTAAAAACACAGCCTTTTCAGCTACCCAAAAGAACTTTAATTGAAACTTGGCAAACGCCTAATCAGACTCCGCCATGTTTTTTGCTAAGTCGGCACAAACTTGCCTCCAATTTTAGGCAACGCTTGGACAAAAAAGTGACAAAAACAGCCTCGTAATGGCCATGTTTGGACACAAAACCTATTGGCCTGCGGGAAACGAGATACGTTTAGGCCAGGAAACTTTTTTCTTTTTTCGTGTCGGTAAAAGTGGCTTTTAAGAAAATATCCTTTTAAATCTTTATTTATTTCAGCTGTGTCTTGTTAATATTTAATTTGGGACATGAATAGGTGGAAGGAACAATGTTAATTAAAAGGAATAAGTTCAGGAATAGGTATGTCTCCTGGGTAGAAAAAATATAGTTCTATTTATTCCGTCAGTAAGATTATCAAATAATATTGAACCCGTATTTTTTCCTTTATCATCATCTGCCTAGCCTTTTCCCAACTATATTGAGGTCGGCTTCCAGTCTTACCGGATTCAGCTAAGTACCAGTGTTTTACATGGAACGACTGTCTATCTGACCTCCACAACCCAGTAACTGGGTAACACGATACCTCTTGGCTAGACTGGTGTCAGATCTCAAGCTTCTGACTACCCGTAACGACTGTCAAAGATCTTCAAATGACAGCCGGGACCAACGGCTTAACGTGCTTTCCGAGGCACGGAGGAAACTCGGTATGTTGAAATGGTCACCCATCCACGGACCGACCTCGTCAAGCGTTGCTTAACCTTGATGATCGACCCGTGCGGCTGTTATTATTTAGCGACGAGCTCCTCCCGTATTTTTTCCTTTGTCGAATAAATAAAAATTTACAAAGATATAAAGTTCAGGAGTGGGGGCTTGTGACGTCACTTTGTCAGTATAAAGTGTAGCAGTGTGACGCCACACGTTATTTGCTATGCAACGCACTGTAACGCACTGTATCGTGTTTTTCTTTTGCGCGGTAAAAGAAAAATACATGTACAATATTTTTAGGTTATATAACTGACGGACCTAAATAGACATTTTTGTCAACTACACTACCCAAACCCGATACCAAGCCAAATCAATACTTGCCTAGTTATGAGGAATCCATACTAATATTATGCCAGTGTCTGTCTTTTACGTCTCCACGTATAAATCACTGAACAAATTTTGATAAACTCTGCACATAAATAAACAGTCATCCCATTAGTAAGTTCCGTTGGAAAAATAAAACACTTTTCACGCGGGCATCCAGAAATTTGCAGAAGCTCACGAAAAGAGACTTCATCAGCATGTGAACGTCGAGGCAATCCAGCTTCTCGACCACACAAACATAGTGAGAAGACTTAAAAGAACAAAACCGTTCGAGTTAGTGTTTAGTGTTAGTGAATGTGAATAGTGAAACGTACAAAAGTGCTACCAAAAAACACAAGAACGAAGTGTATTCGCCTTAATAGAGACAATAATAAAGGTGCTATTGGACACATTCTTAGTAAAGACCATGTAATAGTTTAGATGATAGTTAAATTACTTATTAGTCAATTTATAAGGCTAGATCGTAATAAGATTAGGGTCCATCCTATTGATGAAACCTAAAAAAGAAAAAAAACACGCGGCCGAATCTGTGCTATATAGCTGTGCTTCAAAAACTTAAAGAAACTACGACAATACTTAAATCACATTATACATATTTCCTTAAAAACCGTGTCGTTAAATAAAACACATCAATTTTATATTACTTGTACGTAGACGGTATAATACTAATAAATAATAAACGTTGGACGAAACTCGTTACATCGTTTGGCCAAGCACGATGTTTATGGCCCGAAATATAGATGCTTCCCCTAATGGATGGACGCCTGGAATAATCGAAATATTTATTATTCATATTTTTTTCGGGTAAGCTGCTTCACAATATTTAAGTTGTAGGTGGTATTTATTCCTGCCCTTATAAAATGTGCTTGTAGGCGTTTTAAGGTGGCAATAATAGAATAGAATATATTTTATTGGACAAAACTGAGAAAACCATTTTATTGAAAGCTATTTATCTATACTATATATATAATATTATAAAGAGGAAAGATTTGTTTGTTTGTACCGAATAGGCTCCGAAACTACTAGACCAATTTAAAAAATTCTTTCACCAATAGAAAGCTACATTATTCCTGAGTGACATAAGCTATTTTATTATCCCGGAAACGGGTCCTGAGGGGTGGTCCACGGGAGCGAAGCCGCGGGCAACAGCTAGTACTTAATATTATAAAGAGGAAAGATTTTTTTGTTTGTTTGTACCGAATAGGCTCCGAAACTACTGGACCCATTTGAAAAATTCTTTCACCAATAGAAAGCTACATTATTCCTGAGTGATATAGGCTATTTTTAATACCGAAATTGGATCCTGTGGTCCACGGGAGTGAAGCCGCGGGCAACAGCTAGTATTTTATTAAAACTAAATTCTCGTACTCAAAAGACGTTCAAATGCAAGTTGCAATCATATCTTGGTAACAATCAACGTCAAAAACTGGTCAAATTATAGGACATTAGATTTTGACGTATTGGATTACAATGCGAACGTGTAAATATGGTAACTGCACCTCTGCATTTTGACATTTTGACACGAAAAAATTATTGTAGTCAATGTTTGTGATGGATAACATGTTATTGGATACATTGAAAACCTGATAGTGATTGGCTATTCCTGGAACCCTTATTGAAATAAACGAGGAACCAGTTCGGTCACCACAAATTGACTATTTATTTAAGAGAATAAAAATTTATTTTTTATACAGAATTTGAATTCATAATTCGAAATCATTTTAATACATTGCTACCAAGTATCGAATTTAGCACTCAAGAAGGACTAAATGAAGGGGACAGGGGAAGGCTTTTGTTACTGGACGAACAGACAGGAACTAAACTTTTATAATTTTATCATTGTTAAATAATTCATAAGTTACTTTGTGAAGGTTAATATAGTAATGACTACTAAGTTTCCAAGAAAACCTTAAAAGGTCTACCCAAAGTAATTAACTTAATTCACAAATACATTTCAACATCAAACGAAGATCAAACAAAAAGTTTGTTGATACTAAGAGTTTGTAAATACGTGTAGTAGGTACTGTTAGATACTTAACCAACGCTTTAGCACTACCTTGCTACAAAAAAAAGTGTTTAAATACTAACATCCGTGTTTAACCAGTTGTTATGACTGACATCATAGGTCTACTAGTACTTATATCCATACTATTATTATAAAATCGAAAGCAACTCTGTCTGTCTGTCACCTTTTCACGCCCAAACACTGAACGGATTTCAATGAAATTTGGCAAGTAGATAGATGGCATCCTGGGGACGGACTAGGAAACTTGTCTCAAAATAAATTTTGACCAGTAAGGGTAGGGTAGGATAGGGTAAGGTAGGATAGGGTAGGCAGGGTAGGATAGGTAGGGAAGGTAGGGAGGTATGTATGGTAGGGTAGGTAGGTAGGTATGTATAGTAGGGTAGGTAGGGAGGTATGTAGGTAGTGTAGATAGGTAGCCAGTTGACGGAAGTAAAGCTGTGAGGGACAGCTAGTACATAATAAAAATCTTATATTCATTCACCGATAGTCATCACTTAGACAAAACCGCTGACTACGGCATAACATTTTTCACAATAGTGGGACTAGTGAAATGAAGCTAAGCACATCCAACGATCACCATGTCGTGGTGGCCCAGTGACTAAGACCTAGCCTCTCGTGCTTGAGGTAGTGGGTACAAATCCGGGCAAGTAATGTGACTATTTCAATTCATAATGTACTTTCTAAGTTTATCTTGGACATCGCAGACAACGGTGAAGGAAAATATCGTGAGGAAACCTGGACTTATAGTTTAGTATTTGTAAGTTTCTGCTCCTTTGCTGCAAGGTGTTCCCGTGCGAGGGTAAACAAAGAAATAAATTAATAAAAAAACGGATGGACGTCCCTCATTTTATGTATTAAGTCCTCTTTAAGTCAACAATAAGATTTAAATGCTGGAAACCATTAACAATTTATTAATTGAATACGATCATAATTCAATATTTTTTCTTTAAATTTTCCAATATCTGAGCCTTTGTCCCAGCATCTGCTAAGACTTTCTCAATTCTCGAAAATAATTTTCTTGCTATTCACTGCCGTCATGATAACGTTTACTCATAGAAATTTACGAGCCATGATAATTCTGACTATGGCTCGTAAATTTTACTTTTTTAAACTAGCTCTGTGTATTCGCCCAATAACTAACGCAAGTTATTCATGACTATCGTCAGTGATATTGACATAGTCATCGATTCAATATTCACGAACTACAATAACAAGACAAGCAGTTTACCGTCACTGCTTAAATTAGCTATGTACATGTCATCGCAATATTGACGCTTAGCAAATACATATACGCATGAATGAGTCGTAGATCATGTAGTAATATGCTAGAGTCTGGCTATTATAACTATACATAACTAAGCAAATATGGGAAACCGACAATTTGGGGCAGGTAACCATCCGTACTACGAAAAAGGTTTGATAGTTGTTTTTGACAGGCTACTTTTTTATATTCTGATAAAGAATAGTCACTTTAGTGATATAGATGCAGTTTGGATTTAACACAGTTTTGTGACAAAAAAAAATTACAAGACCTTACGAGCGACGTCATGTTGTTCCTTCACATCTAGGAATTTAAATAACATATAATATAATAACGCCCGCACTCCACTTCTAACGGTTTAACGATTTCTCTTGCGGAATGGATTTGTGAAAAACAATGTACATCGTAAGCAATCTTACAGCTCAAGTACCGCGAAAGTGACTGATGTAAAAGCGTACCACATGCAAAACTTTTTGGGGATACCAATTATGAGTTCTGCATAGTTATAATAGCCAGACTATAGTGACAAAGTACGGTATACTAAAGTTCCTAGAAGAAATAAGAAAAATGCGAATATGTCCCATCAGAAAATTCTAACATCCAGTCAGATTTCATGAAAAAAATGGCTACATAGCATTCTTCAAGAGACTTAAATTTATAGTCCCTGGCACAAAATCTTGCTTTGACATATCGATGAAGTTTTATACATAAATCCTCCTTTTTTCAAAACACATTCCTTCTTTCCTAGTACCCTAGTACTGCGCTTACTTTTGTCACGTCCGGATCGCCGTATATTGCTCAGGGTGCGAACGAAGCTACCTGAGCTATTATTTTATGCCTATATTGCTCCACTGCAGCCTTTTGTGCTGAAATGTTTTCTCGAATAGGACCACTCTTCGTAGACGTCATTAAATGACTCCTGTAAGGACGGGTTCCTAAAATTACGGGTACTTTCCTACTAGGATTTCTTATAAACCTTTACTCAAAATTATAGACTTTATAGATGGAAGAGTTGTTTTTGAATTAAGTTCAAAAGGCACACCTGTCCCTAAACCTAGTGTGAGCTTATAATACAAAAGGGATGAATTTGTTTGTTTATTTATTGGAAGTAATATCTGCAGGTACTTATCCAATTACGAAAGTAATTTCACTGATTGAAGCCACACTATAACTGTACCCATAGGCTATGTATTATTCTAACTGCAAATTTGCTGTGGAGTGAAGTTGCGCAAAAATATGTACGCATACATGAGTAAATGAGTGTGCTTTTTTTCTGTCTTATTTTCTTTCAAATGCGGAAGTTCATGTTAATTTGTTATACATGTTAACAGATACATAATTTTTTGTCCAGTTACACAAAAAAGGTCCCATAGGGTGTACTGAAACCTTGGCTTATACCAATTACTGAAACAACAGACGATATATTGCTTCTCATAGTATGTGTGTAGTTAGTTATTAGTATAATAAATTTGGGTATAACGACAAACACATCATTACAGTTTCATTACCAATCTCAAGCGTAATGATACTATTAAAAGTTATGGTAGAATGTTAAGTGCCCCTTTTCATATTTTACTATTAGCACTTGAATTGCGCTTTACAAATGATGTGTACATCATTAAAATTCATATTCAAACATGGATTGGTTAAACTGTAAAGGCCTCTGCAGACAGGCACGATGCAAATATGCAAAAACGATGCGACAACGCCTTTATAACCCCCGACAGCTGATACTGACTTCTCTTATCCGTAATAGTGCAGTTTTTGATTCTTATCCGTCGAGCAATATTATGAAAATAAATTGTCTCATTGTTATCGGATCGCACCTGTCTGTGGAAACCTTAAGAAGCTTCAAAACATTTAAATAAAACTCCGGCTAAAAGATATTCATGAAAGTGCAGCCTTTGAAGATCAGAAGCCATTTATTATTGATAAAATAAAAGCAATAGAGTATATTAACATCGTTGTTTATCCCTTGGAGCGTAAAGTACTAGCATTAATAACAGAGACTAGATAAATGGAAAAGGCATTCAGAATAGGTTATTTTTGTTGTCCATCTTATTTAAGTCTCTTTTGAATTTTGATCTTACAATAGATGATTTGATGTAATAGAAATCGTTTTGTGTTTTAAATAGGTTTTATTACTAAGATTTAAAAGGACCTGTAAAGTGAAATAAACAATATGAAAAGTAGGAGTGCTTTAAAATTGGACTGCCGTGCAAAAATAGTACAGGACGAAATTGTAAAAGGTTATCTAGCAAAATATATCATCTCGCCTGTCTTCCCCACAGTGTTGGACACAGATGTTTTAACACATGAGAGCACACAGAAAAAAGTGCATGTGCACCTACACACACGACTAAGATCAACCCGCCGTCGTGAGATAAAACAAACGAGTTACGTTTTATAAAAATAGTAATGAAACTAAGTAAATACCCAAATCAAGCTGTATCTACTCTAGCAACTTAAATACATTTTTGAACCATGTGGGGTTGAAACGTTTGGATCAAGTGCTCATGCTCTATTCAAATATCTATCCTAGCTTAGTTGACACTTGGCGCTACCCAAGGGCTGGCTTTTACCTTGGTCAAAGGATAACATTGCCATGCGACGTGCAAATGTCGCCAGTAGTTTGGGTTTCTAGATAACCTAAAATATGTTTTAGGATATATTAAATAGACTTCATATGTGCTCTAAAGACGGAGAAGGAAAACATCGTGAGGAAACCGACATGTCCTAGATTCAAAAATTCAAAGACCATGTAGCATGCACCAACTCGTACGAGGCCAGTAGATTAAGGCAATTCTCTCTCTCGTAGAGAGGAGGACTGTTTTCCAGCAGTGGGCACTTTAAAACGCTGATTACGCTAAGCGCTTTTAAAACACCAAAGTCTACTACAGACAGTCCTAAAATCCACCCTTCCAACAATCAAAACCAATAATAATTACAATCAACAGTACAAACAAACAAAGAACTTGACTTCACCACCAATCGTCGCCTACTACCTGCCTTCCAAACCATTACTTCACCTAAATGCCGTGTAGTCGTAATAGCTACCAGTAATATTTAGGTCAGATCCATCAGCGTGAACCAGCTACCGCGTCACAAGATTTTGATTGATAGTGTACCATGATTCAGCCGGATTTTTTGACGTATTTTTAGGAATAAAGGTGCAAAGTCGCTGAATTGAGAGGGCAAGAGGTTAGACTGATTATGATGGTCTGAAAATGAAAATGAATGAGACAAAATTTGTTGTCCAATTAAACAGTGGAGTGGTTGTTTGTTGAGAATAATGGAATGAGGATGTTTGTGACACTTTTGTGTTGTAAAGTCATGTTCAGGCAATGTTACATAAGATCGATTAAATTAAATGGTATGGCGAAAGGCCCACTTGCGCGAAAATCTTAATTAGTTAGTTGCTAATACGAGGTTACAAAACAAATAATGTCATATTAAAGTCAGCTTATAACTCGCAGATAGTAAGAAATCAGGGTGGCGCAAACGAGCCTAAGGAGTATTGTTATTACCTAATAAATGGGTTGTGGTGATTTGATAGATTTACTTCATGATTCAGTAACTGTTTGACGGCATGATGACCAATAATCTGGTGTTAAATCAATTAATCTTAATTATCGTGATCATTACTTTTATACTTTTTATAGCTGAAAAATATTCTTATTTAGTATTTCGTATTTTGACTCACAAGCAATCAAAATACTTACAACATTATTCGCATAAATAATTATCATCTACATCATTCCAACCAATTTGGGACAATTGTAACTTTTGCACGTCGGGACAGGCGTACGTGATGAATAAAAATGATAGTTTAATGGCTATTGGCCTTAGACCAGCTCTATAAATTATGTTGTTGGGATCCGTGATAGAGTTATGTATGTCAAAGATTTTTTATACTACTAACAACGTAAGTTTGATTTATAAATGAGATATTTTCACATAGCGACAGTTGCGAAAAGGTGACTTGACAATGTCATGTAAAAATGATGTGTTCTTTAAACAAAAACCGGCCAAGTGCGAGTCGGACTCGCACACGAAGGGTTCCGTACCAATATCGCAAAAGACGGCAAAATAGTCACGTTTGTTGTATGGGAGCCCCACTTAAATATTTATTTTATTCTGTTTTTAGTATTTGTTGTTATAGCGGCAACAGAAATACATCATCTGTGAAAATTTCAGCTGTCTAGCTATCACGTTTCATGAGATATAGCCTGGTGACAGACAGACAGACGGATCGCGGAGTCTTAGTAATAGGGTCCCGTTTTTACCCTTTGGGTACGGAACCCTAAAAACGTCGGCAATTTCTTGTATTTCCTGATTCCAACAAGGAATGGGGATCTTCTTGGAATCTCTCATAAGGGACTTGTGTCAGGTATCGTTTGGCCTACAAGAGCCTTTTACTAAGATTTTGGGTTTAATTAATGAACGTGGATAGGTTCTTAAATTGTGTTAAGATTGAGATGATAAAATACACAAAAGGAATTCGGTATGTTTCTAGAATCCACTCTAAATGATATATGAAACTTTATTTTAACAAGACACTAATCTATAGCTACCCTATTTCCCCACGACATCGACATGGCACATTTCATGGCAACTTTTATGAGCAAGCATAAATCATAGAGCGACACAAAGGTCACAAGGTCGACGAACTTTTTGATGAAACCAATGCTGAAGCTTTTAGCATAACTTTAGTTAAAACGAAAGATGTTAATGCGTCAGGCGATATTTATTTGGATGAAAATAACTACAAAGAACATGCTCAAATTGAAACAGTTTATGAACTCGATGCACATCATTCAATGCGTCAAGGTTAACACTAATAAATAGTATGAATTCGAGAGTCTCAATGGCTAGTTTATTGATGCTCTTGAATGAGTTGCATTGGGATTCAAATGCATGCGGGTTAGCAACTAAACTTTAGATATTGCTATTATTTACTTGTTAATTAGATAAGAAGAAAAAACTAAGAATGAAGTTTAGGGTTATCAAATTAGTTAGGAATAAAAATTCTGTAATGCTTTAGTGAAATCATCTTATAAGATGCTAAAGTTTAACATGGGAACTGAGTTTTACAGTTCTAAAGCTCTTCTATTCCTTTCTTGTTTTTAAACGACTTTCCAAAAAGGCGGAGGGTCTATGCTCGCAGTATGTTTGTTTTTTCTGTTTATGTTCACCGCTTTCTCCGTCAATTGTGTACCGATTATAAGAATTCTTTTTTGTTTGAAAGATTATATTCCCGAATTGGTCCCGTTTTAATTTAGTGAAAATCTGATAAAGAACTTCAGAGACTTTTTAATAAATGACGGCAAATCTCTCGAGATTGCTGTATTCGCATGTCTGTTTATTGTTTATACTATATATCATGACATAACATTACGCCGGTACGCTCTAAAGGAGAAAGCAGATGTATGAGGTTTAACTTGGTGCATTCTCATTCATCATTCAGTTAAACTTAAGTGGCAGTGGGCAGGGCACATTGCTCGCAGAACGAATGGCCGATGGAGCAGAAAGGTTCTGGAGTGGCGACCGCGAACCGGAAGACGTTGCGTTGGAAGACCTCCTACCAGGTGGACCGATGACCTGGTGAAGGTTGCGGGGATCCGCTGGTTGCGGGACGCACGAGACCGGTCAATGTGGCGACGCTTGGGGGAGGCCTATGCCCAGCAGTGGACGTCTTTCGGCTGATATGATGATGATGATGATGATGATGATGATTCTCATTCCACCGGTTATGTTCAATTTTCATGTTATTCGACTATTCCTCGAATAAACGCAGTAATGTTCTTTTTTTAACAATACACTCCTTGTAAATCATGGTAACATAGCGAATATGTTTCGTAAAAATATGTCGGTAATGGGATTTAATATCAACTATCTAAAGTGCCAATATTAACCTTTTATGTGAATAAAGCCTCGGGTCAAAAAGTAATGAGGATACAGTAAAGCTTTATATCGCGAATCACTTTCAAAGGTTGAACCATATGTGAACATCCAGCCCCTAAAGCTATAACACAATATATTTAACTTTTTCCAACTTATTATGTTTGCGTAGAAGATTAAAAAGAAGTTATTATGGCAAAAAACCATTTTGATTTAGAAGTTCAAAGAGTAATTCTGTTAATACCATAGAGCAAGAAATCTTCGTGCCGACCGACTATTAAAACACTTCAAAGTTTAGTTTCCTACCCTTCAAAACTAAAATTTATTTAGCTCAAACTTTAATTCAGCCGATCATTGACTACGCCGATGCCTGCTACCTGGATGCCACTGAGGAGCTCTTAAATAAGCTTGAGCGCTTGCAAAACCTGTGCGTTCGTTTTGTCTTTGGTCTGAGAAAATACGATCATGTCTCTCAGTTCCGCAAGGATCTCAAGTGGCTCCCTATCCGTCTTCGCAGGAACACTCGAATATTATGTCTCCTATATAATATCCTTTTTAACCCTGCATACCCTGGCTACTTGCGCGATCGTTTTTCTTTTACTCGCCCTGCTGATGCTCTGTGCAGATCCCGCCTTAAACTACATCTCAATTTCCCATCGCATAAAACCCATTTCTATTCCCACTCCTTCTCTGTTCATGCAGTACGATTGTGGAACTCACTTCTACCTAAAATCCGTGACTCCCAAAATGTATCTTTATTCAAAAAACAAGTCAAAGAACATTACCTCTCCACCATCTTGTAATTTTATATATTAAGTATATATATATGTATTTTTATTTTCTATATTTCTTAAGTTAAGGTATATGTGTAATTTATATGATTAATTAAGTTACTTTTGTCTATTTGAAATTTCCTTATTCTTTCTACATTCTGTGTCTTCGTTTATCATACAACTATCCTGTCGCAGGTCTGCTGGAAGAAATTTTTAATGAAATAAGCAGTACCTCTTCAATCTGTATTTTTTTTCTCTGTAAAGTGTTTTTTGTGTGTACATAAATAAATAAATAAAGACGCCATTACTGATAACATTCGTATCAAATCATCACTTAGCATATCAGCATCATAACTTTAGCCGAAAGATGCTAACTGCTGAATAAAGTAGCAAGTGTTCCACATCGACCAGTCCTATGGGTCTCGTATCCAGCGGATTTCTGAAGCCTTAACTATATGTCTTCGGTCTGGAAGGCCAGTCTCTTTGACCCCATGGATGGATGATCGCAGATTACTAGTAATTTTTTACTCCCAAGGGTCGACAGTTTCTAAGTGTAATCTGTGATACTTATTGCACATCACATCAAATCAAATCAGCCTATTAATGTTCCCACTGCTGAAACACAGGCCTCCTTTCTGTGAGAGGGAATGGGCCGTAATCCACCACGCGGGCACAGTGCGGTTTGGTGGATGTCACATGTCTTCGAATTTTTGGTTCTAGGACATGCCGGTTTCCTCACGATGTTTTCCTTCACCGTTTTGAGAGCAGTGGTGATGAAATAATTTACACAAAGTAAAGCGCCTACCTGGGCTCGAACCGACGACCTACAACTTGTAAGTTGCGGCCGATACCACTGGGCCACCACTGCTCATTGACACACCAACGTAATAATTGCTTAATACCTTTTATTATAGCAATTCAAAGTTGTTGAATTAACATTGCGTTATTTAATTTCATGAGCTGATATTTTTTTTTCAAATATATGATGCAGTGGATTAGGAATTTCCTGAAAATAATTTGGTTTGGAACAGAATAATATAGTGAATTACGAAATCGGTTGCTGGCAGGTTCGTATGGGAAATTTTGACAATACCGTCTCTAACAGCAGCCGCAGAGGAGTCGCCGTACTCTGTGGCTAACCCTAACTTTTCGTTTCTTTTCATATTTTATTTTTGTTATAGTAAATCTTTTGTTAAAGGATTTTGTATTTTTTTCTGATTAATTCTATTCTTTATTTGTAACTGGTTTGTTTTGGAAGTTTCTAGTAACAAAAATATTTTAATAATCCATTTTATTTAATTGAGTTGCGTTTATAACTGTTTATTGTCTAGACAACACAATTTATTTTCTCAAAAACTAATAATCAATACATATAATAAATATGTAGAAAAGTATTTTTTGTTCATCGAAAAAAAATCCAAAAAAAATAGCCAGGATGTTAAAGGATAACAGAACCCATTGCCAGCATTTTTGGAATTTTTGTCTGTTTAGCTGTTTATTTGTGCACGCATCACGTGAAATGTACGAAATCAATGTAGATAACTTTTATACATAAAAATTGTGCGTAACTTGAAAAATTACTTAGTTTTTGTTTCATCGCAATCGGTTCACTCTATCAAAAGTTAGATGAATTTTAATTGTTCAAGAAGTAAAATTCTCACAGCTCACGCAATTCAGTTACTCGGACAGTTGAACTCGCTATTCGATGGATGGCGTTGTGCATTTAAAGTCATTTTCTGAATCGCGGTGTTAAGATTCTATGCGACAGAAAGTCATATATATGTATATATGTGACTATGTGTATGTAGAGTAGGCAGGAAGGTAAGTAGGGTATAGGGTAGGGTTGGCAGACAGATGACGGGAGCGAAGCCGCGGGCACAGCTAGTCATTAAATAATTACCAAACTTCATAATATCCATTTCTGTAAATATTGTTCCGAAAACAAAAGAAAACATCACCATGTTGGGCAATTTCCAAAGGTTAGATCAACATTTTCAACTAAGTCCCTGTGTAAACAACTACTTAATATAAATTAAACAAAAGCTGCTAATGACCTTACTTAGTTATGCAAAGTTTGCATTATTCAAATTTTCAATTTCGAGCCTTTAATCTGCAGGTACTTAGGCACCGGACAGATATTTTCTCGGTAAGCGGGAACGTTTTTATTATTAACTAGCTTCTGCCAGCGGCTTCATCCGCGTGAATGCCGAAAATGATCCCAAGGGAACATATTCCCGGAATGAAAAATGTCCTATGTGCTATTACAGGCTACAATCTATCTCTGTGCCAAATTTCATCCAAATCCGTCTAGCCGTTTGAGCGTGAAGAAATAACAAACATACAAACACACTCAGAGACTTTCACCTTCATAATATTAGTGTGATTTATATTCATACAAAACACTTTACAGAGAAAAGGAAGAATACAGATAAAAGAACACAAAGATACTGCTTGTTTCAACAGAAATTTCTTCAAGCAAAGCTACGACAGGAAAGTTGAATGTTATGCGAAGACACAGTGTGTAGATGGAAATAAGGAAACTTAAAATAGACTAACAACTATATAACTATTATTCATAGTCTTCGACACAAACACTAATAATATCACGCACGTAGTTTTCCAGATAAATTCGAATGCAAATCAATCGAATTGCATCGCATTGTGTCCATATTTGCAATTTCGCTTAATAAATATTGCATGTCAGTGTGACATATATTGATTCACTTCGAGACATCGGGCAGTAAACCTATTCACTCTTTATTTAAAGAGCATTACGTTAGAGCTACCAGAAAACAGACTGCGGCTGGGAATACTGGAGTTTTCTCCGATATGTCAAAACTAACATGGTTCCACAGTGAAACAGATGGAGCTTTACAGGACGAAGAGCACTACGTATCTCTTTTCATCCGACTGCCGAAGGAGGGTAATGTGTTTATCAGTCTATGTGTTTGTTCCAATGTGGCGTTCTAGAGACCAAACGCGTTGGCCGATTTTGATGATTTTACGTCAATCGATTTGTCTTAACATTGCGAGTGTCACTGGCTACATTAAAATTGAAAAATAGGAAAATGGCGGATTTAGGGTGCCATATTGTGGGGGCACAATTATTTTTTCTTCTATACCTACCGATCGTGTGGGTTATCAAAATAAAGGGCCTTAAGAGGTGATTTAAAAAAATGTATATATTTATTTAACACTTATATGTTTAAATGTAGCTATAAGCGTACGTTCTAAAAATAATGGTAACTAAAAATTATAAATAAAAAAGTTAATTAAAAAAATTAAAAAAACCCGACTGCTTACGAAGCGAACTAAAAATACGTAAACAAGAAGAAAATCATGCTGTGCAGTCGAAGGATAGATCTGGTTTAGGTTAGCCAGCTCGTGAATATGTAACCTCCAACTGCACAGCTTTTATTAGTTCACTTCGTAAGCAGTCGGGTTTTTGATTTTTTTAATTAACTTTTTTCAGAGTGGCATCATGATGGTGTTGCAACATTGTCGTACGGCCCCTGACTTTAATACTGAAAGTATTCCTTAAGATTTTGTGTTTATGGTTGGAATCTGAGGTAAAAACTTATGTCACTTACTCTCTATTGTTTTTTTTTATTAAAATAAGATGAAAATAACTTTCTTATATTGAATACTACGTTGATTCAGTTGTTAGTATTGGCATATGACCAGTTTATTTCCAATCATCTATTTTTAAAACTTGACCATGATTTTTTGTACGGGTCAACTGTCGCTAACGGTTTCACGTGCGTAATACATAAATAAACATTTTGTCAGCACGTGTAAATAATTTGTATTTTGAACTAGTCTTTGCCAGCGGCTTCACCCGCGTAAAGTTTATAAATTATCATACGCGGTCGTACCTATCTTAAGGTTACACTAGTCGAAAATTCTTCCATACAAACGTAGTCTAAGGATTATTCCGCTGTTTGACCATTTATGTTCAAAATAAAAAGTTACATCAAATTTTTCTCATCATTATCTAGCCCTGTATGGAAGCAAAAACGTAAAATAAGAAAATATTTGAAAGTTATGAGCGTCGAAAGTCCACATTTCGACACTAATTTAACCTAACCATAAAAAGACGGAAAATTGCAAAACGGCCTCCATACAGGGATAGATTAGTAGTTCAACAATGCAAATAATTTTATTTTGAACAGATGGATTTAGTCGTTTTTATATCTAGACTGCCAAAAGTCTGTTTATAAAATTTCGCGCGCTCCGTTTCGTCCTAAATCATTATGCATTTCGCTACAAATTTGCAATCGTACGTGTGCATTCGTACGCGAAATAGCTTCCAACTGCTCATCACAGCAATAATCTCTGCTGCACGTGTTGTCGGTTGATATAAAATGCATTTTAACCCCGCGCACATAATAGTTCGTGCCGTTGACTAGTGCAACCTTAAGCCCTTATTAAGGGTATAGTCTACCCGTGTTTGATATACATGCTATACAATACATATAGATTTTGATATACTGGATGATTCAAAGAGAGTGAACTAATGTCTATTATAACTGGATACTCCACTGTTTATCAACTCTTTTGTGTGAATCCCTCAAATAGATAATCTTTAGGGTTTTTATTGTAGATTTTATTACAGTAGGTCTATTATTTTTATTACATGGCTTTACAAGGGATTATCAAACATATAATCCCTATTGATATAAGGAGTTATTTATTTATTTTGTTTTGAGGAGACATATACCGTGTACGTGTGTGTCACACAGTTACACTGGTGTTTATATATAAAATTACAGTACTGCTTCCCTGACTTGACGAGCATTCGTCTTTAATGTAACATTAGATTCGATTTTGAGCATTTAGTTTATTCCACAATGCCATTGATGTTACATATTGTATCAAAATACTACACATTGTATCATCAAGTTGCGCACTGTAATGCTCGCTTCTCTTCCCTCACCAATGCAAATGTAATGCTCGGTACTACTCCCAATGCTCCAAGTGAGGGAGCACCTTTAGGTGGTTTTGTCGTACTGTAAAGGTTGCCTACTAAAGGAAACCTTACAGTAAAAAATAGGGGCAAACAATAGTTCCAGCTGGATTCAAACACTCATTCGAATTTAGAACCATTTTAAATTTGTGGAACGCGTCGATTGTATTTAGGAGGCCAATTTAATTTCGGCGTACCTAGTAAAGGCTTAATTAGGATTACATATTTATAAAGTCAGTCAGGCGTTTCTAATTATTGAAGACCTACTAACCCGGTACTTGTGTGTCCGTGACTTCCTACAGCACACTAAATAATAATTTAAACCATTTAATATTAAAGAAATATCACAACAAAATTATACAATTACGTAAGTTGATCTTCTTATAGAATATTTGCAGAAATATTCTTATTTTCTTTCTGATTTCTTAGTTTGAAAGACAATTGAACCTTCACGTTTTGTAAAACGAATATATTATTTACTTTGTAACATTCAGCATTTTCATTCACTTCACTAGTCATGTGCCATTTATTAGCGAGATTAAATGCACGACTAATTATTTTTCTTCACAGACTATTTCGTTGGTCATTTGATTTCTGCCTACTTCAAAACTTGAGATATATAATTGTTTATTTGTATGTATGAGGTAATAGGGGCCACTAGGTGGAACGATGACCTGGTGAAGGGTGCAGGGTTCTGCTGGATGCGAGACGCATGGGACCGGTCTATGTTCAGCAGACGCCTTTCGGATGAAATTATAATGGTGATTAAGTTCTGAGGTAATCGATGGAAGTACTAATCCAATTACGAGAATTCTTTCACTAATACAAAGCTACACTATTAGCTATTTTTTATCCAGAAATAATGTTCAGTTCCTGCGGGATTGAGGCTGCGGGAAACAGTAGATCATTTATAGACCGTAACATTTTTCATTGGTTTTCATTCAACGGTCATCATCTTTTTCCTGACCTTATCACAAATGTTACTTGGAATCAGTGCTACACGTTTTCATCTTCCATTCCGTCCTGTCAAATGTCACGCTATCACTGACTCTCTTTTGGAAGGGAGTTCCTTATCGCACGTTATAGTCCTGATTTGTTTGCGGGCTGAGGTGCTAGACCGAAAAAGGGTAAAAATGAATGTAACGACACAAGAATCCGACACCATTTTGCAGTGATTTTTGAGGCACTTCCCAATCACAAAGGAAACTAAGTATTTTTCAATCGATTCAATTTGCCGTCAATTTAGAGAATATGCAAAAATGTTTATAATTTTAACGTATAAATACCCTTTTATCTATACTAATAATAATATTATAAAGAGGTAAAATTTGTAAGTTTGTAAGTTTGTATGTAGGGGGTAATCTCTGGAACTAATGATCCGATTCTAAAAAATTTTTCACTGGTAGAAAGCTACATTATTCCTGAGTGCTATAGGCTATATAACATCACGCTACGCCCAAAAGGAGCGGAGCATAAATGAAAAACGTTGCAAAAACGGGCAAGTATATTACTTTTTGAGGACTTCCGTTGCGTACGCTGCGTAAACGGTTTCAGTTATGCAATCATGAATGTAGGGTAGGTGTAGGGTAGGTGTAGAGTAGGGTAGGTAGGATAGGGTAAGTACGTAGCCAGTTGACGGGAACGAAGCCGCGTGGGACAGCTAGTATTTATATAAATTAATATGTGAGGAACAGCGTGCTACATGCAATGCAGTATAAGCGAAGATCCGCACTAAAAGGAGACGCCGAAGAGAGAGCCGGAGACGCACGAAGAAAACCAAAGATGTACGAGCGCGCGCTGACTAGACACAACAAAATACCTACGCTAGCAGCCGCTATTGTGTGTTTACACTGAGCATCCCGCTGTGTTGTTGTTATTTCAGTTCCGTCATATTATACGAAACTGAAAGACTCTAACTCAATTAATCGAATTCTGTTCTAGCTGGGTGTCCATAAGACACCTCTTTCTTCCTTTTATGTTTCATATCAGTTCTCATACCATCCACCCTTCTTCCAATGGTCATATTTTCAGTACATTAAAAAGTTTCTAGCTCACCGTTTAGTGACTGTTTGACCTCTACAACGATTTTCATTATTTATTCATCAACATTTCTAGGTCACTACATTATTATTAAACACACTTTATGTACATAACTTATTACACAGTGCGATAATACTGCCATTATTCGTTACGCTATAATTATATGGAAATATGCCATGATTTGAGTGGGGATTAGGGAACATATTTTTTTTGGACAAGCGGATCTTTTAAGAGTTGAAAAATCTTTTCGAGTGGAAACTTTATAGTACCTATGTCGATTAGTAATCTATATTTGGTATAGTTATATCAACTTAAACTACGTTAAGTATCTCAAGGAGCGGTCCCATTGAGAGCTATTAACTAGTTGTTTTGTAGTTCAAGAAGAGATAAACTGCAATTAGATCTACAAGGTTAGACCGAAAGTTCACTAGTTTAGAAGTAGACTAGGTAAATTAGATAATAGCTCTATATAGGGCCGTGCCGTAAAACAAAAGAAATCAACTTATTAAGAACTAAAACTCAGTCACAGTTGAACTTACAAACATGAAATGAAAGCATGAATAAATATTTCGAATATGAATGCAAGTACTCAGAAAGGATGCCCATCAGAGATTTAACAAGCGACACAGCTTGTCAATGAAACTTTTGTTTGACTTTTTTATTGTGTTATTGAAAACTAAAAAACTAAACCTACCGCCGTCTAGCTAGTTGCTGAACTGGAACAAACCCATCACGCGTTTGTTTCCTGCTGGTACCAATATTTGTGTAGACTAAAAAAAACTAAAAAAAAAAGTATTCTGCCGAGTTTTAGAGTGAGGGCACTGCATGTACGATGAATGTGACTATACAGGTTTATTTCGTATCTTTAATACAGTAAGCAGTTATATCTACTGCTTTCCATCACTTGATGTATCTACTGAATGTGGATATCGAATTACCTACACATGATTATTCTTATATTTAAAACTAAGTTATTTATTTTATATGAAAAACACGCCTGGCTACCCATGGCCATCTGTCACATGAAGTTTTTTTTCGAAATTCGAACGAGTGTTCAAAACCATCCAGAATTATTTTCTATCTGCCTTAGGCTGGCCTCACACATTCTGAATTCCTCTCCGAATTCGGAGTCGGAATTCATAATCTGAATGCCGGCAATGAGTAAATCATAATCTGAATAAATGATAATGTGTGTGGGGCATAATGACATTGTATGCATTGCCGGGCTTTCTTAATTATTAACATGAATTCCGAGTCTGCATTCGGAGAGAAATTCAGAATGTGTGTTAGAGGCCTAACTGTTATAGGGGCTATAGCTTCAGCTAGCAAGCTATCCATTAGCTACCCTATGGATAACAAGCCTATGTAACTACATCGGTAACATTATTAAGATGACGTGTTTCTCACTAGTCATTCCCATACATAACATGAAACTATGTTCGTTTCAAGGTGTTGCCGTTGATACAAGTTCTAAAGAAAATTTGTCGATGACGTCAGTGTAAAATATATGACTACCGTACAATTTTGCGTGGTGTTTTATATAGGGAGCTTTAAGGCTTCCATAGACAGTGATATGACAATGCGATACCGAATGTGACGACTTTTCTAAGAAAATGTTTCTCGAGAAATGTTCAAAGAACTATTTCTATGAAAAGAGCCCTTAGCAATACGTGTAAGTTGGGTTCAATAGCACAAGTAAAGTGATCCTTTAGTACAAAACAGCTATATATATCCAAGATACTGGCCATCCTTTTTCGTTTGTCATCGTTGTATCTAAGAACCAGTTAAAAATAGACATTGTAGCAGCCATTGTATTGTTTATTATCCGGCTTTCCAAATTTAAAAATATCGTGTTGAAAAATAAAATATTTTTGTAAGAAAATTCTTAACTGACATGACCCGAATACTATTTTTTACATTCCACTCAATTAGCAGAGCCGTTATTTCAGGTCACCTGTCAAGGCGATCTCGGATCAAAGCCAAAATATTCCTTCTAATGAAATTCCAAGCAAACTAATGATGCTTTTAAATAATATAGATGAAGTTTTTTCTTAGCCCCACTTGTACGAAAAACTTCACTCAGATTAAGTTGCTAATAGAAAATTAGTTAAATTAACAATGTAGTATTTCAATTTAACCTCGTGTTAGCAACTAACTCTGAGTTCTTCTTCTTTTGTGAGGATGTGTCCATCTCTGGTGTCAGAGTTAATTAAGCCACCTCTGGGAACCCCACAGGCTAACTGTCCCTTATGACAAATGCATTGTACTGTAATCATTGATAACAACCAGCCAGCACCTAACTATTTACTGCAAAGAGGTTCAATATAACTGTAAACCAGTAGGTACCATACACACATAAAGATGCAGTTGAGGTTTTTAGAGTTGGCAAGTTATTTTTTAAATGAATTTGACCACGGATCTCCCAAATGGTGCTGTGATCCAACTATTTTTAAAGTTGGACAACTGTAAAGACCCATGGTCCAACTAGTTGGACAGAGCAGTTGGACCACTGCCCCGGACTGTATCCGAGATCCGATCTGAGATCTACAAGTCATATGTATATGATAGTATGATATAACATATATGGCATGCTGAGATAGGAGCCTTTTTGGTCTCGCACGGGGTTTTTATTTTTAATATTGTTTAATTTTAAGCTGATTTCTCGTGTCTCCTGTGCGGGTCACAAATAAATACTTTTTCTTTCTTTTTCTTAATATAAACATGAATCATATCGGCTTAGAAAAACAATTTTTGACACTTGATGTTTTTGATAGGATCCTAGGTATTTTTTAATATTTTTTTATTTGGTATTGTGAGAGAGAAGCCTGTAGGAGGCTTGTGTCCCAGCAGTAGAAACATTAATAGGCTGATGTGAAGTGTGAATACCCTATGAAGTAGAATGGCTCAAGTTGAAAACAATCACATAAGGATAATTTTATTTTGTCATGCCAAATAATCATAAAATTAACAGACCTTAACATCCAATTTTTGTTTCATAATTATAAATAGGTACTACTCGTACAATCAGTTAAGCCTAGAACTTTTTGGATCAAAATTAATCTTTTGATACATTAAGTTACCTATCTTTAGATCGATAAAAAATATAGTAAACGTACTTTTTTCAACGAAGGCCGATTAATAAATTCACTTGACATAAATCAGTATCAAAATCAGCTGTTTGACAAATTACAAGAAGAAAAAAATAATCAAATGGTAATTTATACAGTTTTTTACCAAGCCACTTAAATGATATGAATACCGATTGAATGACTACATAATATTGTACCACCAGTATTACGCCTATTCTTGCTTGATTATAAAAACAAATATTGATAAATGATATTTTTTTTAAATAGGCAACAGGTATAACTTTGTTTTGATCAGTTTTTAAAGCAGGTTTACTCAATGAACTGACTATTTAAGCTTTTCTCGCGCTCTCCTAGCCTCCGTGAGAAGGATCCATCACGCGGACCCAGTGCGGGTTAACGATGTTTTCTTACAGTGGTGATGAAATATTTTACACAAAGTAAAGCGCCTACCTGGGTTGGAATCCACGAACTAAAATTTATAAGACGCGGACGTTATCACTGGTCCACCACTGCTGGAAGGACAAGGCCTCCGCATTTCTCTTATCCAGCGGATTCCTGCGGCCTTCCTCCTGTCTCATCTTCCTACGCGCTAAAGTTCATCACTCCAGGGGGTTGACCACAAGCTCTTAGAGCAAGATTATCTTGATTGTGCGTAAGGGACAGATTTATTATGACTTGTATACATCTGTCCTTTGTCACAGTCGAACCATGATAGTTTTGAAAGGTCAGGGTACGGGGGAGAATCTTTCGGCCCCGGCCCCATCGCTAATAAGTTCTGCGAGCAATGTGCCCTGCTCACTGAGTCTTAATTTGACAATTGTGACTTCCATATCTCTAGGCAATTACCTATCTATTAGTTTTATAATTTACGGTTCAAATGACATGAAAACAATGTCTAGTAGATATTAATTTCACAAAAGATAGTATATGTATTAGACCCGTTCCAGTTACTACAGCCGTGTAATTATTAACAATAAACAATGAATTCTGTCTGCCTCCATAGTCAATAGCGTGAAGGATGACATGGAATTTTGTAATACCATTGTTATAAATGCAATATGCATACCTATTCATCCTATCCGGTGTATATCAGTGTATTATAATATTATCTTCTTACTGGCATTACTTTTTGCGGTCCTGTATCTCAGAGAAAATACACATAGATAAATTATACTATAAATCATCACTGCGTAGGTACCTTTGGTCAGCGATTTTAGTCTTCAGGTTGCCTCACGAGTTATTGCTCTGCTACCATGTTGGAGTAAATTAAACGCATTGAATCCATATTTGTGTTTTTTTATAACATATAGTATATACAAACCTGGCAACCGTCAGTATAGTTATCTTGATTGTCTATACTAATAATAATTACAATAATGGTTAATGGCTTAATTTTGATTGATTTGTATATAACAAATCAATCACAATTAAACCAAATTAGAATTTAATCCGAACAGAATATAAAACCCACAGTAACATTATGGAACAAAATAGTAGATGTGATATGGTGTAGAGCATGCAAGTGTGTGAGTGAGAGTGTATGAGTGTGATACTAAACAATCAGGTCCAACATATAGTTTTCAGGTTCTAACAGTAACCTGATAAAAAAATTGCATGTGTCTTAACAAAGTGCAAAATTGCGCATCTGTGTTTATTCGATGACAAATTAATCCTAGCCTTTTCTAAAACAAAACAATACAGGGTGAATTTTGATTAATTGGAAATGTTTCAAGGGATGACTGAAAAAAACCAAAAAAAAAAAAAACTTCTTTTCTCTACATTTTCTAGAGCTATGTGAACATAAATTAACTAAACAGCTATTTTTTCACAGTCATATCAATCAAAATGAGCACGTGTAAGTTTTTAATTTGGCAACCTGATTCTTTATAGGCTGGTTTCAACCAGTATGATTCTGATAAAACAAAAAAAAAAGTCGATGACAGCCAGAACGATAAGTACTTACAGACGTCTAAAATCATATAAAAACAATATTTAGGGCACGTGTAAGTTTTGGACACTAGTATTATTTTTTTCATTTTAATTTATAATTTGATCTTGTATAAAAAGCCATTTTTTTCCTTGTTCTCAACTATGGATGACTATATATATATCCTTGTTCTCATATATGGATGACTATATGGAATGGAAGTTGACCCAAACGGGTCGACTTCCATTCTCATCAGATTCAACTGAGCACCAGTATTTTACATGGAGCGACTGCCTATCTGACCTCCACAACCCAGTAACTGGGTAACACGATATCCTTGGCCAGACTGGTGTCAGATATCAGGCTTCTGACTGCCTGTGACGTCAGTCAAAGATCTTTAAATGACACCCGGGATCAACGGCTTAACCTGTTTTTCGAGAGACGGAGGAAACTAGCTATGAAAAGATGGTCACCCATCCACGAACTGACCTCGGAAAGCGTTGCTTAACCTTGAAGATCGACCCCTGCAGCTGTTATTATTTAGCCACGTCTATAATCATATACGATAGTATAATATTCAAGGCTCGTTGGTTTCTTGATGAGCAAAGTAATGTAGCGAGGCGCCTTCAGAAATACGAGATGACAGGACGGAACAAGACAAGCGTTTTACTAATCAATTATTATCATGACAAGTAGACGACACACTACATGAGATAACCATTACAATTATGTTGCTTTTTTGGTTTATTTAGTGGACGGCAAACCGGATAATATAGAGGAGGGACGAACAGAACCGGGCAGTATGGGAGAGGAAAGGGAGGCTTTTACCCATCAGTGAATAATTCCAAAAAATTATAAAGATGGATCTTCATCATAGCGTGTCATTATGCTATAAAGAAGATGCTTGTTCATTACGGTGACATCATTCATCGACGCAGCTATATGGTCGTCACATCTACAGGTGACGACCGACGCAAGGTGAAAGGCGGGCACAAAGAAGCAAACAAGGTGGTGGTCACTGCCAACGATAAGGATCAGCAATACCAGAGGCATGCTGGCGAAGCCGCGGGCAGAAACTAGTTAATTATACAAATTTGAAATACAGACATATAGCCGTTTTAGTCAACATTAGACACTGGAAATTCGCGGAAAGAAAAGTCTTAGACGTTCGAGTCACTTTGATCACAGTGCCGCGTGACATTACGTATTCTTTCCTCAGGTTATGTCATTGCCATACATTTTGATGTTAGCGTCTGGCGTTAACGCCACAGAAAACATTTTTGTCTAGGCCTGCTTAGGTGCGTTACCTGTCCAGAGACAAGACGCAAATATATCATATGTCTGTAATGATATTACTCACTTTTGTATAGACAGGCAAGAAATACGAAATGACCTAAATGAAAATCTATGTAAATAAGAGAAACGTGAAAATATTATTTGCACAGCTATGCAAATAATTCTACTGACGCGTGCCGTATCATGACGTCTTTTTATCATGGTGCTTGAAGTGTGATTTGGTTATCTTCAATTGAAAATATTATCACTAGGCAAAGTTGCTATACGTTTTTAGTCGAGTTTGGGTCGTCCCCATAATCATCAGTCATAAATTTCTGAAAGTTCAAGCCTCGTCTTTTCTTTTCTGTTCTGACTATCTAGATATTATATTTTCACTAATAAAAGCAACAGCAATTTTCCCAAAAAAAGTTCCTTTCTGTCTTCGTGGTTTTGCCAAAAGAAGGTATTTTTTAACACCGACATAAACTTTATTGCAGAATTCTTAAAAACTTAAACTTACGGCCCTTTTAACCCAAAACGAAAGTGTGGGCCGAGGGCACAGATAAAACTTAATTTCCGTCTACCGTCTTTGTTTTAAGAGACTACGCATGACCTTGCCGGCTATACACTCCCGCGCGGATGATGTTCATTGCTCTCAGTACTGAGTTCAATCATGAATGAAGTTTAAAAATTAATGTACAGCGTTTCCTCAGGCTATCGCGCGGGAGTGTTCAGCATCATCATAGGAATGAATTTCATCGATGAAACTGAATGCGATCAACAAATCAAAATTGAGTTCAAGAGCTGTCTAATATTTCATAGAAATGGTGGTTGGTACTGACAGCCCTTGAACTTAGTTTACACGTGCCGATCGCGTTTGGTTTTGTTGGTGAAATTAACTTCAAATCAATAATAAAGCCACAAATTTTTTGGAAGATCGAAACGAATGGGTAAAAATAATGTCATGTCTTTGAAATAGGAGTTATTGTCATTAGCAATACAAACTAGACAAAGAAGATAGCCAACCGTGTGCAAATGTTATTCACATATTAATCATCACCATTGGAAGAACTCAAGTATCACATTCATTGTTGTTGTATTTCAGTATAATATAAAATGGCCAGCCAAATTTATCTATCTAGTCTATTTTGCTCCACTGTAGGGCGTTTACCTAGCCAAAAAAGTAGTATACAACAGAAGAGCCGTACGCAAAATATATTCTTAGACGTGCAACCTGATTATGATTATACAATGAATGGTAGAAAAATACGGTAAGTAAGGCCCTTAGTTATTCTTGGAAGGAAGACAAAAGAGAAACAATAGATTTTCCCACAGCAAAACTTTAACCAGAAACATTTCATCACCAACTTTTTGTATCAAATTAATCGTAAATACGCAACAGAAAGTTGTGCCACTAAAATGGCTAGCTACACGCGCGGTCAGTCTTTGTTCCCAAGTTTTGAAGCGGGATCTAAATCATTCATGATTGTTTAGCAAGTATCCTCGTTGGAAACTTTCTCTTTCGGCTCCTAATTTATCGTTGAACACAACTTTTGTTTGGTCAAAATGTAATCTTGAGTGTTGTGGCTTTTGGATGCAGTAAGCTTTTCTTTTATCTTAGTACTACGTCAGATAAACAATATGAACTTCTGGCTTCCAGGTTTATTGAATTTCAAAAACGCCGGAAGCCAGATTTAATGCTATTGTTTAATATAATGATGTATAATGTATTAGATGAAAAACTAGACAGTCATGGTCAAATGAAAAAGCAATAGGATGAAAAATACAAAGAAACAAGAATACATAACGTAGTTTCTTTTCAGCTTAAGAACCTCCTCCTTTTTTTTAGTCGGTTAAAACGAAGAAGGCTACAATAGTTTTATAGTAACCAACTTCTTTTGTAATATGACATCGATGATAGTGGTTCAGTTGACAAGGAGAATGAAGAAGAAAATATGTTGCGCTGACTTCAAAAACTTGGATGAAGGCAGGATGATGATGATGATGACTATCATATATTACTTTTGTTTTGTTTTAGTTCGAAAGTAGAAATAAACGTGTACGAAGCAAAACGTGTATGTCGTTGTATCGTCAAAACAGTATGCTAATGAAACTTGACGTAGAGTCTGTCATATCATACTGTATCGGATTGCATAACCATTTCCTCTACTAGTTTATAACCATTTCCTCCTTAACTTTGACCTTGTTTGTCTGATAATGCATGGCCGTACGATTTCATGTTGTTTTTGTTGAAATTGCAGAGTTCCATGTTTGTTTGTCTACTTGAGGATATTTATTGCCAAATGCTGTTTTACGATGTCAAACTCTCAAGTGATATTGAAAATTTATCTCTCACAGCTTGCTCCTTGCTATTCTAGTTTGAAATTGTTGTGACTCTCTATAAATATTTTTCCAATTCAATTTATTGAAGAAATCAATTTTTTAAACGATGAAAAAAACAACAAGAAAGGAGTTATTAATCTCATTCACGAAAATATCACACTGATATTATAAAGCCGAAAGTTTTATGAATGTTTGTTACTTCTTCACACCAGAATGGCTGAACAGATCTGGATGAAATTTGGCATAGATATTATATTCAGGAATAGCACATAGAACTTTATCTCAGGAATATGTTCTCTCTGGATAATTTTCGACTTACACGTGGGTAAAGCCGTTGACAGAAGCTAGACATACTAAAATACCAAGCAACGAAACAGGCAAGAGCAGGTCAAGTTCCGAAACATTTAATGCCAGCTGACCATCAGCTGATTCACAAATACTTCACGTTATAATCATTGGACAAATGACACTCGAGAATTTTTACACTCCTTATCGGAATCCGGAAGCAGCTGTAGCAATACGCATTCACTTATAATATATATGCGAATTATTTTACTTTGAACTGTATTGATAGCATCCATTTCTGTTTTGAAGTTGTTTAAAGAGTGTTTATCGATTATTTTATTGTTTCCATGACCTTCATTATTGTTATCATTATGTCTGCTAACTGTTTGTGGAACAATAATTTTGTCTTTAATACTGATATGAGATTTGACTGGTTTCTTTGGTACAAACAATGTGGATAATAATTCACATTTGCAAAGCTTTGGTTGAGGAAAACTGTAAGATTTTTTATGTGTCATAATTTATATCTTCCGTCTTTAACAAAAATCATGCTCGTGTTTGTCACTTACACACATTGATTTATAAAGACTACATGCCGAACATCCGTCAGAGGTCACAAGAAGTGTTCATATATATAAGTAAGTTCATATATTCAAGCCTTTCATCCGTGTAAACTTAAAGGTTATTCCTTTAATATTCAGGCCACGGAAATTGGGCCCAAGAAATGCCCACTTGTTGAATAAAATAGTGCTACTCATACGACAAGCCCATCTAATATGACCAAAGGACCAGAGCTTTGCAAAGTGAGCGAGATGGTCTGAATAATAAACAGCGTTCAACAGATTAGGAGTTAAGAGAGACATTTCTAATTAGGGATTACAGTTATAATGATTAAAGGCACTGTAGTTAATGGAAGATCAAAGTAAATAAACTACAGAGTTAGCAACAGATGATGAAAGGGAATATTGCGAAGGGAATATATTTTTAGACGAAAATGTGTAACTGTTTGGGAAAACTGCTATTAATACAATTTCAAAGCCCAATTTATACGACGCTTTATGAAACCAATCAGAATGTTACGAGATAATATATGAATAAATTTGTGGACTGTGTGATTGCAATGATTAATTGGAATGGTAGATAATTAGTGTCAAAGTTTAATCAAAACCAAAATTAGGCGCAAATGAGACCACAAAGTGTCAAACGTGTTATTAATTATCGTGTTGTATAGATTTTAAATTAGTATACGATTAATTAGTACCTACTACCGGCAAATTCCAAAATATAATGTCGAAAAGAGTGAAAAGTGAGAGAAAATAATGTAAGGGCACCTAAAGAAGTTTAAAATTGGGTATTCTAAAACATTATAAGGAACTAGCTGTTCCCCGCGGCTTGGCACCCGTTTTCCAGATAAAAAAAAAGTCTGTCACTCAGGAATAATGTAGCTTTCTATTCCAAGAAAAAAAATAATGTGAAAGATTTTTTTAAATCCAGTAGTTTCGAAGCCTATTCGGTACAAACAAACAAAAAAATCTTTCCTCTTTATAATATTAGTAAAGATAAGATTTTTTTTTTGCCGTGACCCTGAATCAATTTTGTATTTACAAAATTAAGGAGAGTTAATGGAAGGGTGTAGTCAATTATTTCGTCCAGATAAAAGGCCGTGACCACATCTTGGTTCTGCAGAAAAGTGGAACAAATCATATAAAACTGTAAATTTCCAACAGACCATCAATTCTTTGTATGACATCCGCTAGCATTCCATATTGAACGTAGTATCGCTACACCTTATTAAGGCCATCATTAGTGCATCAACGATACTTATGACATTATTTATTTGATCTATAATGTGAACAACAATACTTTGGGATACAATGCAATCCGTTTTTAACCGACTTCAAGAAGGAGCAGGTTATCAATTCAACTGTATTTTTTTTATGATTGTCTCCTGACTTTTTACTAGGTGAACCGATTTTGATGATTCTTTTTTAATTTGAATGCGAGTGCTTCTCATGTGGTCCTGTTTAATTTGGTGAAGATTTTATGAAGAACGCCGGAGATGTACAACAATAGAAAAGTTTGATTTCATAGCTGTAATTAATTCTTTACCGAAATGCAGCGCTATTATCTTTACTATACTTTATCTATTTTAAGATAAAACCTTACTCAAGTGACTTTTAAACCGAAATCATCATGAATTAAAATTCCAACATGATTCGAATTTTGAACTAATTTTGCTCCTTCGGGTATATTCCAGAACTCTGCTTTGTGGTGCGACGGAAATCAAATCATTTCCTCTATAGAATTAGTACGTACGAATTTAATCTACGTATTAGTCAGTGGAGTATTAGAATATATTAATTAACAAGTGACGCTTGTAATGTTATCGGCTTAATAAGCTTCAGTAGTCGCGATCATGTTTGTGGCATATCGGGGAGATAGCGTTTCTTGATAAGGCCGTACATGCGTTATATTACCTGCGTTTGATATATGAGAGTCTTTATCTTTCACTTTACGTTCTTTTGATTCGTTGCGACTGTTTTCGATGAGTATTTTTCGGCGAGTACAATATTTCATGATTCATGAGCTGATTTTGAAGTAGAGTTATTAGAATTTGGTTTTTACTAATCTAACATAAAATTCACCATGGTACACATTTTGCTTTTATTTGGAAGTTTCTAATCCTCAACTATATTCAATATAGCTATAACTTGGGCCCATATAAGCCTTGAGTATAAAAGTAAATTAATTTTAGACAAGCGTGCTCCATCGTCAACCACAACATCTCTTACCATCGTAGATCAGATGCACATCAGATGAGATAATGGTCAATCACGATCTATCTTTATAAAGGCTGGACAAAAATTGTGGATCAAACGAAACATGTCGATAGTTGGTGTTATTAGGACTAAAAAAAAGAAAAATACTTTATGGTCTACTGCAAATAGCCCCATTTATCATCCTGAATCTCTATATTTAATATTTTCACCTGGACAAATGATTTAGTTTAAATACCATCGTAGACTCTGTCTCTGTCACCTATGACCTAGACTAGAGTCAAGAGCAAACCCATTATAAATAAAAAAAAAAATATGGAACGTCAACATAAATTGCATAACAATATTGATTTCCGTTAATTCAAGTAGGTAGGTATATTGGCACCAGGCAGCATAGAGACTGATTGCTATTATAATTAAGTAATTAGTAATTTCAGAATAAAATTACCTATAATCACTGATAATTCGTTTACTAGTTTGTCACATAATCCTTGGTCATTAGGTATCTACGCTTCCTTTGATTAGAAAAACTTTAATAGTATACTTATTTGGTTAGCAAACTAATGACTCAAACATTATGCAAGTATTTGCATACAAACTATTCAAATAATTTGTCTAGCCTTATCCCAATGATGTCGGGTTAGACTTACAGCTGAACTAATATTACAAAATATTGCAAGTAAAATTATTTCTAATGAAATATTTAAGTAAGAACCAAATGGTGGTGGGAATGTTAAACACATTTCCCAAAGAAGTACTTATTGTAGATAGCAAAGGGCTGTATTCATCATAAAATCTTAAGTCAACAATGTCCTAAAAAGAAAACAAATAGAAAATATATTAGGGAAATAAAATCAAACATTTCTTCAATACGATTAAACTGTCACGATATGACTTATGTTCTATGTTATCTATCTTTTCGATCGCGTCAACGTCGCGACGATTGAAAGGCGATAGTGATCGACAGACATTTATAACAATTGTTTGAATGTTTGTTCTACACGGCAAGAGTTTTTGGCCAGCCTTTTTACTATTCGGAATTTATTTTTTCAAATTCTTTTGACAGCTGTCAAACTGTCTTGTAGTACGGCATTTTATTGCTGGTTTAGGAAAAGATCAATTAAGTTTTTTGTTTGAAAATGTTTGTAAATATTGAAAGAGTGTCTCAATATTATTTTCTAGTCGATGAAAATAATGTGGTTATATTTATAAATAATCAATCACATGCCTACACCTTGTGTATAAATGAGAGATCGCAATAGCATTTTCCATACAAATGTTTCCGTCCATAGAAATGTTTTCGTTCTGAGTAATTATTAGTCAATGCAAAGAAAAGTCTTGATACCCTTCGGAATTCGCACACTTCTTTGTTTGTTATTTTTATTCATTCAAGCCACAGTAAAGATTATTAATGGGATTATTAATATGTCCTTCTATAGAGTAGATATCTTCAAAAATAATTATTTCCAGGTCCTTCCTTTTACATTTCATGGATCTAAAACATAGCAGCAAAAATGTGAAAGGACTTCACACATCAACCAACTCCTTTTAGCACTATAAGCGCCCTGTTCTGTTTTATAAGTCAACTTCCAACAATCAACAATAATTTTGATCGAATAACAAAACTTCGTAAGGCTCATAGAAGTAGACGACAAAGTTTGTTACTGCCAATCTATAGTTTATAATTTAAAAGAGATTACTGAACGTTGATTGGAAAATTTAAAATTTAAATGTATCTTTTGTGTGTATTTTAAGGTAGACCAGCTGTTCTTAGGTGGTTCAGGTGTTATTACTGGTAATGCGACGTAATTTAAAATGCGTTGATATGCACAGTATAAGGATTGTCGGTCGAATCGCATCTCATTGGGTCCATGTGAACGTGCTTGCAAAAATTCGTGGTTAGTAGATATCTTATCTTATTTTATTAGAGACATTAAATTTGACGTGCAATAAAAAGTACTGTCTTTGATTGGATTTTAATAACCACATCAAAAATCATAAGGCAATATTATGCATATATTTCTCGAAGGGTTAGACATACTCACCAACATATCGCTAACTATGTTTTATTTGTCCAATGTCATACCCGACCCGTCGTTTCTTATGTAGAAGGTGAAGTTATTGCCACCATCATCATCATCATAATTTCAGCCAAAAGACGTCTACTGCTGGATATAGGTCCTACCCCAAACGTCACATCACTGACCGGTCCTGTGCGTCTTGCATCCACCGGACTCCTGCTGCCTTGATCAGGTCGTCGCTCCACCTAGTGGGAGGCCTTCCAACGCAACATCTTCTGGTTCGCGGTCGCCACTCCAGAAGGTTTTGGTCCCAACGGCTATCCGTTCTGCAAGAAATGTGGCTACCCACTGCACACTTATTGCCACCAATTGGGCAAAATGGAGACTTCGCGTACTGATACAGATAAATACACAATATTTTTTTTTTTGTTCAGCTTATTAGCTTATTCGATGGTTTATAAAACCTGAACGAATATTTAATTAGTCTCACTTTGAGCAGAGTGCTTGCAAAGTTGCAAGAAGCACTAGACCAACAAGGTAAAAACAATAAAATGTTAAATAATATTTTTAACAGAAGGTTTTATTAAAATCATGTTCAAAATCATGAAGTTCAATCTGTTTTAGGTAAGTAATGTCCTACTGTGTAAAGTAGCAGCACTTCATTATCAGTGTGAAGATTATATAGCTTTACAGCTCTTCTGTATAGGTTGTATTTATCAGTTCAACACAAGCGATATTATAAGGAGTGGGATCCATTTATGCCTTACGATTATGATGATGTTACACGGTACACATCATCAAACCAACCTATAACCAGGCTTAATATTGGAAGGCTTTTCATGAGATAGAACTATGACTTGTTGAAGACTGCGAGAGTCTGCTGGATGCAACATGCACGGGTTCGGGAGACTAAGTCAAGTCGTGACGTCTTACCACTGAAATGATAACAATGGTAAATCTAATTGAATCGTGTAACCAGAAATGTGAATCATTCATTGTTACTCATACCAAAATGTTACTTGTGCTTTAAGTTAATCAATTTGTTTGAACTGTGTAAATAGTCGGTTTTCGGTATTTCGGCTGAAATGATGTGTAAATAGGAATTTTAAACCATTTGACCTCAGTGAATGCCAAATCCTGTGTCCCAGTCTTGTCGAAGGGTTTTGTTTTAGCGGTTACTGAACCGCTGGAAGCCGACCCCAATTTATTTGAGAAATGGACTTCGTCTTCTTATCGAGTCAATGGTTAAATTCGTAAATAAATTATATCCAGTATGTGGATAAATTTTAGGCAAATGAGACTTGACTGAGTGAACGTCTTTAATTTCTTGTTTCTGACGGCCAAATAATAAATTAAGACTAAAAATAATACAGCAGTCATGCTTAACGAATGTAACTATTTGTTCGCCCCTTTCGTGAAAGTGTTCATAGATTGCAACACCATACTCCGTTGATCCTCAAACATTTTAAACTTCAGTTTTTTAAAGTGCCATGTTCTGAGATGACGTCTACGCTTACTTGATTTTTTAAGTTTACCCTTATTATTTTTTTGCATTTTATCTATAAGAAAATAACTGTTATATATTTGATTTTAAACCGTGTTTTAGTTTCCGGAATATAGAAGGTAATCATTATTTTGAGGTTTAATATTTTGGTTGGTGAATATTTTCAAAACATCAATTCAATTATATTTATTTTTTATTAATTCAATTAGTTGTTTATTTAAATACAACATGAAGGTTAGTCACAACAATAAACAATAAAATAATCAAGCAGTTGGGATATTGTTTTCGTAATATGGGCAATATTTCGTAAAAATATTCTGTTATCAGTACAAACAAATTATAAGAACCGTTTCTTATGAAAGGTTTAGTAATTTCATTACCTTTTTAATTAAAGTACTTGTGAAATAAGAAGCCAACGATTTATTCGACGACGAGTAATAAAAGTCGACTCCATAATTTCAAGTAATTAACTCCTTTTTAAATTGGCTACCTTCATAATCATTTATTATAGTTAAAGCATTATAAATAATGATAAAAATGATTATAACATTACTAATGACTTGTTTGCTAGCCGTAATCCTTCTTTTCAAAATATTACACCTTACTCTTATAGTAATTAGGAGCTCGTGGCTAAATAATAACAGCCGCACGGGTCGATCATCAAGGTTAAGCAACGCTTGACGAGGTCGGTCCGTGGATGGGTGACCATTTCAACATACCGAGTTTCCTCCGTGCCTCGGAAAGCACGTTAAGCCGTTCGTCCCGGCTGTCATTTGAAGATCTTTGACAGTCGTTACGAGTAGTCAGAAGCTTGAGATCTGACACCAATCTTGCCAAAGGATACCGTGTTACCCAGTTACTGGGTTGTGGGGGTCAGATAGGCAGTCGCTCCATGTAAAACATTGGTACTTATTTGAATCCGATAAGATTGGAAGCCGACCCCAATATGGTTAGGAAAAGGCTAGGCAAATTGAATTGACTCTTATAGTAATTAGAACCCTTATTTTCTTTACTATTATTATGTTAGCGCCTACATACATGAAAAGGTACCTAATGGTCCCGCTATTCAACCTTGTTTAAACAAGGTAAATAATAAATGTGAAACCTAATTACACTAGAGAGCTCACATTTGTTGCTAGGTACGTTAAAAGCCGAATAAATATTTTCAAAGCTGATATCCCTGTAATCTGAACTTGTGTAGAACTCGTGGAAACATACAATTCGCTCAACCTTATTAATAATTTCCTAAGGCTTACACAAACCTGAAACAAACAATAGATACATTAAAAAAACAATTATTGTTATGTTGTTTTGTTTTGTTTTGTCCTTCCCAAAAAGGACTCAATTCGTTGTTCGATGTTTCTATTTTTTTAATTTAAATTATTTTTTAAATTCTTTGTTGTTATATAGGTTATACCGTATACTCTCGAGGTGGTTCCATTGTCACCAAATCAGAATCTGATGATGGGATCCCATGAAAATCGTGAGAACTCATCAAATGTTATAGGCGGACATGTAGCGATTTTGGTGTTTTCATTAAGCGAGCGAGCGATGCAAGAGGACCCGCGGAAGCGACCAACGAGTATTACATCCTATTAATACAAAACAAAAAGGAGGTCGTTTAGTATTTTTAGGCAATTAAAAACTTAATTATCTGGGAATCAATAAAACACAATGCCATAATAAAATTAAAGCAAGTCATCAAAAGTTGAGACGCGCTTACAAAAGTTTAAGACAGGGCCATCAAAATAGCGCTGTGAGACGAACATGCCTTGCCTAGTTAAATAAGACCTTAATCTTAATAGATACTATACAATTTTCTTTTACCTGATGGGCCTTTGTTCGGAATCAATTTTGCTTCTTAATATAATGACATTTGGTGATTGAGAAAACCTGACTTTTTTCATATTTTTCAATGGTAATGAGGTCAGGTTTTCGGGATAACGTACAATAAATAATTTAAGTCTTAAAATGAATAAAGAATTAAGGATGAAACGTAAATAGAATAAAGACCTGGATTATGATTTCAATATCGTTTCGAAACATTAGGCTTTTGTAAAGTGAGATCAAATATAGTTTTAGTTAAATATTTTAGACAAAAAATAACATTTAAAAGGTACAAATTATTGTATAATTGAGCTAACATAATCATTTTTAAAGTTTCAATCTCTGTGGTAACGGCCGTTCGATGACCTTTAAAAAATACATCTAAATGGTTAATGATACTGTACGAAATACCTAGAAAATACAGCATCATCATCAGCCTTTTCAAAGTTCCCACTGCTGGTCTACAGTCTTCTCTCTGAGAGTGGAAAAATACAGCATATATATGAAATTATTTAACGCAGGCATTTGGCTGGGCCTGCCACGATGTCGTCGGACATTTTCAGGGACACACGTTTCGGTAGAATTAGTCCAAAATTTGTTCGCCGAAATCTCAGTTTTAAGAATTAACCATTTAATGTAACATCGTCAGAACGTATTAATTTGTTTGCCAGAATACTGACAACCCTCTACAAAGAGATAAATAATTTTATAATTTACGATTCTTAATTAAATCAAGCAATTTTTAAACATTAAATACAAAATCACCTACATTAAATTGTCCATTTCACAGTGGCACACTCTTTTAGTTAAGGAATCTATAATATTGTTACCGAACACAGCTATATATTATATAAACTCTGCAACAGAGCGTATACAGGTTGTATTTGAGTATTGACTATCACTTCCTTAGAGGAAGTTGTTCAAATAAATGGCCAAAAAAAACCTTTATATCTTATATTCAAAATATAATCGCACCTTTTCGTATCACTCTGTCTGTTTGCAACAGACCATTATATCGTGCTTGTATCCTATAAAATTCGAGTGGTCTTTCAGCTGTAGCGTGCGTGCATAACTAATGAGCGCGTAATAAAATAAATCAGGAGTGGTCAGGAGCGAGCTAATGAGGAAGTTAGTAGGAATAATATTGTAGAAATGTAGAAGTTTCTTCAATATTTTATAAAAATTGTTAAATACAAATACCTACGTAATCCTACTACTATCTACAAATAAAATATTATAATTGTGATAGTCTGTATGTTTGTATTTGGAATACGGGTTGACTATGGTTTGGATTACGACAAAGGTAAATTTTTATTCCGGTAGTAGATCCTATCCTTTATATAAAACAATATTAAAAAATACCTAACTTTTACAAATCAATATCTTACTGTTACGGATCAATATATTGTCCACAAAATAAAACCTTTTTTAAAACTTTGTGCTAAAAGATTACTCTAAAAACCTATTTTCAATTGTATTTGTAAAGGCACGATTATTTATTATTCCGTAAAACTAAAGATAGAAAACCAATACAAATAAATATAAGATAAGATATAGTAAGTACATTGATTGTTGTGTTTTATTTAAAACCTTGCACAAGTTAGCATTTACTATTGATGAAACAGAACTATTAAGCGCTAAGAAGAAATGCTATAAGTAAAGTTAAGTCATAAATATCATTCCTGCTTAAAATTCTAATGCAATATGAATATGATAGACTGTTTTTTTCATTGCTTACACTATTTAACAACTTTTATACCCATTACAAATTAAAATCTACTTAAAAAAATTAATATTAACATATTTTTCGAGTGTTTTGTTTCAATATTTCTATAATAGATGATAGCCATTGAAATAAAAAAAATACTATATACATATATTTTACACATTATAATGCAAAACATAGCAGTCTTTTTTATTTGCGCCGGCGCTTGTCGATTTTTGAGTCCCATTTGACGAGTCTTCTTTAACCGTGAAAATACTATGCAGGCAAAACCGCGGGCAGAAGTTAATAAAAAACAAAAACTAAACAAACCGTATTCGGTCGGTTTATTATTAAATCTCAAAATATCAAAACAAATTGTACCAATACAATATTGTTATAAAAAGGAATAAATTATGCAAAAATAAATAAGAATTCTTTCTGAAAATTGTATATTGGTCTAGACAAGAGAAGAGAGTTTTAACTGAGTTTATGGTTTGGTGTTCAAGAGAATAAAATAATGACTGAAAAAGAAACAATATTCTAGACGACAAATTGGAAAATTATAAAACCAGATTTAAAAAAACTAGAATAAATCTTGAAAGAATTCGTGATAAAACATAAAAAATATGAATAGTGAACGACAATAAAAACGAAATTATTGGTAAAAATGGTTTCAGTATTCTTTCAATGAACCCTAAAACTGTTAATTATGACTATTGCAAACATTTGGCCTTCATCTAATGACTGAAATAGTTTTGCACGTAATGTTGGCAACAAACTAAAATTACAAGATGTGATAAACTTTTTCAAAAATCAAATAGTACGAGAACATCTGTGACAGACAGACATAATTAACAATCAACACTTCAATCCTATTTTAGATAATTGGATTGTGACTCACAGAAAAGACGAGAAAAGATTTTTGTTCGAAGAAAATTTCGTTTTCGAAAAGTTTCGCGAAGGTCAAACTGTTAAAGTAGACAGAACTTGTGTCTCACAGTCAATTTACTATGATAATCGTTGTTGTGGAGTTGAATATGGGCCATTACATGGCTTGTTAGTTTCTAGTCTTGAACGTAAAAACAAAAGAAAATCGCAGATAAGTATTATCTTACTCAAGTTTTACTACAATCTCAACAGAGGGCCTAGATAGACAGTAAAATTCAAAGCACATTCAACATGAACCATCTCAGCGAAAACGATCGCGAAAATCATGAAAATGTATGGGATTGATAAGTGCTCGTAAAATGTTCAAAATCAGAATCAAATATTTTTATTTTACATAGGCCTACATGGGCACTTATAAAACGTCGACAAAAGGTGCACGGTTCGGGTTAGTCGTTTCCTATGGAGAAGAACCGGCAAGAAACTCCATGGTTACTCTTTTATTTTTTTTTTGTGTTTACAATATTTCCATGTTACAGCATTAGTACTTGGATATGGGGGGACAACGTAGGCCCGACAATAAGTCGTACGAAAATGAAAAAAAAAACAAACAAACAAAAAAAAAATATATGTCCGAAATAAAATGTTACCAGATCAATATTTTACCGAATACATTCATTTTAAACTTTTTATCCGACTTACCAAAACGGAGGAGGTTCATAATTCGATTTGTCCATTTGTGGTCATCTTCATCAGTTCCACTTTAACAAATGATACTTTCTGAGTGCAAATGATTGCATCGTTAATGAAAATGCCAAAATCGCTATATGTATGCCTATAATATTTAAGGAGTTCCCTCTTTTTCTCCAAGATTCCATCATCAGATCCTGACCTGATGACTATGGGACCAAATGGGAAGTATACCCGTTCAAACAAAATAATAATTTTCCAAATCGGTCCAGGCAGGCGTCTTTGGGTAATCGGTGAACATACATAAAATGCAATCGTTTTCGATTATGGAATGCAAATTTTTTCTAGAATGCCAACTCTTGGTAGGTAACGATGTGTTCAATAACGCAATCTCACCTAGGAGTAACTTGTTCACTCTATAGTTATTGAGACACAGACTCTGGACAGGCGATTCCATCTTCATTAGAAACAGAAGGTTCTCAAGCAAATGAGTTTTTATTCAACAAAAGGCTTCAGCAATTTGTTTCTACTGCAAGCACTATTGCATCTTCATATGCAACAGCTATCTCAAAGCCCAAACCAATAGGTCCCTAATTTAATTTATTCTTAAGACGGGTCAACGAATGTAGTCTACCAACGATCCCATCCAATATAAAGGCAAATTGCTTCAGTCCAATTTTAGTGAAGCTTCGAATATTAAATCTCCAAGACGTTCATCTTATAGAGGTGCTAGCAAATTTGATTCACCACGCTGCGGTATATACTCACTTAGTATAATGCAAAGTTTAAAGCAAAATTGAAAACATAAATTTTATAGAGGTACATTTAGTTTGAGATTTACTTTGAAGGAATTTCTTAAGTATTTAAGCTTGAGAGTTGATCGGGGATTAAGAATGCTGAAGTTACTTCATTTTATCTGGTTTTTGAGATAATTTGAGTATCTACTGGATAAACCTAGTTATAATATCGAAAAATATATCAATAAAGACAGTGATCATGGTAAAAGAATTATTTATTTATTAACAAGGCACACCAACGACTCAATTACACATCAACATTACAAAGAAACATCTAGAAACAATCCTGTGTAAGTAAGTCACTTACAGGTATGCACATCATTTACAGCGTAAGTCGCATGTATTTATATAAAATGAATATAAAACAAACATAAAATCAAATAATAAATTAAAATGGGTTATATTATAGCATTCATGTAAATACATTTTAAAATAAAATTATAAGGAGAGAAAAAAAAAATTACATAAATATCAAAGTTATTAAAAAAATTAAAAATAATATATATATGTCATTGATTAAATTAGAATTCAACAGTTATTTACCGTAAAAACTAAATAACTGAAAGAGAAAAAGTAAAATGTCAAGTTATATTATTAAAATTACAAATAAATTATTAAATTGTATCATAATATAATCAATTATTATATTATGATACAATTTAAAAATTTATTAATTATATCAATTAAAAAAAAAAGAATACTAAAATAACAAATGGTAAATAAATTAATTAGACAATTAAATTAGTAAGGGGGGGGGATGCAGCTGATCACAAATCGATTTTTATGTTTTTTTTTAAATTTTGGCAGAGTATCAGAAAAATTTTAATTATAATAATATTAACTATCGATGATTTCCCTCGTCCCGTTTTACATGGGACATAATATATCTCGTGAAATTATAAGTCCACCTCTGCCTACTCCATGTTCCCTTCACTTGTAAACTATATTTTTTGGGTTACCCAAAGGGTAAAAACGGGACCCTATTACTAAGACTCCACGATCCGTCTGTCATTAACCGTGATAGCTAGACAGTTGAAATTTTCACAGATGATGTATTTCTGTTGCCGCTATAACAAAAAATACTAAAAACAGAATAAAATTAATATTTAAGTGGGGCTCCCATGCTCCCGTGATTTTTTTTTCCGTATTTTGCTATAATGGTACGGAAACCTTCGTGAGCGTGTCCGACTCGCACTTGACCGGTTTTTAATTTTCTCATTTCATCGCGGTTTTTTAACAATTTTTATTTGAATCACAAATACCAAAAAAAATTGTTCTGTCTCTCAGAGAATTTCAATTAACGGATATAGAGGGATTATTTTCCTCAAACGGACTTAAAATCCCCGGAAGAATTTAATTTAGCACTCTAATTGGAATTGCAGTGATTACAACAAAATTTAATTCAGTTTACACCAGTATTACATTAGTAGTAGTAGCCGTAGTACAAATTGTTTAAGCAACTGAGCTTCTTGTTAAACAAATTGGAACAAGTATTCATGGAAGCAATTTCAAGTTTTATTTTCTCATTAACTTTTTTTTTTTCTTTCTTTTTTATTAAATACGTTGCCCCACTCCAGGAATTTCTTCCTGTATCGTGGGTGCGTTTACAAACATATAAACTCACATATACAACACCCAGAGCCGGAACAACTATCTGTAGATCATACAAATATTTGTTCCGTGCGGGAATCGAACCCGCGAAACGCAGCGCAGCAGTCAATCGCTCAACCACTGCGCAAACCGCAAATAACAAAAAAAAAACAACAATTCACGTTCATAAAAAATAACAAGTAAAAAACGTAATGATACTAAAAAAAAGGTATTGAAAGAAATATTGTATTTCGATATTAATGTAAAAAAAAAAACAATCTTTAGATATCAAACGAAAAAAAACCGCAATAACTTTTGGCAAAGCGTCTTCTAAATAATTTTAAGTGCAGAAATAATTTTAAATATCATGTCTCATTGAAATTCAACCTTAAAACATTTTTATACGTGTTAAATATTTTTATTACTGGTAGCTGGAATTTCATTCTGCATTTGAAATCTTCTATGTTGAATTATGCAAGCTTTGAAATAAAACGAGTGTATATAAAAATATACATACGTAGTAAAAATTCCTTGTAGTATACTGTGGCATTCTAAAAATATGTTTATGTTATAAAAAATACTTCCTTCTACCGTGGAGTCACCCGTACAAACTTTGCCAGCCCTTTTCACCCATTTTCAGTTGAGCTCCGAAATATCTCTCGTTATTCCTTGTATCTAACATAAAGAACATATCTGTGGAAAAAATCTTTCTAAATCCAAGGACTGAGTCCGTGAATCAGATCTTTTCTTTTATATATACTTATATAGAACGTAAATAAATATAAAGGTTTTCAAATAAAAAATGGAACGTATAAAATAATATTATTCAAAGGCACACACATTTTGAAGGAAATAAAAGGTGTCCCTTTCATTTACACAAAAAAGGCAAAATAAAGCTTATTGCCATCAGTCCCCAAACACGGATGTTGCCGGGTTTCGTCATTTATGAGAAAGGCCCCATCAAAATCGTTGGGGGCTTTTGAAAGGTGTCGCATTGTGTTGGTATAAAAATGATGATTTGGAGAATATACATTTTCGTTTCTGTGTTGCTTTAGGTAACATTATGTAAACGGTTCGGTAAAGTAAATCAGAGGATTTAGAGTGCATTGTGAGAAGGTATATTATGCAAAGTTCTATTCGTTTACTTAAGATCAATTCTTTAAGGGGGTGATAGTTTTCATGTCTTTTTTTGTCACCTTTACTATGGGATCAATTCTGCATTTAAAAAAAATCGTGGTTACTGGTATATTTATGTTAAATATTCGCATAACTCAACAGAATGTTAGTAAAAAGCTATTTTCTGGGGATGCGGATTTTTACCCCTTGAAAGATAATTTATCAATAAAGTAAAAGCCACTCTGTATGTGCATAAGAAGAATTTACTGCGTGACTGAGGAGGCCTTCCAACATTTCTTTATTAAATATTCAAACAACACAAAAAAGACGAAAAGTAACCAAACACTGGTTTTGTTACTTTATACATACTTTTTACGAGCAAGGTCTTTCCTAGACAGTTTCAAAATCATAAAAGAAATATAATTTAGTCAAAACTTGCGCAGTGAAATTTTTCAATTATTGTTTGTTACCCCCAAGAGATCGTAAAAACTTTACAACTATGTAAGTTATGCGGATGGTCCCCCAAACTTGGGGCATCTTAAAGGCGCTTTTTCACCAGAAACGTGCGAGGCAGCTAGGCGGTGCGAGGATGCGTACCGAAACTGTGAAAATGTGTGACTGTTTCTATGAAAACTGTGTGAGGACCTTACGCGGTACGAGGATGTGTAGCGAAGTTATGAAAGTGTGTGTATCTGCGTGAATGTGAATGTATTGAACTGTTTTCAGCTGTGCGCGCCCACATATCGCTAATGAAATGCACGGATAGATGGCCCGTGTAACACAGGAACTTCTTAGCATGGGGGTCATTGATCATGTATTTTGTACCTCACCAATTGTATCCTAAGTTCCAAACATCCTTCATAATGCGCACAGCGAATGAATGGAACTCACTACCTGCGTCTGTGTTTCCGAACGCATTCAACCCGAATCTCTTCAAAGTTAGAGTGAACAGGCTTCTTCTGGGTAAGCTTATTCCATCGTCGACTCTGTCTCTGTCACCTCTGACCTAGACTAGAGTCAAGAGCAAATCCACCACAAATTAAAAAAAAAGTTACGTGTCATCTGTAATTCTGTACTTTTTGTCAAATCAATGATTACTATTACATTCATCGCTTCCGTCCCTCGCATACATCCATCGCATATGTACATCCTTCACTCGCATCCGTTGCGCATAATATCTCTAGCCTTTTGTTGTATAAATAAATGCCTAGATTAACTAGTCCTTTCTAGAGCTGCGCTAAGCCTGGCTAGAAAAATGAAGTGATCCCAATGGTGATGGTTTTCCTCGCACATCCCGAAGCTGTCTCGCACATCTCTGTGGAAAACCACTTTAAAACGAGTTTTTATTATTTGCTATGTCACTCCCATTTGGGGGAAAAGCGGGCGAAATTTACTGAGTGGCCTTGAACCTTTCACTGTCAAGTTTAGACAAAGGAATCGATGGCTGATCGCGTTTAGTTGTCTTTTTTAGATTGATGAGAGATTTTTACGTTCACTTTGTAAACTTTTTAGTTTTATTCCGTGTATTCAATAAAGACTACTTTTTATAGTACTTATGTAAATAGTTAAAATTTTGCTTTCTGACTTCTGATGTTCTTTTTTAATGGACTTTCTAAGTCATTGCACTGAAATAAAAGATAGTAGGTAAAAACATACTCATTTTCATAACCACCCTCCTTTTTTAGGGTTCCGTACCCAAAGGGTAAAAACGGGACCCTATTACTAAGACTCCGCGATTCGTCTGTCTGTCTGTCTGTCCGTCTGTCACCAGGCTGTATCTCATAAACGGTGGTAGCTAGACAGTTGAAATTTTCACAGATGATGTATTTCTGTTGCCGCTATAACAAAAAATACTAAAAAGAGAATAAAATAAATATTTAAGTGGGGCTCCCATACATCAAACGTGATTTTATTGCCGTTTTTTGCGATAATGGTACGGAACCCTCCGTGTGCGAGTCCGACTCGCTCTTGTTTAGTTTCTATTAGCTTTTTTGTAATAATACATGACTTGTGAGTGTACTGTAGCTGCAACAATGTCCAATTCTTCGGGGAATAGAGGTATGATTTTATGTTTTGTTATACAACGTGACACCGCGAAATCTTTAGTATTTGTTTTTTTTTCTTTTTATGACCACTACAATTCAGACAATGCTGTTGGATAAAAACTTCTTTTGAAATAGGCTTCATATTTTATAACCAGAGCAGTTTTAAAATGTCTGCCTACATTTTTGTAAACGTTACCGTACTTGTTATAAATTTCACTTATCTTAAAAATGGCTTTATACAACAATATATTTTACTCCAGGTTCCTTTTACAAAGTACCCTCAAAAACCTAGTAAGGACTTCATAAGTACCTCAAGTATACTTCTAAAATATACCCGAGAGTGGCGAGTGAAGTGACTTGGCGCAAATCGCTCCGTTCGTTCAGCGAACTTCGCTTTTTGTGCCAAATAGTTTATTAAACTTTAGGTAGGTACCAAACTTCTGAACTTTTGTAGAAGTTTTGAAGTGCCGTTTGCTTCAATTATTAAGCGCTTTTAATTTTACGACTGTCTGCCCGGACCTTCGCTATGGACACTTGAACTAACTTTTGAGTTAGGACTCTTTAATATTTGAGGAGGTAGGAAGGTAGGAACTGCTTTTCTCTTGTTTTATGGATGCTTTTTTCTTTTTAGCTAAATGGCTGGAAATGGCACGAGATGAGGGTTAAAATGTAAGTACCAAATAATCTAGTAATCGTGTTGGTTCACAAGATGGAGAAATGATCTTGTGAAATTTGCAAGAAGCGCAGAACCGCCGCAGGCTTATTACGTATCTTCTGCAACAGCAAAACGATAGCGATCAAACGCTTTATGCCATAAAATTCGGAATTACCTGCAGTGTAGGTATGGTAGGTCCTACACAATCGTTTGCTAATCTCTCGCTGTTTGTCAAATGCACTTTTTAAAAAACCACCAACAACTCTAAAACTTATTATTGCGAAAAAATCGCTATCGTATTGCTCTTGCAAAAGATACGTAATTAGCCTGCCGGTCGATGTGGCGATGCGTGGGGGAGGCCTATATCCAACAAAAGAAGTCTTTAGGCTGAAATAATGATGATTTTGTCATGATTTTGGCTATGCGTTTATAGCCAAAATCAGGACGTTGTAACTTATCAAAACTGTTACCGAAATGAATACTAGCTAATTAGCTACACAAATACAAAGGCGAAATTTTAAGTAGGTACTGAATAGATACCTGCGGAGGAGCTCGTGGCTAAATAATAACAGCCGCACGGGTTGATCAATAAGGTTAAGCAACGCTTGACGAGGTCGGTCAGTGGATGGGTGACCATTTCAACATACCGAGTTTCCTCCGTGCCTCGGAAAGCACGTTAAGCCGTTGATCCCGGCTGTCATTTGAAGATCTTTGACAGTCGTTACGGGTAGTCAGAAGCTTGAGATCTGACACCAGTCTTGCCAAAGGGTACCGTGTTACCCAGTTACTGGGTTGTGGAGGTCAGATAGGCAGTCGCTCCATGTAAAACACTGGTACTTAGCTGAATCCGGTAAGACTGGAAGCCGACCCCAATATAGTGGGAAAAAGGCTAGGCAGATGGATGACTGAATAGATACCTGCATTTCTGCTAACAAAATGGCATATCCACATTATCCACTCAAAAGAACACGAGACAGTTTCAAATTCAAGTTCAATTGTTCTTTAACCAAATTCAAATAAAGAACAATATCAGAACGTGCATTCTGAAAGACTGGCGGTTTCGAGTGACCGTACAGAAATAAAAACTAAACAAAAATGCAGGGCTGTCATTAATAACTGTTCGTTTATTGGCGGCTCTTTGTTTACGTCACAGCTTTATGTTTTCTTTTTTTAAACAGAGGATTGACAACTTTATGCTATTTTGAATGTATTTTCTCTGCAGTTTTTGAAGAGAATATTTATGAGCGTAAAATCTCGTAGACACAAGGTTCATTACCTAGAAGGTTTTCATGAGTTTGAAGTTTACACTACCCGAAGAAAACATTGCAGTGTGGGTATAACAAAATGGTGTTTTTCACAATGACAGCATATTGACCAACAAGGCCAGTCTCTTGTCAATCCTAAGCTTTATGTAGGTATATTAATATCACCCAAACGGGCTAAAATGTCATCAAAACTGCATTTGTATGTTATTGTATGTGCATAAAATAAATAAAGTTTATTCACGTTTGAATATCTTTATTCCGTTCACGATTAATTTTCTAAACAAAACATGTTTTGTGCGGCACCATCTTTTTATTAAAAAACTTATACAAACTACCTAATTATAAATACTAAACCTACATCAATCTAACATTCGGGAATCGATCAATGATTGGTTGTTGCCGACCAACCTTTGAAACAGATGTTAGTTCTCATGATGGGACCTAAATAGTACGGTCAACGGTAGATAGAAATTATAGCAATCTGTAATAGACTGCTATGGAAACCTTGACATGCAAAGTTGATGATTTACGAATGAATCCGACGATACAATCAAACATTGAATAAAGGTAACAGAAAATAATTCGTTTCAGCTGGAAGAAATTTTGGTTACAAATTGAGTTTCAACTAATCTATACCTATAATATATATAATATTATAAAGCTGAAGAGTTTGTTTGTTTGAACGCGCTAATCTCAGAAACTACTGGTTGGAATTGATAAATTATTTTTGTTTAAATAGCCTATTTATCGAGAAAGGTTATAGGCTATATAGCATTACGCTACGATCAATAGGAGCGGAGCATAAATGAAAAATATAGCAAAAACGGACAAAATTATTCCTTTTTGACAGCTTCCGTTGCGTGCGCTGCGTAAACGGTTTAAGTTACGCAACAATCATGTATGTAGGGTAGGTAGGTTAGATGGGTAGGTAGGTAGCCAGTTGACGGGAGCGAAGCCGCGTGGGACAGCTAGTATAATATAAACTGTAATCAATATTAATGTTATAAAGACTAAGATTGCCTTAATCTCCGGAACCACTGCAGCTACTATACAAATTATTACACCATTTGAAAGATGCATTATATCAGATGGACACAGTTTATATATATGTAGCGTAAAGATAATTGTTTAACCCAGTCAAGGCCGGGGTGGGCCACTACTGTTAAATAATATGCAATGGTCATATGATAGAGGTTATTAAAACACGAGCGTGGGTTTATCACATGAGGCGAAGCCAAATCACACTATATATTAATATTATAAAGGCGAAAGTCTGTGAGTGTGTATGTTTGAAACTTCTTCACGCTCAAACGGCTGGATGGATCTGGATCAAATTTGGCACAGAGATAGATTATAGTCAGGAATAGCACATAGGATTACTTTTTATCCCGGGAATATGTTCCCTCGGGATACATTACGACATTCACGCGGGCGAAACCGCTGGCAGAAGCTAGTATGATAATAATGACACGCGAGTGTTTTAATACCTTATTATATGCCGTTGCATACACTATTTTATCTTTACTCATACAGTTGAAATAAAACAAAAGTGGAAACAGAAAAAATATGTGGTATTGCGGGCAAATTAGATTCTCATTGCGCATGACTGAACAGCGCGTGCATCCATAGACAATGAAACTACTTTTCTACATTAATCAATGAGCCCATACCTGCCAATAAATTAAAAAGTAAAAGTGTGCTATAAAAATTAAAAAGTAATTTGATGATGCAGTTGTTTGAAAATCAAAGGAAAATGTTGCACTGTAATGGTGTTTTTTTTTTTTAATGTGGCTTATGTACCTAATCATAAACATAATACATATTTTTTACTCTAATAAAAAAGCAAAAAGAGTTATGTTACTTACGTACGGTCGTCAAAACGAATGGTTAATACGCGGTAAATATGCGGTTATCGACCGTCGTTGCCACCTTTAATGCGTTGATTTTAAATAAAGGTACATGTTTGATAGCTAAAGGTGATAAATTATTAATTAAACATGACCCCAACGATAATCCGATGAAGCATTTGCAAGTCTGTGTAGTAATTTTTTATATGGATATATTTTATAATGAATATGATAGATAATGATCTGATAGATCTGGTTCTCTGAAGAGTTCTAACATATAATAAAGCTCACATTTTCCCTAAAATTCACCTTTCCTATAAATGAAATCGTACAAAGGTTTGGGAAACAAAATCTGTGAAGAAATAAAAAAAAACCGGCTAAGTGCGAGTCGGACTCGCGCACGAAGGGTTCCGTACCATTATCGCAAAAAACGGAAAAAAAAAACCTTTTTTGCATGAACCCTTTTTAAATATTTATTTTATTCTGGTTTTAGTATTTGTTGTTATAGCGGCAACAGAAATACATCATCTGTGAAAATTTCAACTTTCTAGCTATCACGTTTCATGAGATACATGATGAGATACATCCTGGTGACAGACAGACAGACAGACAAACAGACAGACAGACAAACAGACAGACAGACAAACAGACAGACAGACAGACGGACCGCGGAGTCTTAGTAATAGGGTTCCGTTTTTACCCTTTGGGTACGGAACCCTAAAAACATAATAATAGCATTCGCATTCAAAATAAATGTTGATTTAAAATATTTTGAGGATGACATAAATTTTATTATTTCAATGATAGATTCAGAACAGATCAGAGTTAGTAAACAATAAGCTTCTTAACGATAGATACTATAAGGCATTTCTTTGCAAAATAAAATAAAAATAGGTAGGTACTGAAGTGATACATACGATTATGTCCTTGATTTCAGGAAAACGTTGGTTACAGATGAGCTTGAGAAGAATGAATCCATACTGATCTGAAAGTAAAGAAAAATTGGTTATTCAGTTGCTGCTAATAATGTTGAAATCAATAAAACGTTCATGACGATATTAATAATTTAAATCATTAAAGGCCTAAATACACAATAGTTCAGATAATCTAGACAAGTGACATTCTATCAATGAAATCGACAGCAATTAGTAAAATGTCATGAATGTATGGAATTGACAAGCCCTATCGAAATGTCACGTGAACAATTCCTTACATTTTGGCATTAGACAATCGCTATTGCTGACAGAATGACATTTTGTCTGGAACGTCTTAACGAATTATTAATCGAATCAAGAGCTTTAGACGACCAGAGATTATAATGATAATTATTTTCGACAGCTATTGATTCGTCAAACTACTTAGGCTGGTATTCCAGATTCTCATGCTCATGCTCAACTCAACTCAAACTGAAAATGGACAGTTGTGATCGGTGGACTTGTTTTTTTGACATTCAAATCAAGAGTGAATAGGTTGCTTCTAGGCAAGCGTGCTTCACCTTCATCCACATCATCACTTAACATCAGGCGAGATAGTGGTCTCGCGTTTGACCGAGATAGTGGTCTCGCCTATAACGAAATAAAAAAAATAAAAATTTACATGCTCAACTCCAAAATCGCCCCAAACGTTACCGAACACTTTTAACAAAACAACAGTGGAATTGAGACTACTCAATTCCACTGTTTTTTTATTAAAAGAGTTTGAAAGTACAAGTACGAGTACGTTCGAAGTACATGCTAACACTAGTTAGCATGTACTTCGAACGTACTCGTACTTGCTAACTTGTGACTTTCCTTTTTATTAATTACTTTTTTTTACGGGGGGACAACTTTCAAAAGTCGCCTGGAATTTTGGGGAAAAGACCAGGGAGTGTGGGATTTACTTCACTAAAACCACCCCAGTGATCACCATCAGCACGCAGAAGGGACCCCGTGACCAACGCCTGTTAGGGCACATCCCTGGAGTTCATTCAATACCTACCACACATTTTGTGTAGAAAGAATTCAGTAACGTCTGTGGCGTCTGGGCTCCTGCTCTATGTCAAGCTGAAGAATCTTAATCATTAGCTATACGTAAAATGGCCGCTTCACCCGCGTGAAAGTCTTAAATTGCTGCAAGTTAATGTACTCCTGGAATAAAAAATGTCCGTAATGGTCAACCCGTGTGCAAGTTATTATCGAAAACCTTTTCTTCTCTCTTTTCTCCTTTTCGATTAATAGCATTTTATTCTTATTGTTGCTACTTATGATGCACTGTTATATGGATCTTGTGAAATCAAATGGCTGGTCTCCTTAAGTTTGTCTGAAAGATAATTACTGTACCGTATTAACAGTAATACGGTAGCAGAGAAAAGTTAAAATCACTACTCAATTACCTACAGACCTACCTGATTTGATTTAATATTTTGACATTTTTAATATCTCTATAGCTATTGACATTCTAGAATGATAATTTTAACATTTACATGACATTTTAAAATAATTTGACATGATATTCTAGATTTATTTTGATTTGAATTCTATTATTATTTGCATGCCATTTATCTAAGGCAAACATGTCGCGCTGTATTTTTTTAAATTTTAACATACCATAAATATTGTTAATTATTTGTTGTGTTTACTGTACTCATGTTCGAGCAAATATAAATGATTACTTAATTAAAAAAAAAACCGCTCAGCTGTTGATGCGTGACGCGTGATTGATTAACAGATCCTTAATTTCACAACTATAATACTATAGAATAATATCTATCTATAACAGGTGACGATTCTGTACCTAACAACTGGCTAGCAACACTACTTATTAGGCAAATTCAATGCTAATACCAATACATAGTTAATTATACTTCGGTCTATTTAACGTAATTACGTTCGCGTACGTCATTTGACGAAAATTATAGATTCATGCTCAGATTGGAAATAGCTATATAGCGATGATGACGATACAAATTCAACGACCGCGTCTATCATAATAACATCTTTCTGAATTATAAAAATGTGAAGTTTTTGTTTAAGTTGCCTGAAGATTTTTTATTTGAATGACGTCTTGATTTCGATGTTGTTAACGGCCTACCTAGATAGTCTGATGGTTTATAAATTGCCGAGTCCATCTTATTTTATATGACATTACGCTATTACTTTTTGGCACTTAAGGATATTGTACGAGCCACTAGGAATTGGTGACGGGCGGACGTTTTGGAGGATTGTCTTTATGTCGAGGTTTGATATTTAAAAATCGGGTTCTCAACGGTACAGAGAGAATAAAATTATAAAATCCATGCTGTTTATACATACCTAAAGATAATGCCATGCATATTGGGTATTGAACACAATTTAAATGTAGTTTTTATGCAAAAAGTTTTGTCCATTTAGCGTCAAGTGATTCAAAATTATATCCGCAGTGCTCGCTGTCACATATGTTATAATTATCAAACTATAGTCGATATTAGAATTAGAGAGAAAATAACAGAAAACCATCGACATAGCGCCATCATTCCCAAAAAGATCAGTAGACAACCAATGGAAATGATAAATTCAAAACTGACCGACTTTAAGCCCCGTTTCCCATATCCAAAAGGAAATCAATTTTCCCTTGACATAAAGATTAACATACATACCTAGTAACAGTTGTGTTTCATGTATGTAACAATTATGTTCTAATGGTACAAGGAGGGGCGCCAAGATGCCCCGATCTAGGGCAATGTCCAACATTGTTAAATGTACTAGGTATATTGAGGAGGAACTGTGTATTGCTATCGTAAAATTCATTCAATCTAAACTAATGTTTTAAAGAATATAAATTGTATGTTTGCGGGAAATAATCTCCGGGAGTAGTTCTGATCTAATAAAGCTAGAGAATCGCTGAGAGACACAAGCAACCTTTAAACCTGAAAAATGCACGGTTCCTTTGGGACTACAGGAGTGACGGGAGAATATCTTATACTAAATGAAAATGCATTTAGACATACTAATGAATTTATAGACTTTTGCTATGGTTAAGTCGTAAGTCTCGAGTGATGGAAATGTTGAACGGGATTGGCTTGTCTTGGTAAGTGATAAAGAGGGATGAAACACATGTGATTAAAAGAGTGAGGACGAAACATATGGATGGATAGAGAAGGAAAGGCAAGCCAAAGAAAAGATGAATGGACTATATGAGGAATGATAATTATGAATGAAAAGGGAGTGAATGATACCGTGACGGTTGATAGGAAGAATGGCAGAACACATGATGCGTCGACTCCAAGTAACATAAGACAAGGGCAGGAATATAAATATGAAAAAGGCCATAATACGTAGAAAAAAGGTAATACAAAATACCGATACACACTATACTGTACTCTAAAGTACGATAAACGCAACGACGTAACAAAAACACGTCCGGGGTCAAAGTGTACTATTCTACAGTATAAAAACTATATTAAACATTATTGTACCAACTGTATTAGCTTAGAAGTCTAGTCGTAATGTTTGTTAAACATATACGGAAGAAAGAGAAATTGAATGAAAAATATTAACATTTTTGCAAAAAAAAAATCAACTGACTTCCAAAACAAAAAAGTTCTCGGTGTTATTGTTTTCTTTTCTTCGTTATTTTGACACCGTCTCCCGAAAAATAAATTAATTTTCACATTGTAGTGGTTTTATTTGGAAGGCGTATTTTTTTGTAAAAAAGTTTTTTGTTTTTCACTTTTAGGCAAGTTCTATAGTAAAGTACCTGTAATGCCATAATAGATTACCCGAACATAATGAAACTTATACATTACTGGTGAAATGATAGTGTATCAAGGTGAACTGTACACATGTGCGTACCCGTTTTGAGCATACTGGCGTGATGTTATGTTATGATATGGTATACACAATAAACAGACATGCTATTGCAGCAATCGCGTGAGATTCACTGTCATTTATTGAAGAGTTCTGCTGTATATCTCCGAAGTTCTTCATAAGATCTTGACCAAATTTAAATAGGACCATTTAATTTGGGAATATACTCTTTCAAACAAAAGAATGATTTTCAAAATCGGTCAATCGGAAAAGTAAAATAAATATAAATAAATAAACTTCACTTTTAACCTCCTTCTTTTTGGTAATTCGGTTAAAAAGATAATATAAAGATAAAGAAAGGAATAAATAATAGCACGAGGAACTTGACAGCAGAGAACAGAAGAATAAAGCTTGTTGACTCCAAGTAACATTGGTCAAGGACAAGGAAGATGATACAGTTAAGCAGGAACCAAATAGTTATAGCAAAAGTTATGGAGGAAGGGATGTAAATTATGTCATCAATGATGTAGATATAAAATATTTTATGATCTTGTTATTAAGAGGTTTTATGTATTTGGATTAAGCGGATACCGGCGCCTTACAAAACCAAGAGGTTTGCCGTTATGTTCCAAACAGACAAAATATTACTGGCTTATATTGCTAGTTTTAATTTTAATGGCTTACTATTCAGTCCGAATCATAGAAATGCTTCTTTGGAGTCTATAACAGCTAAAATAAATCCAACATCTGTAATAAAGATGAAAGTTTGTGAGGATGGATGGATGGATGTTCGTTACTCTTTCACGCTAAATCGTTATATAGATATTGGGAAAAGTAATAATACCACGCATGTGGAGCCGCGGGCGGCAGTTAGTCCTACATTTTATTGTGTTTTTGGTTTAGGCCGTTCAAATTGTTTAACGCCAATTGGATGAACCAACGTAAAAATGAAATAAATATCAAATTCTCTGGAATTTTGTGGCAGTTAATTCACTCAATTTGCCATTCAGCAACACCACAAACATCCCAAAATATAAATATCCGTTCCCAATACCAGACCGATAAAAATTGATAGTCCATCAAATATAACTGCAATCAAATCTATTGTTCAAACAAACTTGGGTCTGTATAAATGTACTCCCTGTATTGTTGTCTAGTATTGTGAATTTAATTGGAACAAAACCTTTTTGTTAAAAGTGTAATAAAACAACTGTTTTAATTCAGTGATTTGTGTTATCGCAAACCTATCGCATAAGTTTGAATGTGGATTGTATTATTTGGTCAATAGCAATTCTCTGGATGGTTTTGGAACTTTATACTGTACAGTTTTGTGAATCGGATTAAGATTTTTTGTAGAACAAGGGTCCTAATCTATTTTGCCTGTATTAATCATCACACTTAAATAATTATACGAAGTAAAGTATCTTTTAGATACCCACGATCTACAACTCATAAGTGTTTTCAAATTCATGCTCTTTTCAAATTCTTCTCAAAGTACTCTAAAATAATGCCACCAAATTATGGCTTCTTGAAGATTCGTCGACGTTAAAATAATTGGCAAATCCTAACTTTCATAACTTTGGCCACAAAAGTTATAATACCAGTTATCTAAATGCTTCTATCCAAGCCACAGACGGCCTTAATAACTACGTAATGAAACCTAATAGAAACTTTCTAAAGATTTTGCTAAGTCGTCTTTTATCCCTTAAGCCGTGTGGTAAGTCTGTAGTTAGGAAGATTAAAGTTGTGTGAAAACAATGGACACATAAGAAACAAACAGTAACACCCATACTTATAAAAATACACTTTTAGTTGCTTAGCACATTCTATATTCAAAATATATATATTACATTTTAATAAAGAATGTGCTAAACAATTGCTAAACAGTTTCGAGATTGTTATAAATAAGACCCTTATAGTCAAAGATATATCGTTATTGCACCTACCAGTATTCGTATCTGCGTCACCCAGAGGTTGACTGGTAGAAAATGTCTAAGGCATTAAGTCTGCCTCTGAAGGTTTGTGTGCTTAAAATATTAAATAAATAAATCTGTCTTACAAGCAAGCGTTATTCTATTGTAAACTACACCATTGCCTATACTGTTAGGTTTGATAGTGGTCAAATACAAGCCTAACAATTAAAAAAAACAGAATAACAGACGACCTGCCCCAGTACCCTGACGTGACAAAACTATCATATTTCGACTGTAAAAAAAACCGGCCAAGTGCGACTCGGACTCGCGCATGAAGGGAAAAAATCATGTTTGTTGTATGGGAGCCCCACTGAAATATTGATTATATTCTGTTTTTATTATTTATTGTCATAGCGGAAACAGAAATACATCATCTGTGAAAATTTCAACTGTCTAGCTATCACAGTTCATAAGATTCAGCCTGGTGACAGACAGACAGACAGATAGACGGACCGCGGAGTCTTAGTAATAGGGTCCTGTTTTTAACCTTTGTGTACAGAACCCTAAAAAGTGACAGATGTATTATACAAGTCACATACATATGTCTCTCAGGCACACTCAAAATAAACTTGCTCTAAGAGCTTGTGGTCACCCCGCTGGTGAGGGTTGCGGGAGTCAGCTAGATGCGATACATATTTATAGGACCGTAAGTGGTGACACTTGGGAGAGGCCTATGTTCAGCAGTGGACGTCTTTCGGCTGAAATGATGATGGTGATGATGATAAATAAAAAACTAAGGTGCTTTCAAAATAAACATTCAAATGTTATTCTAATTTCTTCTATTATCGCTTATTTCCTAAATACCTAGACCCCTTATTGAAATATCTTAACTAATAAATTATTCCGATTCCTTATCAATTAATATTCAGTAGGCTATTACCATATTCATGCTTTGAACAAAAACATGGTAAATCACTTGTTTTTCTGCTCCAATTTTTGGTGGTCTGACTTCTTTTGTTAAGTTTGATTAATCCCGGCTTGACTTTTAAAGTTGGTAAATTCTTTTGTCTTTTAGATTAGGAAAGAAATCTGTGGAGGTGGACTTTTGAAATTATTCAATTTACAGACTAAATTAACTTATCACTTTTTCTGTTTATTCCAAAACATAAATAGTAGGGAACGTGTTTTGGGCATTTTTTCGTACATAGGTTAATATTCAAGGTTTCTAACCGTACATTTATTCCAAGCTAGCTGTCCTACGCGCCTTTGCTCCCGTCAACTGACTACCTACCTACCCTACCATGCCTACCCTACATACATGAATGTTGCGTAACCCGCTTACGCAGCGCACGCAACGGAAACTCTCAAATAGGAATATTTTTGCCCGTTTTTGCAAAATTTTTCATATATGCTCCACTCCTATTGATCGTACCGTGATGTTATAAAGCCTATAACCTTTCTCGATAAATGGACTATCCAACACAAAAAGTATTTTTCAATTCCAAACAGTAGTTTCTGCGATCAGCGCGTTCGAACAAACAAACAAACAAATTCTTCAGTTTATAATATTCGTATAGATGTACTGGTTTTTGTCAATATCATCATCATTATCTTCCTGCCCTTGTCCCATGTTACTTGGGGTCAGCACTATCATTTTCTTCTTCCATTATCCACTGTTACCCATCACGCTTTCATTCAGTCCCTTTTCTGCCAAGTAAATTCCTCATAAAACCCAGCCTTTTCATTGCTTTTTTTTTAATGGGTTTGCTCTTGACTTTAGTCTAGGTCATAGGTGACAGAGACAGAGACAGAGTCAACGATGAAGTGAGCTTACCCAGAAGAAGCCTGTTCACTCTAACTTTGAAGAATAGTAGTAGTACTTGCTAGTGTCATCATGTAGTCAAAAACCACCAAACGCGTTAAAATCAGTGGGATAACGCACTTATCTTGATTCCAAGTCAGCAATCCTCAGCGGTGACCTCCGACGGTATAATTGGGCTTAATAAAAAATTATAGACCGTAGTGAAGGGGTGGAAATTCAGCGAAATCTCACGAATTTGGTGCTTATCTAATATTCACTAAAGCACCGTGGTACAGGGGTGAATGATCTAGGTTTTCGCTTTAGTAAGTAAGTTCTTAATGTTTTGGAATTTTCGGGAGTTACTTATTCTGCAACAGGTTGGTTTTGTTAAACTACAATATTCATCGTTCTTTATTGTTTTATTTATTTTTGATCAGATCTTTGAGAAGACGGTTTGCGGTTTGTGTATAAAATTGTATGTTTTTTCATGTGTTTGTAAAATGTATCTTAGTCTTTACAAGAACTTACTAATCCGATTATACAAATTCTTGATAGAAAGCTATCTATCAATGAAACTGCACTATTGCCGGGAGCTATATTTCTTATAATTATGTTATATGCTAAAACAAACGGACAAAGTCGCCGGTAGAACCTAATAACTTTATACTCCAAAGACAAATTTCTAACAAAAGGACATTTTTATACTCTCTATTCCGTCCAAAATTCTTTTCAAATAAAATAATCCAATAAACATAAAAGATGGCATTAAAGCCTCATCAATGCTCAAACAAAGAAGAAAAGAAATTGATCCGCAAATACTTTTGGTAGGGAAACCATAGTACCAACATTTTACGAGATATTTATAAGGCTCGATACCATCGGACGATAATTGACTTCGGTACTTATTCCCGTCACGTTGGTACCATTATATTTAACGATTACATTGTTACAGTATGTCAATGTTACATACATAAAGACAACGTGTGGATGTTAAAAATATGCAGATGAGTACCCCTTGTTGTAGAAGTATCAACTACTGTGCCCCTTTGCAGTCCCCAGGTCTAACAACGTTGTTTTAGGTTTATGCTTTTCATACAAAAACTACCACACATACATAAAAAACACATGCCCACACACATTCACTTATTCACTATTAAATAAGTATTTAATTGGGTACATATTTGAACGTCGAAAACTAAAATACTTAAGGGTAAAATGTCAATGTTAAAAACATCGAAAACTTTAATGTTGACTGACTACTTAACCCTAAATTAAAATAACATAAGTTTATAATGTCGAATGGTCAGATAACCTAAGTCCAATATATCTAATTATATAAAGACCTAAACATCGAAAGTACAGAGTATATCGAATGTCCCAAATATTGAAGTACAGAGTATCGAATGTCCTAAATATGTCGATATTTTAATAACTCGACATTTTATTCTTAGACATTTTAAGCTTAGGTATAACATTTTTCGATAAATCGATACTTAAATTTTCGATGTTTTGAACAGTGACATTTTATCCGTAGGTATTTTAATTTTCGACGTTCAAATATGAACCCATTCAATTGTTATCAATACTATTTTTATTTTTTCTTAGAATGTAATAATAATATTATAAGCAGAACTTATTGTTGGTAGTGGTGGTACCTACCGATTAATATAAAAGCGTGCGCTCGAGCGAGTATCGGCCCTTTGCTGCTGAGTCGTCGCACGGTAAGGTTGTCGGTACTTTCGCTACTTTGCAGTAAGTTCGATCCATATTGTGCTATTTGGGTTTTTGTGTTATTGGTTCTCGTTTTGAATATTAACGGTTGTTTGTGATTGCTCGAATTTTAATGATTAGTTGAACAATTGTTAAAATTAAGTCTATTCTGAAATAAATTCGTTTTAGTTTGTTCGAATTGTTTTTTTTATTTGTTTTTCCATCCTGGTCGCTAAAAATATTTATAAAAAAAGTAAATCTGACTGTTAGCACCACAGACATAATAAGCACCAATAATAGGTTGCACAGTCCGCAGTTGTATAACAATATTTTCAATTCACCTCACAGCTGAACACTGTCACTTAAGATACAGGTTATCCTAGTTTAAGAGGCAGGGTTCACAATATCTATCTATAATCTCTATACATACTTCTGCAGCGTATTTAGAATCTTGTTAATCAGTGTATACTAATGTATGTTTCTTTGTGACAATAAACTATTTGTTATTATTATTCCATTAAGAATTTCTTGGTAGTAGACCAGAGTCTTGATTTGTGCACACAAACTGTGATTTTTGTGTAGTACTCGCAAGGATGGTAGTTGGGCTCAAAAAGTTCCGGAGTTGCGACCGCGATCTGGAAGACGCAATGTTAGAAGGCCTTACTCTATGTGGCCCGATGACCTGCATAAGGTAGCGGGAATCTGATGGATGCGAGACACACAGAATTGATCAGTGTGGCGATTCTTGGAGGCCTAGGTCCAGTAATAGACATCTTTCGGCGGATGATGATGACTAGTAAGCTCTTCTTTTGAGAATGAGGCCCTGGATTCGAATTCAGAGTCCATCAAAGTACTTTTGGGCTCTGTATCTGTGAATTCTCAGCTAATCTAAATTACTGTCCGTTTATGGCAATAGACCTGCCCTCTATTTCACGGGACTTGAATATGAGTACTGTTGGTAAAAATCTTATTCCATCAAGGAATATAGACGTGGTATCATTATTGTCTCTAATTTTTAAATAGTATAAAACAGACAGTCGAGATAGTGGTCAAACGTGACCCTAACGTTAAATAAAAAGATAATAAAAGAAAGTCGCTGTCGGCCTGTCTTTTTCCCGCTTACTTCTACTAAATCACGTTTTCACTAATATAAAGTGTGATACACGAAGAAGGTTTATGTGTATACAATTTGTCCTAATATATAATTTACTGCTAACTTCTTTAGAGAAAACAGGCGTGATGCTTGTGTTTTATGCAAATTCAATCCGCAAATTCAAGACAAATTGAAACAGGAATCGAAGGAATGTTTAATATCCTGCATAGAATTAATATTCTGGGAAGCAATAACTTCAATCATTGAAAATCCGTTTTTAATTTCCTTCGATGTTATGGAGGGTTTAAAAGGAGGTTATATGTGAAGGTCGGTACCGCCCTGGGGTTAAACAGACTCCTTTGATTCGCTGAATTCATATTTGAAATTGGAATATTGTATTTTTTTCTTTATACAGCCTTAAGGGTGCCGAGTCTCACAATCTAGTGTTGTATTCGCATAAAGGGCCATAATTATAAAAACCTCTCAACTCTCTATCATATTCTAAATTCAAATCATATTTTTATGTCCAAAGAAAATAATTCAGACTCTGCTAATCACTTGATAACAATTCAGAGATTATTTTATAAATAAGGGTGAGAAATGATGTACTTAACGGTTACATTATTACCTTTTACATCTTAAAACTGGCCAACTTTAAACAAATATAGTGTATGTGGATTAATTTTGGTCTGAATTGGGCTGCCTATCCATTACTATCATGTTTTACTTTTCTGTTAAATAATCTTTTTTCATTGTCGACTTTGAATTCCTTTTCTCTTGCATACGATGATAGATCATCGAATTCTGACAGCGGTATTTTGATTTTATGATGCAAAAAAGCCGTGATTTCAACAGCAGGAATCTAAATGCATGTTCCTGAAAAAGTATTTGCTGTTCTTTCAAAAACAAAAGACACATAGAAAAGCAATTTTATTGAACTTTAAATAAAACAAAAGCGAACATCAATGACGTCAATATAGTAAAGAGACGAACTGCCAAATCGCATAAAACATTTTTCTTCGAAAAAAACTGCATTCGCTACGCAGTTTTATTTTGTGAAGAATTATGAAGGAGCAAAGTATTAGATAGGATTGCAAGTAAGTTTGTGAGTTTATTACTATTTGGCTTTGTCGGCTCATTGGTCATAGTAATACTCTTTCTAGATCCCATTTTTTTCATAAAAGGAAACAGAGTTATAAAATAAATTACGTGTATATTTGGTTGTGATGACAACTCGTCACACCTAGCTATCTCGTCGCTATCTCTAATAAGTCTCCTTCACTAATACGTCACTTTCCGAGTTGGGAAAGAGACGAAATACGGCTTGAGACGAGTTGGGAAACTGACTACATGTACAAAGCCCTGAGACATTATCATTTTTAACTTTTAATAAACAGTCAGATTCTTCACGTAATTATGTTCTTGTTTATGTTTGGTACCAAAAATTGTTGTCTTAAACAGCGTTTATTAACTGGTAATGACCTACTATGATATTCCTTTATCTGTAAAGCTGATTTTGGTGGTAAGTGAATTAGCGTGTCAAATCATTAGACATGGGTCTAGTTTTAAAGAACTTTGCAAGTCATGTAAACCTAGATAAACACAATCCAATCATCTCTGTATATACAATTTCCCAGGACTTGACTCCGTTCATCAAAATCTTGCACCAGATCAAAGCACTGCATTCTTCGAAACTCAAACACGGCGAACCGAACCCACAAATACCACTAGCTTCTAAAATAAACCACGGTCAAGAGCAGAGAGGATTATGACGTAAAATATGATCATGGAACGAGACAATATGGTAAACAATAGAGCAGAGATGCTCAATTTTGTTGCAGCACATAACCCTATAATAATATTATTATTTCTACACACGGACGTGGGTATGCATCGAGATTTAGTGATTTAGTAGCAGTGGACAAGGGACTCACCCCACTCTCCTTAGCGAATGAGAACTGGCACAAGCCTGTAAAACTTGACACTAACGACCACAGGGAGGTATGGCAGAGAAAGGAGCTTGAGGCACGATTTTTCCGGGCCCTACATGGGTCCGATGAAGACCAAGCAGCGTCCGTAGCCTGGCTGCGTTTCGGTGACCCCTTTGGGGAAACCGAAGTTTGTCTGTACAATTATGGACGAAGTTATCATGACGTATAACTACGGGCGTGTCACCGCTAGGGTGAATCAATCCGCTACATTATCTCTGGATGTTCTCCTCTAGCTGATGAAGAGTACTTGAATAGGCACAATATTGTAGCCAGGATCATCCATCAGCAACTTGCTCTGAAATACAGTTTTGTGGCATCGGAGGTACCGTGCTACAGGTATGTGCCCGACCCATTTCTCGAAAATGGCAATATCACATTGTACTGGGATCGGTCCATCATCACTGACAGGACTATTGTAGCCAAATGCGTGATGTTGTGGTGGTGGACCGAATCGAGAGGCGTATTCGATCGCTCGGATCGCTCGATCGCTTATCGCCCGTAGTTTAAATTAATATTTCGTTTAATCTTTAACTGGGTTAGGACTAAACGCGGTTAGCCGCGTTAACGTAAATCTTGTCGTGTCTATACAAGCAACAGACACTCCCCTGGGGGTACTTGTACCCCACTTTGAGAAATGCTGCAACGGAGCATAGAGAAAGGAAACTAATCGGTTGGTACGCAGTAAACAAGACGGGAGTACCGATTGAGGTTTGAATAGCGGAAAATATTACTTGAACGGGGCGTAAATGGATACTGTGTTTAAAGGCTTTTGTTCTTTAATGGTTTTTGAAGGGGGTTCAATTAAGGAAGTTATTTTAGGGGTGGTGAAGGCAACTGTTTGAAATGGTTATGGACGTGAAAGATACTTAAATAGGCTTGTTTTGTTTTGTTGCAATCACTGACTTTCAAGGCAATGAACGTAGAACTAGTTCAGGAGCCGGTTTTCATATTTTTGCAGCCTTGTAAGTACGTAACAATTTTCAAAGATTTCACTGAAATATTAACATAACCACTACGTAAAGCCGAAAAAAGAGATGTTAAAACTACGTTGCAACCCGAACAAGGAAATTCCCACTCTTACACTATAAAAACAAAATCTATTTTCGCCTAAGATCAAGTAGCATCTTATTTTCGCACAAATATGAAGAAGGGAGACACAATATAGATTTATGCGTGCCTCATAAATCTTAGAAGACATTCGGTGTCCGAAGATGTGCTATCAAACAATATAGGACGCCAAGATCCTTCATAAGAGGTGCGAATCTCGTTGCGGACACATCAAGGGTCATTTGCGAGGTACAAGCTTGGGTTATATCTATAGGTCTAAGAGTCCTTATAGACCTCCAATTTGGAAGACTAACTGCATAGGGTTTCTGATTTTTTAAGGGTCACTTATGTAAGGATACATACTTTACATCTTACTGATATTTATACAAGTTACTAGGGAATCATTCTCTATGTGACTTGTTAAATAAAGCATATCTCATGGTGATCTGTTGAATCGAAAGGCGTAGAGAGAAAATGCGACGCCAATGCGACAACAATTCATCAAACTACATTGATTTTTTATTACATAGGTGTTGCAACGCACCTATCATAAGGCTGATCAAGTGTGTCTGGCTAAAGATGCCCCTTTTATATGGGACTTACATAACTGACCAAATGGGTTCAGATACACTTCTGCAAACCCCGTTAGAGAACACAAACGTGATATTATTACCTATATACTCCGTGAAATGGAGTATTCATATTAAACACAGGAGCACTATTCATAATTATGTATGGATGTGCAAATGCAGTTTGAGACTGAATATGTCAAGGCCGTATGATCAATTTGGTGAGTTTTAGAATGTATTAATTCCTATTATTCTCATTATAATATGAGATATTAGATCATCTGCCAATATTAACAATCTCGGTCGGTTTCAAGCGATATTTATCTGTGTGAATATTCTTGATGAAATTTAAAACTATTTTCTTAGTTTGGGTCTATAATATTTATTTTGTTAACTACCCGTATTTCATAGCATCTAATTCCTATTTCTGCGTACCTAAACTCCAGAAGACTTGTGACATCCACCAACGGGCCGCGTGGTGAGTTACGGCCCATTCCTTCTCACAGAGAGGAGGCCTGTGTCCCAGCTGTGGGAACATTACCAAGCAAAAGTTAATTAAAAACTGTAACCCGACAACGGCTTATTTACCCTATGTTACCCGGGCCGTAATAACAAATCGATGGACACTTTAATCATTAAAATCGGATGAATAGTTTAGGTGCTACGGAGGAACATATGTAAATACAAACTGCTATATGGACTGCAAAAATCATAACCCTTCCTTTTGGCCTCGCCGTAGTCGGGTAAAAAGGCTGATGATGATAATGATACTTAAGAAATATAATACTAGAAATTGGTGACCAAAAACATATAAGGCTTAAAAATAATAGAAACGCATATATTGCCATTTATTGAGTGGAAAATTAATAACTTAATAAATGTAATGAGAAAGAACATAACACCAAAATCACAGCAAGAATGGGGGAAGGTATGAATCCATAGTAAAAAAAAACAACAACCAAAAGTCCACCCTAAAAATACTAAAATTGGTTTTCATTGAAATGATTCAAGCAACGCAAAAATGTATCTAAGTAAATGATAAATGATTTTATTTCTGTAAGTTGGTTTGTACAAACACTTTTACATGTCGATCATATTTTTAAAACTAGATGATGTCGGCGTTTCCTATCTGACTACTCTGAGAAGAAAGGCCGAAACAAACTCAGAGGTCACAGTCTCTTTTAAAGTCCAGACAAAAATCTTGGTTAGATCATGTGAAGACCATGTAGATTGATGTCTGAAATGGTCTTTTGAGGAAAGAACCAGCCAGATTGAGTGGACCTGTCCAGTCAGTGCACGCATTTGTCAATAACCCAATAACCGAGCAGCTCAACACAGAATTTAAGGAGCTCAACGATTCGACGAACAATACCAAAGAAAGGACATTCGGGTAGGCCGCAAAACTACTCAAACTGCCAGACCACGATTAAAACTAAGATAAATAAAAAACAAATAGTCCACATAGTCTTCACATTCACAATAATTAAAATAAAATAATATAATACTTTAAAAAGTAAATATTCTTGTCATTGCAAGAAAACCAAAAAATAATAATAAAACAAAATTCACGGTGGAAAATATAAAAAGTACCAGAAGTGACCACAACCCAGGGTGTTATCGTCAGTAATAAAATAAAGACTACTTGAGTTCTGAAGTGCCTCTTTTGCCTACATCCACTGTCAAGTATCGATAATATCAATATTGATATTCCCACTGCATGACTTTTTGCATTACTGCTTATAACAAGTTCAGTCCTAACTTCCTTAGATGTGGTGCTCTACTCTTCACTATCAGGGGCATGATGCGTTAACCGCATACAATTTTATATTCTGACGCAGAAGCTGCCTTACTAAATGATATTGTAAAGTAAACATTTTTTTTGTTTACAAATGATTTAGACATAACATCGGTTTAAAATAGATCGATACATTTTAGAATCACGTTTTCCTTACAGAGTATATAAAAATATGGGCATAACATACATGTGTACATGCATATTCATTTTACTCATGATACGTTATTGAAGTTCTTCCTAAAAGCCTCAATCAAACTGCTACAAATAAATCTAAAATAAAAGAACATTTTAAAGCCATGACAGGTGTACACAATGAAACAATTTTTTGTCACAATGATGCGACAAAAAGTTTTCATAGAAAGTATTCTACAGGGTGTTTGGAAGGGAGCTGTACATACGCCTAGGGTAGACTAACTAGGTAACTAGGGATAGTCTGCTACCTACCCCCGCCCATTATATTGACCTTGGCCTCAAGGTTTTTTTTTAATTTATTATTATTTTTTATTTGACTTTTTTATGATTTTTTGACTAAAACTACCTGTAGCTCAAAATCTATCCATGGGACCGGTCGGCTAATGGTCTTGTTTTAATCGTTAGAGTCTTAGGGTCCTGCAAAAAAATATTTTACACCAGAAAATTGTGGAGAAGAAAAGTTATGGGGCCTGAAGTACCGTAGTAAGGTAAAGAAATAATTTTAAGGGCAACTTTCTATGGGGTTTAAAAAAAAACTAACAGGGTTGGAGTTCTTCTGATTTTTTTAAAACATCCTCAGTCCATGCCCTTTCTAACGATATGCTAAAAGTGTAATTATTACTTTTAGTTTTAAAGTTATTAATTAATTTCCGCAACTAGGGCACTTATTTTGGCGTTAGCTTAGAGGATAACGACTATGCAAGAAGGGTGGAGTTTTGCCGCCACTTGCTCCATACGGACGTGGAAGATATTAATTTTTTACGGAGTATTCTCTGGACTGACGAGTCCAAGTTTGACAAGGAAGGAATTGTAAATTACCACAATCTCCATCACTGGGCACCCAGAGATCAAAACCCGAGAGTCAAGAGGCACAGAGGTTTTCAACGAAGGTTCTCCGTGAACGTATGGGCAGGCGTCATCGGTAATCGGTTGATAGGGCCGCACTTTTTGCCAGACAACCTAAACGGGCAAAACTACTTAGATTTCCTCGAAAACGATTTGCCTGATTTAGCGGAAGAAGTGTTTGACGAAGATCGGCCCATAGTCTTCCAGCACGACGGCTGTCCTGCTCATTGGAGCCTAGCAGTGAGGGAGCTTCTGGACAACTGCTTTCCTAATTCTTGGATTGGTCGGGGTGGGCCAATTCCCTGGCCCCCAAGGTCGCCTGACCTTACCCCACTCGACTTCTACGTCTGGGGAAGGGCGAAAGAGTTGGTGTACGCAGAAGAAGTACCAACAAGGGAGGTTCTAATTAACAGGATCCACGCCGCATTCGATACAATGCGCGAGGAACTGCTGCTTAGAACGGTGACCGTGGAGATGAGGAAGAGGTGCCGAGCATGTTTACAGGTCAATGGTCATCAATTTGAACAAAATTTGTAATTAATTAAAATTAGTAATTAATTAAAATTTGTAATTTAATGACATTAGTCATTACCAAATTTTTTGTTTCATTTGCCATCCTTTTACGATCGAACACATTTAATTTTCATTAGTTGAAATTTTTGCTTGAAGTGCCCTAGTTGCGGAAATTAATTAATAACTTTAAAACTAAAAGTGATAATTACACTTTTAGCATATCGTTAGAAAGGGCATGGACTGAGGATGTTTTAAAAAAATCAGAAGAACTCCAACCCTGTTAGTTTTTTTTTAAACCCCATAGAAAGTTGCCCTTAAAATTATTTCTTTACCTTACTACGGTACTTCAGGCCCCATAACTTTTCTTCTCCACAATTTTCTGGTGTAAAATAATTTTTTGCAGGACCCTAAGACTCTAACGATTAAAACAAGACCATTAGCCGACCGGTCCCATGGATAGATTTTGAGCTACAGGTAGTTTTAGTCAAAAAATCATAAAAAAGTCAAATAAAAAATAATAATAAATTAAAAAAAAACCTTGAGGCCAAGGTCAATATAATGGGCGGGGGTAGGTAGCAGACTATCCCTAGTTACCTAGTTAGTCTACCCTAGGCGTATGTACAGCTCCCTTCCAAACACCCTGTATATGAAGAGCAATAAATTTAAAACAATAAAAGTCATGATGCTCCCATCTGGGACTCGTTAATTCATTCGAAAAAGAAAACAATAAAGAAAAATAATTCAATATCTAAGTCTCAAACCTTGAATGGTTTGAACTTCAGAAGGTCAGTGCTTAAGTAATTTAAATAGCAGTTCATCTGGCGATCGATATGAAATATTCCGTTTCTTTTGACTGATTTCTTTCTACGGATATTAAACTGGGAGCATACAAGCTTTAGAACCTTTTTCTTTGAAATAAAATGGAGCTTTAAAGCAAAGATTGATCTATCTGAACGTTACTGAGGTCAATCTAAAATTGTGTGGGCATTTTCTTAGCATTGTATCCTTTCTATGCATCAGAGAGTACGTAAAACTTGAGTCTTAGTATCATCTTAAATGATTAAGTTGCATAATCTGTAGACTATTTTTCTCATATTTCAGGCATATACCTGAAATATTAGTACATCTTAATTACGTCAGAGCTAATATCTTTGAACTTTGCCATAACCCAATTTGGTGTTTTGGCCTTGATATTTATTTTATGTCTATATCAGACTATATTAATTGACACATTTAGTATCTTACTTCTCCTATAGATAACACAGTTTTAACATTAAATCATTGCAAGTTGTACAAAGATTTTGATGCAGTTTTTATTTTATGACGCGTTAGAACGAATGAGCACAATATTATTTGCCATGCTAAAAGTTGTTTTTTTAAAGATTCGGTTTTTAAAATGAAATAAAACACGTAAAAATATATTTTTTTGTGTAATAATAAATGTTATTGGCTTTGTGTATGTGATATTCTTATTCCATTTGTGCCTAAACATGATCTTCTTTATTAAGAAAAGAAACAAGATCAGCATTATTAATGAAAACAAGTATATTGCAGTGTCTTTTCGACATTGTAACGTGACTGTACATTAATCTATGAAGTTTGGCGCCAATATTGAACTTCCGATGAGCCTCGGGCTGTAATCTATATCATTATGTAGATGCCCTTTTGAGGTCAGGGTGAGCTAGTATTGCCTAATCGAATTTATTGGTATAATCTATGTATCTGTAGAAGACAAACTTGTAAGATCTCTTTAAATAAATAAATTCACAACTCGTTGCTGTAGTATTGTACCTAATTAATCGATATTTTAAGAATGCAAATAAGAAGAATCTGAAATATTTCTCTTTTTTAAGCACGAATGTCAAAAAAGTAAAGAAAAAATATGGAATTGTTAAGTCCTGATTAGAAGCGTTTACGGGAAATGGTCTGGAGAAGACAAAAAATCGGGCACAGTGGAACGCTTTGTGGAGACCTTTGCCCAGCTGTTGGACACTACAGGTTTTCTAAAAAAACACCTAAATAATTCCTGCTGCTCTAAACCAATACACAAAACATAAAGTCTTGATACAAATACCTACTAAAATTCACCCTAACTACTTAAAATTTTAGTCACCACTTTTAGTGTTAAGTGCTGGTTTGATAAAAATTCTGGGAATAAGTAACTTTCAATAGATGATGATGATTTTAGCTGGTGGCAGCTAAATGAGAAAACAGAGCATTAAATCAACGGTATATCTTTGGAAAAGCTTAAGCCTAGCAGAATATTGCGAATAGGCACGTAATAAAAACAATTGTGAGAGCAGTGGTGGCCCAGTGGTATCGGACGCGACTTACAAGATGTAGGTCATGGGTTCGAGCCCAAGCAGGCGCTTTACTTTGTGTAAATTATTTCATCACCACTGCTCTCAAAAACGGTGAAGGAAAACATCATGAGGAAACCGGCATGTCCTAGAACCAAAATTCGAAGACATGTGACATCCACCAACCCGCACTGGGCCCGCGTGGTAGATAACGGCCCATTCCCTCTCACAGAGAGGAGGCCTATGTCCCAGCAGTGGGAACATTAATATGCTGATGATGTGATGTGTGTGTGAAAAACAAAGGTTGTTGGTTGCAAATACAATCATTTATACTTCAGTATAGAATAATAATTATCAAAGAAAATCACCTTATAAGCGTCACACGTTACACAATAAACGATAAAAAAATAAATAATAGACAATACATTACACATTAAATAGGTACCTATAGAATTCTCATGCTTTTAGTTAGCAATTAGTTCTTAAGATCAGTTCTATAGATTATTAGCCATTGCCTAGTATTAGGTACAAAAGACCAATTTACGTCTAACTGGCCATGTACGTCATTTGATCAGACAATGGTTGTTTTGAACGATACAATCGTAAACGAGTACCTGGAGGAATTGCGTAGTTTGCTTTAAGCTTTGAAATAATCTATACTAATATTATAAAGAGGACAGATTTTTTTGTTTGTACCGAATAGGCCGCGAAACTAGTGGACCGATTTAAAAATTCTTTCACCAATAGAAAGCTACATTATTCCTGAGTGACATAGGCTATTTTTAAACCCGAAAACGGGTCATGTGGGGTGGCCCACGGGAGAGCAGCCGCGGGGAACAGCTAGTGTCATATCTTTTCATTATCAGCCTTTTAATGTTCGCACTACTGGGTCACGGGCCTCCTCTCTGTGAGAGGGGATGGGCCGTAATCCACCACGCAGGCCCAATGCGGGTTGGTAGATGTCACATGTCTTCGAATTATTGGTTCTAGGACATACCGGTTTCCTCACGATGTTTTCCTTAACAGTTTTGAGAGCAGTCGTGATGGAATAATTTACACAAAGTAAAGTGCCTGCCTGGGTTCGAACCCACGACCTCCAAAATGATTGCACCACTGCTCCAAAATGATTGCGTTGAGCTGTCCCCAAGAAGCATGGAACGACGTCAGGAAATGATGAAGAATCAAAATGAATATTTACAGAAAGTAAAATTATTGTTTGCATATTTGATACTGGATTTTAGATTATAATTTATGTAAAGAAAGAAATTTCTAGAAAAACAATTGCAATAACGGGACACAACCATGACACGACACTTTCACAAAACATTTTGTGAGCCGTTTCAAAAGAAAATTGATTTAACCGAGGAAAAACAAGGTTTTCACACAAATCTCAATATAACTTCTGCCTGCGTCGGATTTGTTAAGATGCTCTACAAATAAAAATGATTTACTTAGGTCTTTTAGTTTTGTTATTGATATAAAATTATAATCGTTAACACACACCACTATAAATAAAATTTGTAGTCTAAGAATTTGCACATTATTGTAGCCACGCTCTAAATCGTATAATTCTAGGTATTTGTAGACGTGAGTTTTACAACTTGTTTTTATGGTCAAAATACTATCAAAATGTTTGTAAAAGTAAGATTTGTTTTCAAAATACACTCACATTGCCGGATACAGAAGAAATCTGCTGATCTAATTAACATGTAGGATAATGTAGACAAAAATTTACGATAGCTTTCATCACAGAACTCGGAACACCGTCTGAGACTAGATACGTTAATCCTATTAGTTTTTGTGACCATTCCATGCTCAAGTATCGGCTGTCATAACTGTAATAAAAATGTCGTGGTGAAACAGTGGCAAGACCACGCCTCTCATGCTTCAGGTCGTAGCTTCGAATCCGGGCACCAATGTGACTTTTTCAATTCATATGTACTTTCTATGTTTATTTGGACATTGCTGACAACGGTGAAGGAAAAACATCGTCAGGAAACCTGAACTTACAGTAAGTTTATTTTAAGATTGTACTCCATTGGTGTAATTGCTGCAAGGCGTTCCAGTGCGAGGATAAAGGAACAAATAAATAAAAAGTCAGAATAAGGCATCATGAAAAAAAAAAGTTATTTATCAGTTTATCCATAAAAAACTAAAATGGAATGGAACGAAAAACGAAAGAGATTTAACAATTTAAAGAAGTTTATCTGTCCCTCTCTACGAAAACACCGTTTTCTATGACAGATGTATGTGCGTCGTCGTGTCATCATGTGGCTCATCGGACTTCTCTTTCTAATTCCCAACTTTGACGCTTTATAACTTCGTCTCGGATCAAGATATTTAAAAAATCTTTCATATTTGTTTACTATCGTTATAGTACATTACTGCAGCGGCCAGCAAAAGAGGCATTGATGGACGAACGTGTAAATGTGGGCCGAGGCGAAGCCGAGGCACACATACGTAAGTCCATCAATGCCTAGTTGTGGCCAAGGCTTGTATAGTACTTTTCTCAAATAATGCGCGGCAATTAAAACTAAGTAGTACCTAGAACTCATTTTGTCAAAATCAATGACGAACAACAATAAGTGATCTTTTTTTTTTTTTTTCAATAAACAGCGTTCTATTTCCAAGCCAGTTCGAAATTTAAATAAAATCTTTGATAAGTTACCTCCTTGGTTGCCATGTTTCGGAGTAAAAGATCGTTCCATTTTTAAATTACACGACAGATATGAGTTTACTATGTAATTTATTTGGCCGCTAGACACGACAGATATGGATTTTCATAAAACTTTTGCCGGCCGCTGCTCGCATGTATTTGGCCAGTACTGCAGTTTCTATTTATCTCGAAGAAGGTTGTCAAAACAAAGCTCAAATGTCCAAGCATGTTTGAGAAAATATTTTATTCCCATAGAAAATAAAAAATACATGCATTTTCCCTGGAAAATGCATGTACACGGACCACAATTTTTTATGGTGACACTCATTGACATGCTTGAATTGTACCTAATACTCGGCCAAAATAACTGTACACTTGGTGCCTTCAAGTCACTCCGACGTTCGACTCTTGCTATTGGCGCATAAGGCTAACGTAGGGCGCCGCCTGGGTAGGCGGGAGTGGGGGCGAGGTGCACTATTATTTGACCGAGTAATATGGCAAGTTTGACAATGTGGTCCTAGCAATGGCCGCCTAGGCGTGTAGATGCTCTGTGGATTCCGTTCTAAAACACGGCACCCACAGGATGGTCTATAAAACCAGGCATGTTTATATTTTATAGCCTCTGACGTAGATTTTATAAAGCTATGTCGAAGCTACTGAACTTTGGCTATAAATTATAATTTTATGCTTTATAATCGGGCGGCACAAAAGGTTTATTATATAATCCGCCTTTGGCTGGCTTTTTATAGAACTAGGTAAATCTGGTAATGGTAATCTGGTAATTTAGGGTTATTGGGTAATAGAATAAAAATACTGATTATTCTATCGATAGATTCCTGAGAGTTCAGCGCAGTTTTACTCGTAGATTGAAAGAAAATAAAGAAAAAAACCGGCCAAGTGCGAGTTGGACTCGCGCAAGAAGGGTTCTATACCATATTCGCAAAAAAACGGCAAAAAAACACGTTTGTTGTTTGGGAGCCCTACTTAAATATTTATTTTATTCTGTTTTTAGTATTTGTTGTTATAGCGCGAGCGGTAACAGAAATACATCATCTGTGAAAATTTCAGCAGTCTACCTATCACGGTTCATGAGATACAGCCTGGTGACAGACGGATCGCGGAGTCTCAGTAATAGGGTCCCGTTTTTACCCTATGGGTACGGAACCCTAAAAAGCATTAAGCTTGGTTATATAATGGGAGGTGCTTCTATAACTGGAGTTTTAGTATGATTGATATGACACACATCAAGATAAATACTTACCCATTTCAAGAATGATGAAAGATACTTTCGGTTGTAGATGATATTGTCAATAAAAGTTACAGGGATGCTATGTAAAAAATATTAAAGTAATGTTTTTAATGCAAATTAGCCTGAAATAAACAGTGTACCTACCTTAAGTTCCTGTGGTATATTTTCCAAACTCATCTATACTTATAAATAAAAATAAATTCCGGAGCGGCTATTAGGCTAATTCTGTTTTTATTGTAAAAAAAGTACAAGAAAAATAGTTTTCATTATAACTAACTTACTATAAATATAGTTCGAATCCAGATAGAGCATTAAATTAGTGAGTCTACCATCACAAAAGTGCGTCAAAATCCTTTTTTACCTTTCCAATTTTCACCAATCATAATTTATTCCCAAACCTGCTCACAAATTCAACCTAATTAGAGAAAATCATTGAATACCGACGCGGACCAGACCAATGGACTGAAATGAGACTTTTAAAAGTTTGAAACGTGATAAGCCTTTAAAACTTCGTTTAACTTTCGTTCAGTTTCATAGTCATTCATTAATTCATTCGAATCGCTATCAATTATTTTAATCAAAGATTTTTATACCGGAGTTCTTATCGGATCCGTTTTAGATTTTCTGCTATTTTTACAGCTAGACTCATTGATTTATATAAAGTAAGGATAGGGTGGACAACGCGTTCTACTGACGCCAGAATTTGGTCATATTTTCATACTAGGCCGAAGTGAACTCGCCACGCAGTCGGCTATCTTCGGGAGCGGTCGTATGCGAGAAATATAAAAAAATATGAATGCATGCAAATGTTCGGCAGGCCGTATCTTTATTGTTTAAATCAACAGCTAAAATAAAGTTTATTAGCACAACTGTTGACGATAAAAATCCGTTTTATTTGTTTAGTATTTAATTGCTAAGAGTTCAGAAACCTTTGATTAACATTATTCTGCTACTTAGCAACGGATTTGTGTGATTAAGTGCAAAAAGTGCTCAGTGCGTCATTGACGGGATTGAAAAAACAACCAATGTTTGTACGGCTAATGAGCGTCTTAGGACGATGCCTAAAAATAACTTAAAGTTGTACCTAATATTGATTATTAAAATTTTGTTCATTCAAACAAATCATCTAACAAATTTTGTAATCAAGTTCTGTCGTCTTCTCTTTCATGTCGCTGGCACTATAGTGTTTTAAATTTTCCAGCCTAAAATTTTGCCACTTCCACGGCATCGTCTGTGTCTCTCAAGTTGGCTGTAAAACCCTGCGCAGTTGCTTTTTTTTGTGTCAATGTTGAAGTAGAAGATATCATTGTATAACTGCCTCTTTCACTCGCTTACGTTTGCCGCATCGTCCTATCTCGCTCTATATGCAGTATACTCGATGACAAAATACTTCTTGCGCAATCGTTCGCAGGGCCTAACTTCAGAGACACAAAGATCCGCTGTGACCTCGCTTTGGCTGTATGATTTGGGGAACAGAGGAAAGGATAGAATCATAGTAAGTGACACGGCTCCACATTCACACCCTGCTTTTGTTTCGTTAAGGTAGCCCCACTTTGTGGGTTTGGAGTTACGCCTTCCTTCTTCAGTTCTGAGGCGGTTCAAGGACTTCCGATTGGACCACGGAAGGTTAGACTCTTCGCGAAGATGCTCGTTTGGTGATAAATAGTGAATGGGTGGGGAAAAAGTATCCTGCCACAGTTCGCAGCGGGCGTCGGCTGAGTTGCCTGGCAGGGTAACTACTGATTTTAGAAAGCAGTGTCTACTTCTCAGTCATTGCGTTGGTAGCTATGCAAATAGTAGTCCAGTAAATCTGTCCTAAAATATTGATATATTTTATCAGGAAAACTACAACATGCCGTAACCGTAAGGTACTACTTATTGATCTGCTTGCCAATCATCTATTTAAAATTAGTTTAATGACAGAAGCCAATTGGAGGATTCCCTACAGACCCACCAATATATCTATAGCTCTACCAAATGTTATCAAATTAAGGTTTTGTTTACATAGGAATAAAACCCTATCTTTACTTTTGTAAGGCTATAATATTGCTTTGACAGAGTGGAGACCTGTGTCCCAGCAGTGGGAACATTAATAAGCTGATGATGATGATGTTTGCTTTGGCGTAATGTATGCCTACAGCATTACGGAAACGAGGTACGAGTATTATTCTGTTATTTTTTATTCCATAAATAAATCCGCTATCTCGTTGGTCTAGTGGTCGCAACCACTACTGCTGAGCAAGAGGTTCTGGGTTCGATGCCCGGGTCGGGCAAAGGTTTATTGGGTTTTCTTCCATTTTGATCTACATAAAATGCACAACGTATCTAATGTATTTAATAAGATAAGGAATAATACTGTATTGTTTAAAATAGCTTGGTAAATAACCCATATTTTTTTTAGGGTTCCGTACCCAAAGGGTAAAAACGGGACCCTATTACTAAGACTCCACGGTCCGTCTGTCTGTCTGTCTGTCACCAGGCTGTATCTCAAGAACCGTGATAGCTAGGCAGTTGAAATTTTCACAGATGATGTATTTCTGTTGCCGCTATATCAACAAATAAAAACAGAATAAAATAAATAATTAAGTGGGGCTCCCATACAAAAAAAATTTTTTTTTTGCCATTTTTTGCGATTATGTATGGAACCCTTCGTGCGCGAGTCCAACTCGCACTTGGCCGGTTTTGTAATATGTAAAAAAAAAAAAATGTTACTGTGGTTTATCCTTAAGATATAAACATATACTATTGCATTTTTTATTGATCTTTTTAAGATATACAATTCTGTAGTACATTAATTTGATCTCTATCTCGTAAGGTTAGCCAGCGTTTGCAATGTAAGCGCACAAAAATATGTTTATTCATCATTTTACTAATCATTGAATTTCTCAGCTTTTCTCTTTTATAATATGCATTTATACCACATTTAAACATTTCTCCTGAATCATTCTATCAATTGCTGAAAACTGCATTAAAATCCGTTGCGTAGTTTAGAAGATCTAAGCGTACGTTTGTACGCTCGCAGTATAAAACAAAGTCGCTCTCGCTGTTTAGCGAGAGCGACTTTGTTTTATACTACGAGTATGTAGAGTTTATACAAGTGTAGTTTGTCACTGTCAATTGTCTAAACAAAAAAATATATGCATTTTTATTTATTTAACACCAATTAAACCTTTGTACTATTTACGAGCTAGTTTGTATCCGTATATTACGTCAATTAGCATATAACTAGCTTATTTGAACTAACATCCTATTGGCAATTTCACACCTAGTGAATTTCAGCCAAATATTACTTACAGCGGTTTTGCCCGAATGAAAGTCTAAAAGTATGCCAAAGAAACCCACTTCTGGGATAAAAGTATCATATGTCGTTCTTCAAGGTCAAATAATCGTATATCTCTAAATCAGAATTCATTAAAATTGGTACAGCGGTTTAGGCGTGAAAACGTAACAAACAGACAGACAGACAGTGTTACTTTCGCATTAATAATAATAGTATAGATGTAATTCTCTCATTTAATGGTTTTCCCCATTATCGAAGTACGTACGAACGTTCGTGTTCAAGAAGCAATTCAAGAGGCATGTTGATCACGATGATTTTGATAAGAAGCCATTTTTTGTGACAAAAACTGATTAAATTTGATATTTTTTGTTTTTCAAAATAACGCCTACCTACTCGTATTGCGATGCAGGTAAGCTCTTAACAGGCTTTGCAATTACATTTTCAACATGATTCTTTAAATAATTTTGCAAAAGGTATGGAAGTCTGCATACCATGTTACATGAATGGATGACGTTCAGAATACCGTGAGTAAGGCCTGATTGAAACTCACATTAACCAGGGTAGCATGGTACAAAAGGGAGCAGGTCTATAGGTACTCAGCAGAAGGTGAAACAAGGCTGCAAATGATGATGAAGATTTTGTAAAAAAGAAACAAAATGATGTTAAAAGGCGGTATATATTCTAGTATCTTCTTGTTCTTTTTTATCCCAAGGGAACATTATACTGGGAAGAAAAGTAGCCTATGTGCTAATCCAGACTATAATCTATGTCTGTGCCAAATTTCATCCAGATCCATTCAGCTGTTCTAGCGTGATTCAGTAACAAACATACATTCGCACATCCATCCAAAATTTCACATTTATAATATTAGTATGATGACCCACAGTTTCTGGGTCGGTAAGGTGTGTATAAGAAGATTTTGTAAAACTTATAGAAGTCAATAAAAAAATATAAAAAAGATGCCGACGAATTGAGAAACTCCTCCTTTTTTGAAGTCGGTTAAGTAATAAGAAGTGATGGTCGAAAAAACTCAGCACAATCTTACCCTGTCTTAAAAAGACAGCGGCCACTTTTCTTATATTTCCTGCATAAAGTAAATGTATTAAAATCATTCCGTACTAAAACGTATGCTTTGTGAGGACAAGAAACAAGAGACAACGTCCAGAAATTAGATACTGTTCTCGTTAAACCAAGAGGCAAGTTTGCTCCGCCTTAATATTAAACTTTTGTACATTATACAACAAAGTAATGAAGGAGTAGCTGTGTTTAACGGAGGCAAAGCTTGATACAAAAGCGCTCCTACAGGATCTTCGTCGCATCGTCGACAGCTGATTTAAATTAAAATTGATCGCAAAAAGGTGTATCAGTAAAACACGGTTTCTCGTTAAAAATAAATAAATAAATTAAAGGCCGAGTCTATTAATACGGGTACTGTACGAACAATTTATAATTATTAATACGGGTACTGGACGAACAATTTATTATTATTCGTACAGAAGTCGGACGAATAATTTTTTATGATTATATGGCTTTTTTTCTGGCTCCTCGCTGCGCTCGTCTGCGTCTCTCGTTTTCTGTCAAAAATATCGTCGCTCGCGCTATACTGCGCTCGCTCCTTTCTGTCAGCTAGGTTCTTGATACCCTAGGAGACAGGTTTTTTTTTATCAGGTAAAAAAATGAATATACTTCGATACTTGCATATTCACAAGCAATTGCTAAAACGAAGTTTGACGACTAGCAACAGCCTTAAAAGGTTATCTGGTAATCCGATAATCGGAAAACTATTTTTTTTTGACAACTGATACTTACCGGACGACTAATTTAGTTTTAATTTTATTTTATCCATTAGAGTGCAATTCATTCTTAATTAAAAAAAAAAAAAAAATGTACGAATAAATATAATTTATTCATCCAGTACCCGTACAAATAGTCACTTCCTAAATTAAATTCGCAACTATCAATCCATCTTCGATTTGAACGCACTTTTATCTACATTTTACAAATACAATTCATACCTACATTAAATTGCATATACATATTAACCTTCCGGAAGAAGATTAAGTTAATAAAAAAAGTTAATTTAAAAATCAAAAACCCGCCTGCTTAAAAAGCGAACTAAAAAGCTGTAAACAAGAAAAAAACATGCTGCAGTCGGAGGATCAGGGGGTCAGCCAGTTTACGAATATGTATCCTCCGACTGCCCAGCATGTTTTTTTCTTGTTTACAGCTTTTTAGTTCGCTTTTTAAGCAGGCGGGTTTTTGATTTTTAAATTAACTTTTTTTATTTACAACTTTTTAGTTATCATTTTTTTTTCGAATGACATTTAAACATATAAGTAGTTTATATTTTTGTAATCTCCTCTAAAAACCCTTCATTTTGATACCCTACTCGATGAGTTTCGAAGAAAACAAAAATTGCAACCCCTACAATATGGCACCCAAAAGTCGCCATATTTCTTTTTTTTCAACGGCACTTATCTAAGAACACTTGGGCGGCCAAGACCTATCTAATGATATGTTAATTATAAAAATCTGTCAATTGGTTTCAAAGATACGAGGTAATAAAGAATATTACATACATACAAACATACATACAAGATACGCGCGAAAAACATAACCCTTTCCTTGCAGCCGGGTAAAAACGTATCTGAGTAGTCGTAGCTGAGAAGAAATAAGTGCACATCCAGACAGACTTTTTTTTTAAATCTTCTATTATCTTGCGCTTGACCACTATCTCACCTGATGGTAAGCTAATTAATTTTATACGATTTAGTGATTTCAGTAAATAAAAAACGTGTTTTATTTGAGACCAGTACAATACGATCTCATTGAAGTAGGTCCTACAGCATGACCCAATGGTCTCTCTTTGTTGAACATGTACACCTACTAATGAAAGTACTTTAAATTAAAACACACCCATAGAAACTTATATACTTACAATAACTACAAAACATTATTTACATCACCTCCACGATCACATGACACAGACAATTATTATGCAAAACGTCTCAAGGAATATGCAGCGAATTACTCGGAGAACTATTTCATATGCAAAATCAATTCGTGTTGCATTTCATACATGATAGATTCTGTGTTGACAGGTGCACAATAAGATGCAAGGTTGATGACATATTGTTTGTGAAGATCTTGCAGGAAGATCTGATGCAGACGTGATAAAGATTGTCTGAAGATGTGAAAGGAACTTTGTAGACTATTAGAGTTTTGTTTTTGTTTTGTACAACGATAGTGCTGTAAGAGGAATGCTTTAAAACTTTCCACTTTTAAAGTTGCATTTGTTTCTAGGTACGGGAATGTGAGTTTTAAAAGCTTTTCAAGATACGGTAAAGTGTTGATACTATTTTTTTGAAAGTATTTGCTTTTTTATTTTTCTTGTTGCGTTTTGTTACTAAAGAGTATTTTTTAATGAAACATAAACTTATTAATCAACTTTTGAAAGACCTTTAATTTATTTTGTGCCAAATAAAACACAGCATATATTTTTTTTTTCTTTTTAATTTAAAAGACTAATAAGCAATTTGTCTAACTTAATATTTTACGTTCTATCACGTAAAATATTAAGTTAGAGATAAAGTAAAAAAAAAAAATATGTTGTGTATTTGGGACTTATGTTAAACTAAGAATAGTGTCCATTTGAACTTTTACACAAGTCCGTAGCACTTTCTTAGGGTCTGATATAATTTAAAAAAACACTATGTTCATGTTCATATATGTATAGCACAGCGTTGTCACCATAACATAAAAATTGAGAATAAAATATCTATCTCATGTCTAAAAAAATAAATATTACTCGTATTAGGGCAATAACACAAAAAAAAACAAGTATAACTTTCAATTCCCTTTAGAAACTTCAAAGCAATCTGTTATAGTGAAAAAAGTTATATGTAGTGGAGTTATTCCCTGTAGACACATTCTGTCAAGTGCGAACCGCTCAATAGTTTACGTGTATGTCTCAAACAAAAGTGCTAAACAATGTCATGTGAACTAATCTGTCTATGCAAACAATTTTGGTTTACGGCTCTGTAATAATCTGATAAGACCTTTTTACTGTTATACAATGACGTAATAAAAACTATATTGGGTCTTTATGGATATTATTAAAATAAAAGTCTGTCCTATCTGTACTTGGGTGACTTATTGTGTAATCTGTATCTAGGTGGTCTGACCTTAGACAAAGGTCAACTAGACCATCTAGGTATAAAGTCATTTGGCTTATTATTAACAAATTGAATATAGCTTATTAATTCCCGGGGAGGAGCTCGTGGCTAAATAATAACAGCCGCTGGGGTCGACCATCAAGGTTAAGCAACGCTTCACGAGGTCGGTCCGTGGATGGGTGACCATTTCAACATACTAAGTTTCCTCCGTGCCTCGGAAAGCACGTTAAGCTGTTGGCCCCAGCTGTTATTTGAAGATCTTTGACAGTCGTTACGGGTAGTCAGAAGCTTGAGATCTGACACCAGTCTTGCCAAGGGGTACCGTGTTACACAGTTACTGGGTTGTGGAGGTCAGATAGGCAGTCGCTCCATGTAAAACACTGGTACTTAGCTGAATCCGGTAAGACTGGAGGCCGACCCCAATATAGTTGGGAAAAGGCTAGGCAGATGATGATGATGAATTCCCGGTTATCTACTTAGTTGGTCTAACGCCTAACAAAATAGAAATATGCAGGTATTATTCTTCGGGTTGAGTCTAATTGGGGTGAGTGGGCACGGACCCATATATTGTAGACACGGAAAGATATAAAAACATTTTACTTTATAAGTTCTTTATCTTTCTTTATAATAATAAAGATTAATAAATTATGTTCGAAGAATACCTACCTATGCTTTTGTCATCATAAGAATAAATAAAAACTAAATGCATTCGTATATATAATTATATGCAAAACTGTATGTATTTTTTATTACTTACATTTTTTTTTTTAAGCTTTGCCCCACACTAGGAATTTCTTCCTGTATCTTGGGTGTGTTTACAAACATATAAACTCACATAAAAAAACACCCAGAGCCGGAAAAATTATCTGTAGGTCATACAGGTCCCGTCACGTAAAAAGAACGCTGGTCATGAATCTGCGCACTGAGAGATTTATCGATAAAACTGGTGGTATGAAGGGGGCGCGACGGGGGCATGCTCCGCCATTGTTTCTGTGCGCGCGCGCTATTGGTTCGTTTGTCAGTTGACACATGCTTCCCGCGCTGAGATCACGCTTCGTTCGCTCCCAAAATACAGTCGCACACACAACTTTCTTTGCACGGCGTAGGTTTTAAAAATGACGGAGAGAAAAATTATTTATAGTATTTATTGTTTTATGAAGAAAGAAGTTGAAAAAGGAGCAGTTCATAATTTATAATGATAAGATCGAAATAAAAAATAATTCTCAAGTAAACATTAACTAATTTAAATCCAGCCTCTTCCAAAGTATTAAGTAGCTACAAGCTAATAAGTACCTATTATGATTCTACAATAAAACAATTACTCTTATAAAACAATATCCTAGTATTTTAGGACGTGACTGTACGCATGCACAAACACATCCCCTCCACTGTCGCTCAGCGTTCTTTTTACGTGACGGGACCCGTACCGTGCGGGAATCGTACCCGCGACACGCAGCGCAGCAAACAATCGCTCAACCACTGCGCCAATCGTGCGCAGTGGTTAAGCAATATTTCTGATAATGACAGAATCAGCAGACCCTTTTTAAAATCTATCCTTTTTTACAATAATTAAAAAAACAACCATTTAACGATATCATACCCAACTACACCTTACATTATCAGTAAAGAAAACAAAGCATCAACTCGATTAGATTACGTTAACAAATCCAAAGATGACCTTTTGTACTATAACAAGGTAATTACACAACACTGTAATGAATGAAAAAAAATACAAACATAAGATTGATGTATAAAACTACCAGTTTATCTTGACACACGGCCATTTAGGGAACTAAATTATTATGTACTGAATTTGACAGCTTCGTTGACAGCTCCCTAAGCAACTAGCGCACAAACATTAAGTTACACAGTTTATAATTTGTGGACGGTGAATCATCAATTGATTTGCTTCTGCAATGGACCATGATAAACTTGAGATTCTCACGAGCGCTATATTTGTAATTGTCGTTTTTATACTGATGTATTTTTTGTTTGTTTAGTTTGTCTATTTTAGAAGATGGGTTTAGATGGGGCAGATGTAGAGATGTAGTTTTGTGCATGTAGTATGCTGCAAATGGATTGCTCAATCGGTTGTTTTGCAAAACGGTTACCTAATTGTTTTACAAAACTGGGCCATTTTGTAAAACAAAGTATGCAATCCATCAGGGACTTTTACATAGATGCTATTAATTAATAAAAACAATGAAGAATATTTGCGCCATCGGTACATGGCACATCCCACCCATACGCACATGATACATGTTCGCGAGCTGGCTGACCAAAACCAGATGAATCCTCCGACTGCACGGCATGATTTTCTTCTTGTTTACAGCTTTTTAGTTAGCTTTTTAAGCAGTCGGATTTTTTGATTTTTTTAACTAACTTTTTTTTTTATATATTTTTAAGTATATTTTTTTTAATTAGGTAATATTAAACATACAAGTACTATATATTTTTGAAATCAACTCTTAAAATTCTTTGTTTTGATACCCCATAGGTTTGGACGAAAAACAAAAAAAATGTGCCCCTCAATATGGATCCAAAAATCCGCCATTTTATATTTTTAATATAGCCAGTGACACTTGCAGGGTTAAGACGAATCGTAAGAATCGTCAAAATCGGCCAACGCGTTTGGTCTCTAGAACGCCACATAGGAATAAACATACATACATAGACTGATAAACACATTACCCTCCTTCGGCAGTCGGGTAAAACAAGCTAAAATTTATGGGAATGCCAAGCGCTCTTGAAATGTCACTTGATCAATCGTTCATTCATCATTTTGGCATTTCGATCGCGGCCATCGTAGATAGAATTACACTTTTGTCAAAACTCAGGGCCAGGTTTACAGGGCATACACACAATTGGTTACAAGCTATTAATTTTACCACGCACTCGCACACATTCTAACATACTGATACGCATTTAATATTATTACGAAATTCATTTGGCATTTACGAATGACTGTCATCAATCATTAATAAGGAATCAGAGTTTTATCACAATCAAAGAATTGACAGGTAGCAGCTTATCTCTAAGAGATGTGAATCAAACATGGGAAAACACGTTTACTTCTATATTTCATGTAAGTCAATCGATACAAGTGGCGATATATTTGTGTGGCGTCACAGCTCTTTCAAGGCTTCAGATTTTGAGATTAGGTTATTTTATCTGAAGATAAGATGTTTCTGAATTTTAATGGATTTTACCATATTTGGGTTCTAAATTTGATTTCATTTTGTCTTTTAAAGGAAAATGTCCTAATCGTAAAATAATTACTTGAATGTATTCATTAGTTAAGCTTATTGTAGTTAGTAGTTACCCATACAAAATACTACCACACAACTACGTGGTACTAACGTAAATTCAAATCAGGCCACCATGCAAATTGCATGATAATCAAATAAAAAGAAGAGGCCAAAGGTGGAAGTAAGTGTAAATTTTTAATTTATGCTATAGTAGGTAAAAAAAACTTTCCAAGTGCGAGTCGGACTCGCGCACGATGGGTTCCGTACCATTATCGCAAAAACATCACGTTTGTTGTATGGGAGCCCCATTTTTTTAAATTCTGTTTTTAGTATGTTTTCTTATAGCGGTGACATAAGTACATAATCTGTGAAATTTTCTACTGTCTAGCTATCACAGTTCAAGAGATACAGCCTGGTGACAGACGGACAGACAGACAGATGGATCGTGGAATCTTAGTAATAGGGTCCCGTTTTTACTCTTTGGGCACGGAACCCTAAATGTATTGTTTCATACAGTAATTACTACAAATACTAAGATATGATTAAATATTAAACCAAATTGTCTACGAGTATATCGAATCAACTACGATATCATTGACATTTAATGACTATGTCCCTAGACATTCTAATAATATCATGAAATACTATTTTAGAATAAACTCGAACCGGTCGACAATAAATAGACGATTTTACTTTCAAATGTGGATTTGTGTAATAATATATTTAAATAGCAAATCATACAACCATTCGAGCACTTTGAAGGCCAAGACAATGTGTCGACAAAGATTAAAATAAAGTTATTTGTTGAATTTAATACCTAAAATGATTTTGAAGACTAAACAAAGATTATGAACAAGAACAAGAATTTGAACATCAGAAAATGTATGAAACAACCGCTAATTTCGTTAACATTATTCGGAGATGGTGTCATAGCAAAAGTTTTTGATATTTATTAGTAGATAGGTGAGCAAGAGATTGCTAGTAACTATAAGTCAATCGGTTTAAAAAAATCAAACTTCTATTCATAAGCTGGTTATATATTGTTACTATAATTTGTATATATAATTATATACTCTTATCTATAATGTGAGGCTTTTCATTGTTTCTGCTTAGTATACAGTACAGTAAACAAATGTAGACCAATCGGCACTGTAGTGTTAATTAAGCCAAAGACTATTTACCTTATTTATGACATTTGAATACCCAATGATAACTAAACATGATAATTGAATATTTCTATTTCTATCTAGTATCCGGCTCGGGTTCATATTTGTATAATTTCAAAGGAATATGAATTACATTAGCGAAATTCGATTTGGTGGCCATGATTATATTTGTGCGATTTGATAGCCTATGGCAAACAAATAAAAATCTTGTTTGGCACTTCAAAAAGCACACAAAAACACTTAGGTAAGGAATGTCTTTGTACAACTTCTTACTGTGTGAGGAATGATATGAAAGAAAAGAAAGACAATAATAGCGTAATGGCTGAAAGGCGAAAATTAAAGAAGGAAACGTTTTGTGCCGACCCCAAGTAGGTAACAAGGGCAGGAAGACAAGACAACAAAACACAAAACAATAAACCGACTGTCATGATATTATCACGAAATGTATTAAAAAAACTGTTGTCAGTGTTGATATTATTTATCATCAGCTGCATAAAGGACTAAAAAGAATAAATAATGAGACGAAAATAACTACTCAGTGGTGCTAGAACATGTTTTCAATCTAGGCCTCATTCTTTACCATCTTAAGTCCACACACAAGCCAATGCAATCTAATACAAAGAAAATAAATTTAAGGATTTTTGCGACTACGTTCTTAAAGATTCACAGCTTCGTTATCGTGATCGTTTCAAGCGTAATGAAAAATAAAAACTTGGACTTAACGAGGAATCCGACTAAAGGAATACTGAAGACGATTCAGATCTGGATATAAATATTGAAAAGCAAAGAGATGATTCAAAACCAAGCTCTTTTGGGCATAATAGTGGCATAGTTATCTTTAAATACATTGTGCCATGTCTTTACCATACATAAGATGAAGCTGTTATTGAAATTGCTGATTATAATGAATAAGTATTTTTCAAAACTTCATTCACATATTAATTTACAAATCCATGCATTGGCATTTTTATATATCTGGTCTGTGAATTACTCATTCAGTAATTCACAGACCAGATATATAAAAATGCCAAAAAAATGAGATATAACAAATACTGCACAAGCAGCCTGTTATAAAATCTAAACCGTATCTGGGCATTTATAGAAGTGATTAAATAAACAATAAATACATTTTAATATACCATAAATCTTCATTCACGGTAATCAAAACCAATTAATGTTTTTAAAACTTATATAAAGTGGTTTGATACTCATAACCACAAATTGTATTGAATCTGATAAAAAAGTCATAAGCTAATATAAAACATCAAAGGATGTTTGCTTATAATATTAAACATTTGAATGAATTATCTGCGAGTTATGAGTTTAATGAAAGATGTTTCAAAGGATTACTCTGCTAGATTTTTCAATAGTTTACTATATTAAACGTGTTTATGAGATGTTAAAACATTTCAAAAACTGCCTGACTCACTTACTTCTTAAATCAAAGCAGTTATCTCAACGCAAACTCAGTAATAGTATCAGACCAATGCTTTAGTACATAAAATACTACTTCTGGGTATGACAGCAAGCCTCTAAATATATTTAAAGACTACCCAGATGAAACCAACCTCAGCAATGCTAATGACACCCAACAAAAACAAAACATTTTCATAACAGATTTTCTCAAAGATTACTCAGAAGGAAGTGTCACTCAAATTAATCTCTCAAGGCCACTGTGGTACTTTGAAATGCTCAGTATTTAGTTTGCCAACAAATGTTTTATCCAGAAATAACTGTAATTAGAAATTAAGGCCGTATTTAAGGTTATATCCCAAAATAGTTCCCAGAAAATTATAATAGCTGATCATATTTTGCTTCACGGTATTCTAAATGTTACACGAAACATTACGAAATACTAATATCGTCTCTATGATTATTACAAAAACACACGTTAAGATATAATCAGCATTATTTGAAGATATACAAATAGACACTACAAAACAGCACTTACCATTGGGTGCGAATAAATCAACACTTTAATCTTAAGATACCGATGTCTAAGATAATGTTTTGTATGATACGAAGTCATTATACTGTACAGAAATATTTCTTAGAGGAAATATCTGTACTTGTTTTTCAATATTAATTGTTTATCTACAGCAATGTGTAATAAAAGGCAAAGGATTACCTTTTTTATAACTTTTATTACCATAATCTCTTAAACAAAGAGTTACTCATCTTGTTATTCCACTTGCAATTAATAATTTCCCCAAATTTTGTAGATAACTGTGGTGTAATAGTTCATGTTACAAATCTATGTACATACGAGTAGTTTAATCTAAGTACAGACAGGCTTACCATTCTGGATCCTCATTAATACATATTTTGCCTAGTTCATTAAATTTCTCATTGTTCTTTGTTTTTGTTTGTAAATCAGCTGGTAAAACAATGTTACGATCTAATTTAATGTTTAAGTTGCTCCCAATAATACATTAGATATGCCAAATTATTGCTTTTATTATTCCATGCAAGCTCAATATTAACGCATCACAAATTCCATGTCAAAATCCGTGTCATACTGTTATTACGACACAATAAAACGCAGTAAAATGGTAATATTTTACGATCACTATCTGTTCATTATTATCGTGTTCATACCATGACTGCGCCAAACACAGTACCGAGGATTGATGGAAACGCGCTTCTCAAACGCAGTTATGTAGTTGTTTCAATTTACGAGATCTTAACAGATCAATTGACTCTTCCTCTATTTAGGTGACCGTGGTGCTGACCATTACAGTATCTATTACTCTGGATGGTTATGGATCTTTATTTGTATCGGAATCATCTTTGTTGAAGATGTGTAGTTTAAAAGTGGGAATATACCTGTAATTTAACGCTTCACGTATCTACATGATCGATGGCTCGGTCAAGGTTTACAGGTCACCTATTATATAATTTATTAATATATGAAGTAATCAACGGCACATAGTAATAGAAGAATTAGTTGATTTAAAATGGAGAAGAAATGAATTTAGATAACGGTTCGCTAGTCAGAGATGATGGATCACAAAATGTTAAACTTGTTACGTGTTACGTACAGACATAAACACAAGTGTAATATTTGCCTAAGCGTCCCCAGAGAGTAGTCGATGTCTGGCGAACGAGCAAGTTTCTAATACTACATCATGTAGCTTATGCTAGTGTTAGCAGAATTTAGCCTATAGACTAGGTTACTAAAGTGCTAAAGAGTTATACAGCAGTGTATCAGTGATATTTATTTATTGGCCTATATACAATTGTTTTGATTTTAGGTTGTTATATTTACGATCTCACCAAGTTTTATTTAATAATCAGTAATAACAATTCATTTCGTGAAAGATAAATTTTATATAAAACTAATGTCGATCACTTCATAAAACCATTATGATGGTGCTGCAACCTCAATCTCAGACATAAAACTAGGAAGATATAAGTCTTCGATCTTAAAAATATTTCAAACAATGCAGAAAAAGCTATGTAGCGAAAGAGTGTGCATTTTATATTCTTCCTCAATACGGGCGAGGGTGGAATTTTAGTAGCGTCGTAGATTTCGAAACAAAAATATCTTCGCAACGCAAAAATTCACTGAAATATTTCAAACATGTTTGCGTTTTTGGTAGACAAAAAGGTGGCGGAGGAAGAAAAGATCAAAGCGATGTCAATATTAGCAAGTTAAGTAATGTAAAAATTGCGTACGGATAAGTGAGGGCAGCTAAAGATAGAAATCCCATGAGCATACCTATTCGGGTAAGTCAGGTAGATATAAAAAGTATAAGTGACATCTTTCCATTTTAAGAGAAAATTACAAAAAAGTTATTTCGATGAAAAATTATTTAAAGGAAAGTATTCAATTAATTAAAAGATATTTTTCCACTCAAAATACTCAATGCTTTTGGGAAGGCTAAAATGACAATAAGTTCTTCGGAGAACCATTTAGACTAAATTATGGTTTTTAAAATATAAGAAAAACAAACTAGCCTGAACTAACTTTACCTTTACATTTCTGATTCAACTAAATTTTGCACCGAGATTGTCAAGTTTGACGAGGCAAAGCTAAATTATTTGTTTTTCGTTAAATACTTAAGAGAAAGAGGTGTCATCTAATCTTTGAAGAGATTTTTGATTGCCCAAGATTATATTCCAGCAAACTAAACGATTAATGAAAAAGGAAATTCGATGTTGAAGACTTATATAAAGAGGCTTTTGATAACAAACTGTTTATTATTTATCTGTAACTGAATATCTGATGCCAGTCAGAATAATACTAATTTCTAAATGATTTCACAATTGTCTGTTCAATCTTTCGATACTTATCCATAATTTAAAAAAAATTCTTCGTTTATTCAATGGTAGTGATAAAAGGTATCGTGTGAATTAGGTCTATAAAATATTTTTGTTTTATTAGCAATAGTCAAAATATTTTTAATGCGTACCTAAAGTTCAGGTCAGTCAATGCTGAGTTGGTAACCATTTTGGAATAGTATGCTCAGCGCAATAATTTTAAATAACATGTTTTCGTCTATTTTACTTTGTTTTTGTGATTGTTACTAATATGTTGTGTCCATATCGAAGTAAATACTTAGCTTCTATTCCGTTAAAAACTAAATGTAAAATTATCAGTGTCATCCTGTCCGTATGTTACGTTTTAATGGTTAAACCGCAGAACTGATTTTGATATTAAACAAGATTTGAACCCAAAGGAAAGACACAGACTAAACCCTATTATGTTGAAATTAAGTTTTGTTGTTAGTTCATGGCAACCATTTAATCATCCCTGTTCCAACAAAAGTCAAAGCCAAGGCAAGATAAAAGAACCAATAAATATAGATAAAATAACATCTCATTGAGCAGTTGTTTAAATATATTCATGATTGGTTTCCGTTTCAACATGACAGCTCTGTCTGAGCCACAAAATAAAATTAATATTCAATTAGGTGTGATCAGGGTCATCTCACCAGACACTTTGTTTCTTAAAATAAGCTATCTTCATCATGACACTAAAACTATGCTTTGTCATACAACAAATTTTATCTTTTTCTTCTGGGTTTTAATTTCAGTCTAGTTTAAGAATGTTTTTTTTTTTTTATTTGACTTTGTATTCAAATATATTATATTCTCTATCTTTTTCAATTCCCTATCGATTGCTGTTCGTCCGGTCAGTTAGATACCAACGCCGGAGTCCCTCAGGGGTCGGTGCTCTCTGCAACATTGTTTTTGCTGCACATTAATGAAAAACATTTAAAAAAAACCGGATCCTTTGGGTATGCACATGACAGCACTGTTGCTGAGAGATACGTGTCCGGTACACGGGCTATTGGGTCTCAGATACGGTCTCTCCAGGAGGCCATGTTTTAGCGCTTGAACCTGTCCTCGGAGGTTGTCGACAGACAGACGGGCCAAGAGGCTAATTGGCAACGATGCACTGGTCGAGTCAAAGCTCCAGAGTCTCGAACATCGACGCCGAGTTGCCAGCCAGTCGGTTTTGATCGGTTACATTTCGGGGACTGTGTGATGGAATTGCAAAATTTGATCCATTTAGCCCTTTCCATCATTGGACTACAAAATGTGCGTCAATGCGCCATCGGTAGTAGGTGATGGACATCCCACTCTTACGCTCAAAGCGTTTTGAGAATACTTTACTAGGCAAGCTTGCTTCACCGTTGACCACATCATAGCTTAAAATCAGGCGAGATAGTGGTCAAACGCAAGCTTATCGTTAAACAAAAAAAAACCAATAACTTGTATGTTTACCGTATTTCCATTAAATTCACATTACGATTGTTGTGGCATTTTGCGCAATACATTATGCATTGTGGTCAGTTTTTCACACGCCCCAACAGCTAGGAAATCACCTGACATTATCGTAATAATAATAGTGCAAAAACTAGGCATTCTGGTTAAAAAAATCTACGTAGATCTTCAAACTGATAATGAAGAAGAAATTGACGATACTAAGGTTTTTTACAATCTATAGACTATGACGCAAAATAGCAGATAGATAAGATTGCATTAACATGATACAAAAACTAAAGGCAGCAATCATTATTTTGACATTTGAAATAATGCCGTCAAAATGTTTTTAGATCTATAGAACCAGCGACTAATGAGGCTATAAATTAAACCAAAGCAAAAAAAATAAAAATAATTATATTTATTCTTCTACCTAAGCATAATGACTATTTGTAACAGAATATGTTCGCAGTTGATTTAATTTGATGTTAAGCATTGATGCGATCGTTTAATAAAGAGATTGGTATGGATTACATACATTTCGGTTTACTAACATATACGTACATACGTATGTACTAATTTCCAATTTATTATATGTAATGTGCCACCACAATCGCGTGCAGTTATCCAAAAATACAATAAAGATATATATAAATATATATAGCAGTGCAAAGTGCTCGAGAAAAATGATTCTTAAGAAATCTTCAGCATCGTTTAGATTTATGTGTGAACAGTTTAAAATGAATTGCTACTCATATACAACAATGATGTACTACCCGGCAAGATGATGACGCAAATAGCATTGAATTTCTCAGAAGTATCATCTACCAAAAGGACAAAGAGCATGAAATAATCTTCTCACACATCGTTTGTCCAACCTAAAAATCTTCCAAGTACTCATCTGATGAAGTAAGCATGCAGGTGGCTTACATGGCATCATGAAATTCACCAATCAGAAGATGATTCTTGCTCAACGGCATGGAAGCTATCCTACAGTGCATGGAACAGACATGTGTGTATTTGCTATTTGCGATTTTAGTATCAAACACTCATCAACACCTTGTTTCCAAATGTTACACAATCACCATTATCATTAGGGTTCCTTACCCAAAGGATAAAAACGGGACCCTATTACTAAGACTCCGCGGTACGTCTGTCTGTCTGTCTGTCCGTCCATCTGTTATCAGGCTGTATCTCATGAACCGTGATAACTAGACAGTTGAAATTTTCTCAGATAATGTATTTCTGTTGCCGCTATAACAACACATACTAAAAACAGAATAAAATAAATATTTAAGTGGGGCTCCCATACAACAAACGTGTTTTTTATGTTTTTTGTGATATTGGTACGGAACCCTTCGTGCGCGAGTCCGACTCATACTTGGCCGGTTTTTTCTCCTGACGTTGTTCCATGTCATTTAGGGTCGCCGCAATACGTTTTGTTCTTCCATTCTCCCTTGTCAACAGTCAAGCTGTCGTTTATTTCCTTTCCTTTCATCATCATTTTCCAACTCCACATACTCCATTCATCTTTCCTTTTATACAATAAAAATTGGAATTTCAATACGTTGTATCGAATTTACTACTAATAGTGACTTAGCCACAGTTTTATAATCATCATTTGTTTGAATAATGACTGAATTTAACTTTATTGTTTTGTTGACCGAACTTCTAATGGATAAATGGGTTTTCATGGTTATACCTAACAGTTTAATGTTACCACCGGATATCAAGCTGTAGGACACTAAGTCCTACAGCTACTAATAAAGACCCTACAACTACTTCAGGGAATAAAATCTGTATATTTAGACACTGCAAAAATAAAGGAAAGAGAGTTAAATTTTTCACTTGTATCCGTAGATACGTTTTGCATAGAGCGCATTTCATGTAGTTTTTGTCAGCAACAAAATTTTGTTCTAACTCAACTTCACTAAACTCTTCATTTACGTTTCATATTTTGTTGCAGTTGTAACCGAGGCAAAGTTTTTAATAGTCTGAACCCGAGTCTGCACGTTTAATTAAAACTCAAATAGGGAGCAACATTGTGTTAATATTGACAAATGTAGCATAAAATATATTAGCCTAAGTAATTGTATAGATTGACTTGCACTCCAATTGGATAAAACACTTTCTGTCATCACTTCATCGTTCACTTTCACAAACCGAAGTATTTTGAATGAAATTTCTAATCTATTGCTTCACATTAAAAAATAGTGTATGATGGACAACTTGAATAACTAAATGAATGTCGATATATTGTCAAAATTAAATAGTTAATTCATTGATTGTGTTACGCATAACCATGCTGCCCCGGCTTCATACATAAACCTTCATCAATTCAACCGTGAAAATTGTATCAAAATTCATCAAGAACCGTGTTTAAAAGTAAACACAGGTAATCTTTGTCCATTCCAGGTTGCCTGGAAGAGATCGCGAAATGCGATAAGGCCGCCCATTGTATGTTTTTAGTATTAAGTTTCTTTTTTCTTTTTGTAATGGTGTACAATAAAGTGTATATAAATATAAACGTAGACATACAGACTTTGCTTTAAACTATTTAAAGGTAAAGTGCATTATCAGTTGCTATCATTGAAACTACGTAGTAAGATTTAAACGAGGAAAGGTAAGTGCTACAAGATAAATAACAGAAGAAGATAATATAGACCACTTACTATTCCAAGAATTCTATCTGTCCATACAATTACGTCGTCTCACGCTCACGACCGTGCAAAAGGACTTCCTTCAGAACGATAGGACAAAGCGATTGAAGAATATTTTCCTATATATATTCTGTAAACTAGGAATTTACCTTAGTTATAAGCAATAATATTCTTATCTTAGTATCATTTTGCAGTAGCATTTTTCAAGCCAACGTAATTTTAGTATCTTACTCAGAGCAATTTTAGCAAAATAAAATTACTAGTCATTATTGATGCTTTATTCTTTTCCAACCAAATGCTTCTAAATACTAGTTCTTTTTTCATGGAACGACTCCCTAACTTTCAGCACACAGTGACTGGCTAATACGTTACTCCCTAATATGGCTGTCTAGCTTTTAGTATACGATTCCTACTGAACATTTTCTTTTTTATCCATCAAAATACATTCCTAAATTAAAAGCTTTAAAATGTTGGATAATCCCATTAAGTAATTGAAAAGAAAATGACAGTGATGCCTGAAGTTATCGAACGTTAATGGACGTTCGGTTTTTGTAATGGGCTGATATTCAATTAATTAACGGGCTACGGACTTTCAAAAACAAAAAAAACCTAATCATTTGATCATAATTCTGGACATAGGCCTCCCCCATATCGCCACACCGACCGGTCCCGAATCATTTGACAGAAAACAATTTTAGTTTCAACATTGGCTCAATGCAGCAACAGCAATAAAATAGTACATTCCTATAATCAAGATACAAGAAGACTTAAAGATAAAAAAAATGATAACGATAAATACAAAACAACACCATAAACATACATGAATTCAGTCCTAAAAAGTCGAAACATAACAACAATGTTTTAACGTCTTTAACTATATATAAATTGAAGTTTGTTTGACAAGCACTTAGATTTTCTCTCGTATTTGTATAAGATTGGCAACTCGAATAATGCGTCATTAGATAAAAAATCTGTTGGACTTGACAACGAGATAATGTTGTTCTTACACATGCTACAGCATATGTCTAGAAATGTGATAACTTAACTTAAAACGGCAAACGATTTATCCCTTTCTTAATGTCATCATTCTCCAGACCTTATACCGATTCCATTGTCAGCACAACATGCCTTTTCATCTATACATCTTAGTTTACCATCAACTCAAAAGTCAACTTTTACCTAGCAATACCTATTATTTTTCACAAAATCCATCCATTGTTTTTTATTTTCCTCTAACTTATTAAGTTATTAAAGAACCCTTTCTGAATTTACAGTTTTTAAAGCAGCTGATGTATTATTTCCTTCAAACCAATCTATCGAAAATACATTAATCAAATCAAGACTTAAGTTATACCCACAGAGACGTTTCACCCAAAATATATCTGTTCTTAAAATTATCGATTCAAACGCCATTTGCGTCGCTTTACCCACCGCTGCTTCAGCGGTTTTTTTTCATTAGCTATTACGACATTTCTTAAGGTAAGTACATTACATCATAAAAACTACCATGACCTCACATACCATTGAACTTCAAGCATGGAATTTTACTAGATACGCCTCCAATGATAACTGTTCTTAAAATTAATGCCGTAAGATGTATCGAATGCGTCAAAACTTTGCTTAAATCATTAACAAATATATGCGAAAACAATTGTAATCTTTTTCAGTATTTGCATTACTATTAGATACGTCATATATTATTTTGTATTTGGACAGAAAATAACGAATGATTGTAATGATGATGCTAAACAAAGTGCCGCAGTTATTAATGATTTTACTGAAAGTATTTGGTATGCTGTCTGTTCACCCGGGAAAAAGTGTGATTTTATAAATAAAAGTTTAAATGTTTATTTAAGGATTTAAATTAATAATTATAATTTAAAATACTCTTGGTACAAAATTTGTGGCAGCATTTTAGAAAAATACGCAGTTGCTACTGGGTATTCGGGTTTAATTTTATCTATTTCGCATCTATAAGTACTTTTTGTGCTGGTTTTTGTTTAAGATTTTGGGTATTTTTGTATAATGTGACACCCGAAAAAGTATTCACAAAGTTTAAAATATTAGGTACTTACATTTTTTCAGTTACTCGCATCATTTCTTTGTCCACAAACTTGTCCACAATTTCGTTCAATAACTTACAAATAATAAAACTGGGCACACTAACAGTATTATAAATAAAAACTATTATAATTTTATTTGCTATTATTAAATCTTATCAAAGTCAATTCTTTCGAATTTGTTCGTCTGACGCACTTAATAGATAAGATAACTATACTAAAACAACGAAAAAAAACTATGTTCTAAAATTTTTTTGTAACACTGTCTTGACCACAGCACTTCACGTTGTTTTTTTTATTTACGTTCACATATATTCTTCGTATTCGTGTACATGTCGGTATTCGTGAGACGGGCCGCGGTACGTCCGTACGGGACACTGTTCGCGGGCCAACTGACGCCGCTAGCTAGCGACTTCGCGCGTCGACCGTTCTTCACCTGTGGCTCTTGATTCCATTTTCAGATATATTTTCGAATTTCATCTAATTACCTTCGGCGATAATGCCCCATAGATTTTGCATCACTGATATTCAAAATTAGAATTTAAATTTATTTCGAATGAAATATTTCATTTTGTTTTACTAAGTTTCTGTTTCAGTCATTTGTTTTGTAAATAATGTGCAGTGCTTACATTAGCAATTTCTAATTCCACTTAATCTGTGAAACTTAATTAAGTTGCTATAATGTCACTAAGTGATCCCCCTAATTGGTTTAATTTGTTTAAGTATAAGTTAAGTATTGAATTAATTTTACCTTTGCCACCTACCTACAGAGTGTATGAACTTTACTAATTGAGACTATTTTTTTTAAATCTATCTAGAAGTGTATAGAATTTAACAACAACGAGCTGAGATTGTGAAAACCATTTTTCGATTCAGGGATTAAATTAAGCTTTACCAACTTATAAAATATGCTTGGAAAAGTAAAAACTTTGTATATTGATGTATGGAGACAACAGTTTTTGAATGGCAATTAATATTGTCCATTCGTTAGAGCAATGTTCGGTGCTTTCATTGTTTATGAACGTTAGTAATGTAACTTACTTATTTTGGTGAATGAAGCTGTTTATACAGGACCCTCTGTGCACGTGTCAGACTCGCACTTGGCAGGTTTTTTCAACCTTTACAATAGGTTAGTGTATGAATTAGGTATTTCAAATTCAAATATTTTAAATTAGTAAGGCTCCACAAAACATTGGCTGAAACACACCTAATAGAATATTTCGCTCGTGTGTCCTCTGTCCGGTTCGGAAGCTGTCTAATAAAAACAGAAATGGTAAAAGTTGTCGGAAAACATTTTACCGTGTGAACTGCCTCCTTTTCGAATTTCATTTTAATGTAATCGTATTTTGCACTTTTAGCAATACGACTAGCTATATATGCTGTCCTACACGACATTTAAACTATTGTATAATTATTGTGACAAAGCCATGACTCTCAGACAGACATGGATTTAAAACTCTCGTATAAACATCATCCGGAACATCATCTGGGGTAACATCATTCGGGGGGAAGTGTTGCATGACAGAATCAATGGAAAATGTTAGTGAAGGGCTATTCCAAAAGGCACGCTAAGGCAACCAGCTCAAATTTATTATTTCTATATGTAACATAGAATAAAGGGCTTTCTATATTACGTCCTAATCCTAATCAAGTTCATGGTCTATCCGTACTCGCATCATTAACATCCGTTGATGCGCAATTGTAACAATTGGAAGTACTGAGACGATAGCGAAAATATATTTCACTGATCAATAAAAGTTTGCACTATTGCTAAGTGTAATAAGATATACGTATTAACACGCTTTTATTTTATATCAAAACTTCAAATTTGCTGAGTTGCCAGCAGGAGCTAGTTCTCATAATATGTCGGTTCCTTGTACGGTAGAAGAACCAGCAGTAAGCAATATCAATTTAATTTTCAAGAGTAATTTTTTGTATATTACATGACACAAATCTTCTATCACCCAAATCTTACCTTAATTTCAAAACCTACGTTTACAAACTACGAGCAAAATAAGTCTAATGACTTTTTGGCTCGCTACGGGAAGTTTTTGTAGAAACACTAAATTATGCGTTGACCAGGCGACAACAATGAACATGCAATACCGATATTAAGTCACAGTTAGTTCCTATTATCACAACAAAATCAGTAATTTTTATTATAAATAACAGTAAGCCTTAATGTTTTGGGCATTTGACTTTTGAGCTTGCGTTAAAGGTTTTGTATGTTTCTGTGCAAATACTTAAAAGCTTTTTAGTACCTACTTTTTAATTCGCATTCCAAAATTATTATGTAAGAATCGTTTTTTTGGCTTTGGTGAAAAGATTCAGTAGGTGTTGTAGCATACCGTTTTTAGATTTGTCAAACTGATCGGTTACATTATTCGAATTATCAAATTCCGATTGACAAGGAAACATAAGTCAAAGTTTCTGAAGAAAAAAACGTCATTGCAGTAAAAACCATGGTAGAAGAAAGTTTTTTTTTTTTTGGTTTGGTTATTATCCAAAGCTTTAAGATGTAAAACTTATAGTCTTCATGTGTGCGATCGTGCAGTCCCGCGAATATAGCGCAGATCATTTAAGCGCCAAGCGTGTAAGTATCAAGAATAAAATGGTATGTATTGTGGTGGCTTCCAAATTTTCTTTGAACTTTTGTTTTCTCTGATATCTCAGACACTTTTTTAACATGGTTTTGATTAGTCATTTCTTGGTCTGTAGATATCAGTTATTAAAAGCTGGACTCCAGCTCTCCATACGGGCAGAACGCGTGACCCCTTGTGAGCCTGCAGACTTCATGGTTCCGTAGATTTTGTTCAACGGGCTGAGTTTTGCTACGGGAATTGCGGTGATGCTTTTGCCCATAATCCGGCATTGGAGGGGTACTACTGAAGATGGTTCTTTTTTATCAGGCGTCGATCGCCGACGAGTTGCTGACGTATCATTTTTATTATATTTAGTTAATTTATTAAGTATTTTTTTATATTACATTAAGTTCTGAATTTCGTGTGAAACTCAAGTGGTTGCCAATTCGCCATCGCCGGAATGGTCATATTCTTTCTCTCCTGTATAATATTCTCTTTTTTCCTTCTACCCCAGTTTATCTCAAGAAACGGTTTCAGTTTCTGTGTGACTCGCACGTGAAAGTTCTTAGGTCATCGGATAATATGAAACTTAAAATGCCAATGCATTCCACTACATTCCTACACAAATCTTCTACAGTCCAGGCCACTCGTCTATGGAATGCATTGCCTGTGACTATAAAGCGCGCGCAATCACTGCCTGTTTTTAAGTGACTTGTGAAGGAGCACTACAGGTTACTGTTATCATAATGTTGTATAAGCTGAATTGTTTTCTTGTCTGTATATTAGTTGTGTGTATGTATTTATGTATCTATTTTTTTTTGTATTTTGTATTTAGTACCTACTTTCATAATTAATTAATTATTTGTTGACAATTTGCACCAAGTGCAACCCCATGTTGTGTCCAGGCTGTCTCTTTCCATTCTTGGTTGCCTGGCAGAGATCGCGGATCGCGATCAAGCCGCCTGTTGTATGTTAGTTTTTGTTATAAGATGTATTTATGAAAAAAATATTATCTTGATGTACAATAAAGTATATATAAATAAATAAGTTAAATTGATCTTTTAAAATTCGCGGCTTAAAAATTAGTTTTATGTCGTTAAGAATTTGTTTCCACCTGGAAGCATAAACCAGAATCTAACCGGTTGCAACTGCGTATAGGATAGGTACGTGTGTTCAGCGTAGGTTTTATTACTAAATATTTAAAATAAATAATTCGATATCGATAACTGCGGTTTTTTGTTTTCAGTACTTTTTAAATCAAGTGTTTTACCTTTATATTTTCTTTTATATATTTTTGGGGTGTATTTTAAAACAAAATTATACGTATTAATGCACCGTTAAGTGTTTTTTTCTTTTTTTAAAAAGCTGTATGTTTTGACTACTTAATAGAATAATCTGTGTGACTTCTTTTTTTATATGCCACTCAAAATAGAAAATTAAGAACAGTGCCTTGAGGCATCCCTGTAGAAGACTATAAAAAAAATAAACTTACACCAAAATGTAGAGAAATAAACTTGAATAACACGTGTGAAACAGTTGACAAATGAAAAGCCACTGACTTCCGATTCGGATTTTAACCAGAACGTTTCGTTAAACTCTAAAGTCGACGGATGGGGGCACTGCTACTTAGTTTGCAATGTGACACAAAACAAGCCAAACGCTTTCAATAGCGTCTGATTGAAACTATTGAAGGCTTATTCAGAGTATATTCAAAAGGGAGAATTAATAACGCTTTATCGGTGATTTACGAATTATTGAGTATTCAAATGCACTTTATAGTATGTTCTGAATTAACATAAGGGAATATAAAACAAAACAGGCATTAAACAATAACGTGTAAAATTATGATAATGATATTTCGATTCCATCCTACGGTTCTTCTTCATTATGTCTATAGTATTTTCCTAATTTTAGGGTCGCCTTCCAGTCAGTTACCAAATCTAGCTAAATACAGAATTTTACAATGAGTAAACTGCCTATTCAGACTTTTACAACTAAAATTGCGTTACGTGAATTTCATTGTGAGACTTTGGTGGTTCCACCAAAGGGTTTTCTAGGTGATCTAGGCAATAAAACCGTCTTTTTATTAATTCTGCTTAGTTCTTCTTGCCAGAAGAATTGCCAAACTTAAGTGGCAGTGGGCAGGGCACATTGCTCGCAGAACGGATAATTTTGTATAAATATAAATTCAGATGAAAAGTTCTGGAATGGCGACCGCGAACTGGAAGACGATACGTTGGAATGCCTACCACTAGGTGGATCGATGACCTGGTTAAGAATCGGTCAATGTGGCGACGTGGTGGACGTCTTTCGGCTGAAATGATGATGGTGATGATGATGACTTCTTCTTGTTGATGTACTGTGCAATCTACAAGATTCTATTAATTTATGTGTTTATTTTATATGAGATTGCCAAGCACAGTGGCTCCAGCGTCACTTCTTCTTTACGAGTCGATGGTGATTAAACTCTTAGACAGTTTCTGCCCAGTAGGTGGCCACGTATATAGCGAGATCAGTGGAATTTATGAAGTACTCCAAAGTACAGGTGTATGAGCATTTGGAGCACTCTGACAAGTGGGTCATGCTCTAGACAGACAGTGACGCCGCATCAATATCGCTGCACTAGAATGGTGCCCCATATATTTCTATAGTGCATTCTGCATAATACACTCGCAAGCAAAGTAAAAGTTCCAGTGACATAGCACCAAATTACTCCTAAACGGGAAAGGCTAGCTTAATGACGCCGTTTGCAATATTGAAGTACATTTAACAGCGCATCAGAATATTACCAACTAAAAACGTAAATATTGTGTTCAAATTTGAAATTAAATGTTTTAAAAAATTGGGGCCATTTGGCAAATAAAACCAAATCTCTAAGTAGGGATTTTACTAAGTGTAAACGTAGGTTTTGATAACTCAGTACTTGGTGTTTCCTCCATATGCTCTCAATACAGCATCAACGCGATTGGGCATGCTGAATACCAGATTCTTCACCATATGCTGAGGAATGTTCTCCTATTCTTCGATGAGCGCGTAATTCAAGTCACGAAGAGTAATTGGAGGTGGAACTCGTTTTCTCTCACGACTGTCAAGCTCGTCCCAAGCATGCTCAATAGGATTCAAATCGGGGCTCCTTGCTGGCCACTCCATTTTGTGGATTCCTACGTCCTGAAGATACTCATTTACAACTTGACCAGTGTGGGCCCTTGCATTATCGTGCATGAACACTGCATTGTCGCCATATTGGCCAAAAACGAACCAGCATGTACATTGAGAATCTCATTGATGTATCTCACAGCAGTTAGGTTCCCGTTCTCGATTGGAACTAACGTTGTTCGACCCTCTGCATACCAGCCCACACGTGACCGGTACCGCCGCTGTGTGACACTTTTTCTTCAAAACAAGCTTGTGCAAAACGTTCTCCTGGTCGTCGGTATACTCTTTTCCTCCCATCATGATGGTACAGCATAAATCTTGACTCATCAGAGAACATCACTCTGCCCCATTCGTCCTCACCCCATTCTGTATGCTCGCGGGCGTATCGCAATCGGGCAGCTTTATGATGCCGTTCCAGTTTTGGGCCATTTGCTGGCCTGTAAGGCTTCTATCCTCTTTTAGCAAGACGTCTCCTGACTGTCCACTCACTTATTGGCTCCCTTCAAACTTGCATAAGTTGTTGTTGAACCGCAACTCCCGTCTGATATCGATTTCTTAACATGGCTGCCGCAATAAAACGATCTTCTCGGACTGTTGTGCACCTTAGCTTGCCAGTACCTGGTCTTCTCAGGTTTAATCTAGTCTCCCTAAGCCTTTGGATCACTCGTCGGACAGTAGTATGTGTCACGCCCATTATTCTGGCCGTATTTTTTTGGCTGGTCCCCAATTCCGCCATAGTGATGATTCTCGTACAATCCTCGGGTGATAGAGGCATGATTTTGTAAAGTGTTTTGTGAAATTGTAAAGTCTTACGGCTCTCGTACCCATGTACGAGAGCCGTAAGACTTTACAATTTAAGAATTCTTTCACAACGGCGAAAACAAGGATGAAATCAAAAGCAAAACAAAAAACGAAACAAATGTATTCCGAAATTTTCAAACCCCGACATTTTGTTTTTATACTTTTTTATCCATGGCTTCAAAAATACCAGTATTTAAAAGAGTTTAAGTTTGCATAATAAAATAAGATTTCATTATACTTTTTAATTTATGCAGCTAGGTTCTATGTCTTAGGAGATATTAAGGTGTTTGACGGCATTTTGTGGTTGGAACTTTTTCATTGCTCGGCAGTGTACTATGGGCCTGTCAACAAATCAGTGTCACTGCGACGGTAACGCTGGAGAAGCTCTCTTTGGCCGAATATTTCTTCATACAGTGTGTAGGTAAAAACCGGCCAAGCGTGAGTCGGACTCGCGCACGAAGAGTTCCAGTATCAGTATCGCAAAAGACGGCAAAAACTGACGGACGGACCGTGGAGTCTTAGTAATAGTGTCCCGTTTTTACCCTTTGGTTACGGAACCCTAAAAATGAGCCTCAGACTTAGTCTCAGTCACCCTGTATTTTCGTTAGAAATCAAAACGATCTAAAAGCTCGTAAATTGATTACTCACCGACAAAGCATTAACTGAAAATAATCTATAGTTTGACCAAACTCTGCTGAGTTCTAACAACATGAAAAATGAATGTATCAAACAAATGAATTTGAATTTAACTGAGGACACGCAACGTTGATTAAATGATTTATACAGGTCAGCGCCTGTGGCTTGTGATAGTTCATTATTTTGATTCTTTTGACGAGTAGAAACGTGATTTTTTGTTGCTATTAGACATGAAATTTATCAATTTGACTGATTTGGAGACTAGACGTTTTAAACTGAGAATTAACAGCTATAGTCGTTTGACGTCATAGAAGGAAAGGTTGTTGATATTATTGAGCGAAAGTCTTTAAATTGAGACTTAAAAACGAGACATTTTAAACAGTAGTATTAACTGCATGACACCAAAACGTTACGTCAGACTGCGGATTAAGACGAAAACGTTACGTTAACGAAACAATTTTCATATTTTTTTAGAAGCTTTTAAGAAAATGGGCCTTTTTATTATAGGCGATGAAAACATTTGATATACTTAAGTAGTTTGGTTTTTCAGATTAGATTTTGATACTGTTATGTTTCTCTGAATAAAATATTATACTAACGTATTAAAATACACTAAAAAGCTAAACAGATTCGCAGTTTTATTAAAATTAAAAATTATCTGAGTCATAAGACCTCCTATAAAATTCTTCTATCCTTAGCAATAATGCTCGGGCAGTAAAAAAGAAATTCATCCTGCAGGAAAATTAGGTAGTAAAATTACGCGACATTTTTTTATAGACTAAATGAAAACTTGAGATAAGGGTAGGTAAGTATATATCACATCATCAGCCTATTACTGTTCCCACTGCTGGGACACAGACCTCCTCTCTGTGAGAGGGGGTGGGCCGTAATCCACCACGCGGGCCCAGTGGGGGTTGGTGGATGTCACATGTCTTCGAATTTTTTGGTTCTAAGACATGCCGGTTTCCTCACGATGTTTTCCTTCACCGTTTTTGAGAGCATTGCTGATGAACTAATTTACACAAAGTAAAGCACCTGCCTGGGTTCGAACCCACGACCTACAACTTGTAAGTCGCGGCCCATACCACTCCACCACTGCTCTCAAAAAATAAATTATATTTTTATATATAAACTATAATTTATCGTTATTATCGTTGGATATCTTAACCCTTTAACGCACACCCTAACTTTTTTTTGAATTCTTAATATTTTGTGATTAATATATATTCTGTGCCGTAAATCATAATGACATGTTCTTGAAAAAAGACCTGAAAATCTTTGTTTTTCGAGAAAATCATGAAAATCATATGGCCAGTAAACTGGCCATTGAACGTTCTGCGTCACTAACCATCACAGCAAAATCACTGGCCAGTAAAATGGACACTAATGAAATCTATTTTATTTTTAAGAAAAGACGGTAATAATAATAAAAAAAATATATTTCCTAATCAGCCTTTAATAATAGAACATATAATTGACAATCAGTTTTAATTACAGATAGAATTAACATAACATATTTCTTCGAAAACAAAACTTCTTCATATTTTCAACGGTGAATTTAGATCTACTTCAGTTTTTATGCCCACGTAATTATTGAATGTACTATTCTTGTACACTGGTGGTTCTCGAAATCTTTTATTACTCCACTTACTAAGATCTTCATGTATTATATTCTCTCGGGGAGCTGCGTCTTCGTTTGGTGATAGCGGCTGTGGCGGTGGAGATGGCGGCGGCTGCGGAGGTGGCGATGGTGGGATAGGCGGTGGTGGTAGAAACAAAAACTCCTGTGGTGGTTGTGATGAAGACGATGTTCCAGAGCATGATCCTTGATTTCGACTACGTGTGCTCAGGGTACTGGTACTAAAACTTTCGTCGAAACAATCATCAGCATCAGAATCACCACCGATGTCTGATTGTGTGGCCTGGTCATCAGTAATACCCACGAAGTCATTCCATTGGTCCTCGTCTAGTGACTCCAACTCCCGATAAGTGTATGAGTGTCTAAAACAATGAGATAATTACAATGCAAAACTATTACATTACGATTTTCATAAGTACCCACACACCTGCAAAAGCTAGGCAAAAGCTAGGCATCCTTTTTGGCTTATACAAATTGACTTATGTACGTTTACGTCAGCACAATCCAGTTCGTTTAAAAAACTTGCACTTCTCACAGGCTCAGTGCTTCATCAAATTTTAGAGAGGATATCGTGTGCTATTCTATAAGAATATCATAGTGACAACTTCAGTCACGTGAGCTGTCAATCTTCACAATTATTCTGTGAATTATAGTTAGATGGAATTACACCTCACTTTACCTGATTTCACAGTGACTTTCTTGCATAATAGACCAGCTGCTTATTAAACTTTTTTGAAACAAACTTATGCCATGTCCTTGAGTACCTAGAGCTATGTTTAAAGTTTGTAGATAAAACCAAAATGTTCGAACTCCATTTTCCATTATTTCTATAGAACCTTTAAGCCAAGTAGAACAATTGATATATATACAATAGTGATACTTTAAATTCTCTACCAGTCAAAGTTTGGGTGGTAGGTCTATCTGTCAACATCAACATCAACAGCCTTGTTTAATGTTCCCACTGCTGGGACTCAGGCCTCCTATTATAGAGGGAAAGGGCTATAATGCACCACGCGGGCCCAATGCGGACTGATAGATGTCACATGTCTTCAAAATTTTGGTTCTAGGACATGCCGGTTTCCTCACGATGTTTTCCTTCACCGTTTCGAGAGTAGTGGTGATGAAATAATTTACACAAAGTAATGCACCTGCTCGGGTTCGAAGCAACGACCTACAACTCTTATGTTGGGGCCCCAACCACTGCGCCACCACTGCCTCTTATCTATCTATATTTCTAATAAATTGTACAGTATCTAGTATCCTAGATAATATATTATGTTGCTATAGAGATCTAGGATTGAAATCTTATCTCTTTTACAAAAACTAATGTCGATTTGGTTTGTACTGACACACACGGTTACATGATCAACTATATATACCCGGTATAAGTTGACCTCTCATAGAATAGGCTCGCTGTACAATAAGAGGTCAGTTTATACTGGTACCACATAGTTTGATAATTTTGTGTGCAAGTTTTCGATACGATATTCTACACAATAACTATTCTTGAAAGAATATTTCTTTGTCTCAGCTTATTGTATGTTTTTATTGTTTCTAATCTCGCTACTTCAAGGCTGACCAGTAATTTACTACTGCAAATTTTCAAACATTAAATAATGTTAAACCTAAACACATTTTAGAAACTATGGGAGATAAAAATACGAACTATTTACGCGTAGACTAGGTTAGTAGAGAGTGTATGTTATAGATGAAATAATTTTAACTATCACAGATAAGAAAAGTACAACTCTATGCTTGTGTCAAAACAATGTTTTCAGTAGAATTTAAAAATGTTAATAGATTGTTTGTGGCAAGAATAGGCGTTGTGTAGATAAAAATACGAACTATTTACGCGTAGACTAGGTTAGTAGAGAGTGTATGTTATAGATGAAATAATTTTAACTATCACAGATAAGAAAAGTACAACTCTATGCTTGTGTCAAAACAATGTTTTCAGTAGAATTTAAAAATGTTAATAGATTGTTTGTGGCAAGAATAGGCGTTTCATTGCTTTCATAGCGTGATAATCTGCTCCCCTTTTCTTACTTATAGCTTTTTTATTGCTATGAATCATGACTCCTTTTCCATTTGTTTACAGTTTTTCTCTATCCATTGCGTTCTCTCCATCCAGACGAGTAGCAAAGTGGAATGCAGCAGTAAATGCATTGAAGTCTCAAGTTTCTCGATTATTTTATTCAACTTGCGTTTAGGGCATAGACTGTCTTAATATACTTCTTCTTTCGTGTGAGGTTTGGCCACTTCTGGTGTCAGAGTTAATTAAGCCGCCTCTGGGAATCCCACAGGCCTCTGACTTGGCTTTTTCAGACTTACATTAACTATGTAAGTCCAGGTTTCCTCACGATGTTTTCCTTCACCGTTGCCTGTGATGTCTAAGATAAACTTAGAAAGTACATATGAATTTGAAAAAGTCACATTGGTACTTGCCCGGATTTGAACCCGCGACCTCAAGCACGAGATACGAGGTCTTAGCCACTGGGCCACCACGACATAAAAAAACTTACGACTACACGACTAACAAGGACTTAATATACAGTTTTTCTCTGTCTACTTACAGCTGTTGGATCTAAAAATTCTAGATACCAAATGTTTTAGTATTTCCAAAGGCATTCCTTTGTTGATTTTGGTTATCTGTTATACCGAAAATATATACATATGTCCCCATAATATCCTATACCTTTATCTATTTACTGCTTTGTACTTGTATAAGGTTAAGGTACTTTAGTCATTAGAACTATTATCTTGTTTCTAAGTGTGTCAACTGCTTCATGTATGGTAATTTTGTTAAGTTAATTCGTCGAACAGAAACCCAAATTATGGTTTAGTTTATTATAAATTTTAAGGTCATCGATTGTTGAGCCAGAGGCAATGTAGGAAATATATAATAATAACAGACATGAGCCCGATGACTTAACCCATCGTCAAAAAAGAAAACTCCCGTACAAACTTTCATCCCTCAACTAACTCTATTTGAGGATGAATCTTAAAAAACATTTCCTTAGTGATCACTAGTCACTGTACTTTTCAGTAAATAAAGAACCCTTTTGCAAAATTTAATGATTCTACACCCAGTGTTTAAGGTTGAGCTTTATCTGACAGTGAATTCAATTAAGAATTTTACTAAGAGTTTTTCTTATGATGAATTTGTATTCATTATTATAAATAAATGAGCATCTAACAATCAGTTCTGCAACATCATTAATCTCATTATTTTAAAGATAGAATGTTTCTAAAATCTATTGTGATGAGTTACCTACGTCATGATTAATTTGAATGAAAATAAAATTAAATAGATGCATGGTTTAATAATGAAAACAACAAATCTTTTATTCTATTGTTTAAGAAAATAGACAAACGGAATAGCAGATTTTAATGAACTATATTTTATTATATATATTCTTCCGCTTGAAAACTATGTCACCTGATGGTAAGCGATGATGTGGTCGACGGTGAAGCACGTTTGCCTAGAAGTAACCTATTCACTATTGACTTAAATACCCCTAGGTTGAACACGTTAATTATTCTGCAGCATAAGCTACTGTAGAATTCGCACTTTGCTGAAGTTAGAGTATAAGCTTCAAATATCCGCGATCATTATAGATTAAACAATTCAGTTTATGCTGTGCCCTACATTTGGGCACGGCAAAAACCGAATCGTTTCCAAGGACGCAAGTGACGTTTCCGACCATTTCTATTTACGTAACGGGCCATTCATATTTCAAGTTCAAGTTCGACATTTTCGCAAGCCGAAATCGAATTGCAAACAGACTGATAAACTGTTATTTCTTCCGACATTCCGCCGCTTACCTAGTGCCATTAAAATTTATGCTCTGTCCTGAAAAACGACATGGCTCCTACTACTATTAGCTGTATAAAATCTCACGACAATTTTCATATAACGATTCCTATTCATGTCTGAGAATTGGCTCTTAGTGCAAATTCGTTTGGAAAATGAGTTTTTTGTGATTATGATTTCAGTATTAGGTTAGTGAAATTTATAGGGCCTCAAAAGAATTTTTAGAAGACTGATAGGGTTCAATATTTGCCGGCGCTCAAATTTTTCATAAAAACGACTTTTTTGTGTACCTACCCGACGTTTTTTAGATTTATTTTTGTTTCTAGGAAGAGTTTGTTACTACTCCGATAACATGTTTTTTTATGTTTTTCTGAGGAAGTGAAATTGATTTATTTTTGGTACATTTATGAATGGCGTAGGTCGCTTGTTATAAAAAAGTCGAGCGTATTTATTTCTAAGATAAATTTTGTGAATATGAAAAGAAAGTCTATCTTTTGTTGCTTTTGTTGTTGTTCGTCTAACTAAAATTGTGAGTATAGGTTTAAAGATATTTATTCTCAAAAAGACACAAAGTCAACATGAGAACAATGTTTGTAAAATTCGTCACAGACGTCACGGCAGCAATTATGATGCACTCATCCAATGCATTCAGCTTTAAGAAACTGTATTATTTGTGATTAAATATGCAGCTAATTGAGTTTTGAATGCATTGAAAGAGTGCATCCTTTTTATACATGAGCGTATTTTGTTATCTATTTGTGCTCCTTCAAAAGTTTATTTTTTTGTTAAACTTAGTTCTCATCTTCGGTAAAATCAGAAAACTAGCTCGGCGACTGCTACGTTGGGTTACTTGTTTTACTTTAATAAACGATAAGTTAGTCTGTATGCTTTTGTTGAGTGCCTTATGGATAAAAATACATGTATTGTAAATATGTAACTGTCTTGTGTTCATTATTTTGGCTTCATTATAGATTTGGCACGTTGATGTTGTAGCGTTGTGAGGATCTCAACTGAAAATAGTCGAGTGATACTAAATATCACAATTAGTAGGTTAATACGGTTCATAGCCACATCACTAAAAACGCGGAACAACTTTAATTTTCCGGGACGCTATCGCTCGGTGATTTCGATTCCGCTGGCTTAGCTGACAAAAGCTATCTCTCGATCCTCACGACTCTGTGTGCCCCGATCTAGAGTGAGTTCCACATTAGTTCAGTTATTGTGCCTGTTTCTCTGCGCTGGATAACCTATATCGATTCCATCACCTATTTATTATCTGATTTGGCGCTGTCATTGTGGGACGCGTGGCTAAGGGTTATCCAGGGCATAGAAGATTGTAATGAGTATGTATTTCTACTGCATCGGGGTGTGCCTCAGTGTTTTATTGTAAGTAATTACGTTTACTTTATGATAATAAATGCTTGCGTGTTCATACTTAACCTTATTTTGCATCTGTCAATGTGCTTGCTATGTTTGCAAGTTTCTTAGCTGTAAACCGTACAAGACGTACGGCCATGCGCCATCGGTACATGGTGGACATCCCTCCCATACGCACAAAACGTTTTGCTAATACTTTCATTGTGCGTACAGCTAAGGAGTGGAATTCCCTTCCGGGGTCTTTGTTCCCTGATACCTACAACCTTGGGGTCTTTAAGTCAAGAATGAATAGGTTTCTTCTAGGCAAGCGTGCTTCACCGTAGACCACGTCATCGCTTAACATCAGGCGAGATAGTGGTCAAACGCGAGCCTATAGATAATAATAAAAAAAAAAAAAAACGCTGCGATGTGCTGAGCTTTCACCTACAATGCTTCCCACACTGTCCCTTGGCTTAAAAAGGGGAAGAAGCTGGTACATCGCATGCGGCTTGCTGCTAAATGCACTGCATATAACATGCGCACCCAATGGTGCTTTCAGGGCTATTTGTACGGGCTGAGGGCTACCAACGCACGCTGCCCAGGTCTTGGCCTGCCTACCTGCGGCCTACCGCCACGCAGCCGGTGCCTACGCAGCCTACCCTGTGCAACCCTAGCCGCTACAGTTCCGGCGGCCCATCGCTGAGCCTGTGCTGAGAGCCCCCCGCGTCTGCCACGTGCTACCAAGGGACGGTACCCTTTTTATGTTTTAACTGTGTGTTGGTTATCAGTTCAGAATTATAGTGATTTTGCTTACCCGCGACCTAGCTGTGAATCTTTAGTTTACAAAATATATGTATACTTGTCCAGCTGTTTTACTTTGCATCTACCTACTTACCTATCAGTTAGTGGCCTGCGCAAGCTTACCCTGCGCAGACCTAGCCGTTACAATGTTAAATATGGGTGGTTAAAAATCATTTTTATTAATTTGTTTTTCAACACACTTGCTCATAAAGTGGCTCTAATTTCACCGCAATTAGGCACATAATTATACCTGTTATCAAACTGTGACTTTTTCATTGCTATTCACAAGTGAGTTATAAAGAGTTTTTTTTTTATTTATTGGATGAGTTGCTTTGTTCTTAAAAAAGTTTTGATACAAAAAAGATCGTGCTCAATAATACAAATAAATTAATGTACCTATTACATTTCATGCAACTTCGTATTTAAATAGATAATTTCAACTTGTACGTGCTTAATAAATAAAACTTTCACTCAAATATAAATTTTATTTGCTCTGTTATTAAGAAAAATTTTAAATCCCTATTTTGTACGTGGCTAAAACACTATCCACGAAAAGCCAAAAAAATAAAATAAACCTCTTTCTTTTAGTCTATGACCAATCGCCATTGTTAAATGTGCGCGCATAGGAAAACTGATTAATTTTGCCCGCCATTGCGAAAACATCTTCACAACTCGTTTTTACTGTTGAAAATGATTTTTTAGTATTATTTTCTTCACAAGTACAACTTGGAGACTTGATAGCTTCGTCTTTGCCGCACTGCCCCAAACTTCAACCAGATATAGTAGGTGTGGTTTTAATAAGGCGTTATAGATGGTGTGACATAGTCTATGTGGAATACATCGAACTATGTTTCGGAGGGATCCAAGTAGAGACGTAAGCTTTGTTTTTATATGATCCAATTGAACTGTCCATGATAGAGAACTATCCATTCTCAATCCAAGGTATTTTTCACAAGTTTTTTTGCTGTAATTGCATTGTTGATTACTAATGGCTAATGTGGTGGTATTATTTTATTTTTTGCTTTGAACAAGATATAACATGTTTTAGAAATATTAATCGTTAAGGTTACACTAGTCGAAAAATTTCCATACAAACGTAGTCTAGGGATTATTCCACTGTTTGATGATGTACGTTCAAAATAAAAAGTGATATCAATTTGCCTCATCATTATCTAGCCCTGTATGGAAGCGAAAAAGTAAAAAAAGAATATATTTGTAAGTTATGAGCGTCGAAAGTTCCACATTGCGACACTAATTTTAACGCATTTTTGGGCGCAAATAAATACCATAAGAAGACGGAATTTTGCAAAACGGCTTCCATACAGGGATAGGTTAGTAGTTCAACAATGCATATAATTTTATTTTGAACAGATAGATTTAGTCGTTTATTCATGATATCTAAACTGCCAAAGGCCTGTTTATAAAATTTCGCGCGCTAGGTTTCGTCATTATCCATTTCGCTACAAATTTGCAAAAGTGTGTATTCGTACGCGAACTAGCTTCCTACTGCTCATTACAGCATCTATCTCTTCCGCACTTGTTGTCGGTTGATATAAAATGCATTTTAACCTCGCGCACAAAATAGTTCGTGCCGTCGACTAGTGTACCCTTAATAAATTATATTAAAACCATGAAAAAAGGGTGTTTAAATCATCTTGAGCCTGCCAAACCAAATCATGAGAGGCAGATCCGAAATAAAATAAGCAAGTGTCATCTGCGTAAAAAGTAAGATGGCCGTGTAGTGTAATTTCCTCAATATTATTTATATAGATTAAAAAGAGCAGGGGCCCTAAAACTGATCCCTGGAGTAAACCACACAAAATACTATACTTAGTACTTTAATCTTAACAATATTTTTTTCTCTCATCTCGTTATGGTGGTAAAAAAACCACTTCCTTGTATTTCAAAAAATATCTGTAATTCACTAATATAAAATCGTCATTATTTCGTTAATTGTATTATTTCGTTCGTTCACATTCAGAAACCGCTTTCTGCTGGAAACAGATTTGTAACACCTTACGCGACCAGCGAGGCAACATGATAAATTGACGCGTGCCAATTAACTTCTCACCAATGTGGGCAATAACCACGCGTGACTTGGGGTCATGTCACTTTATTATAATTTCGGTTTTCATTTTACTTTAACATCTATAACATTGATTTCAGAGCCTTGGTCTTGTTATTTTGGACAATCACTGACAGTGACGTTGTTTTCTTCCATACGTACTTCGGCGGTCAGATACCGCCACAACAGAGTATTAGATATTTTTTAACAAACTTTCAGAAACCGCTATCAGCTGGGCACAGATTTGAATCACCTTAAGCGATCAACACAGCGACGTGATATATTGACGCGTGCCCATTCACCTGCCACTAATGTGGGCAATAAGTACGCGTGACTTGGGGGCGTGTATTTTGAGCTTCATTTTACTTTAACATCTTTTTATATTAATTCCGAATGATTTGACTAGATTTTGAGGCGTTGTTATTGTCTCATTGACAATGAATATAATTCCTATACTGTTATTTAATGGAGCTTGAATAAAGAATATTGTGTAAAAATTAATACATAAAAAAAACCGGCAAGCCTTTTTCAATTAAGTTGGGGTTGTATTCTTTATGGATATTTTCTTAAACATTCGTTTAAACTAATTTTATATAGGTTCACACGTGCCCAATGAATGGGCACGTGTGGACCTTTCATCACTGTGGTAAGTACACGTAACTTGGGATCGTGTCATGTTTGCAATCTTTAACCTCTGTATCATTAATTCCGAATGATTTGTCTGTTGTTGGACAAGTTGTTAAAGTTCAGTGTTCAGTCTTGCCAATGTCGTAGGTAGTCAGACAGGTCTCGTGTTACCCAGTTACTAAGTGGGAGGCCAGATAGGCAGTCGCTCCATATAAAGTACTGGTATTCAGCTGCACCCGGTGAGACGGGAAGCAGACTCTAATATAATTGGGAAAAGGCTGGACAGATTGATTGGAGAAGTTGTTAAAAGGAAATGCGGTCGCAGACATCCGACTGAATATACTAAGTAAAAAATTATAATTCGACGTTTGGCTCTCGCCTATTTCCTCCTCCAATATTGGACCAATTTAAAAGAAATTCCATAAACTGAAAAAGAAAGATATATACAGATAAATTATCTTTGGAAGTACTAGAACCCTCAAGAAATGCTCAAATTGCGCTGTCAAGAGAAGCCTAGTGTACAAATTTGACAACTATAAATGAACAAATAAAAATATATAAGCACTACATAATTATATTTTTTTATTCAATTTATGGAACATCTTTTAAATTTTTCCAATACTGGGAGGAAATAGGCGAGAGCTAAACCTCAAATTATGACTTTTTATTCAGGAAATTCAGTCGGAGCTCTCTGCCAGCATTTCCTCTTAAATTCGTAGTTATACTGTTTTTCTCTGACTGCTTCGTTATATTTACTTAAGATAACGTGTCGGGGGTTTCAAAAATTTAAAATTTTACTTGTTAAGTACTAAAAACGTATCTCGAATGTGTCAGTGACCTGACTGGGTTTACGTGTTGCTGTGAATAAGTACTGTTAGCTTGATGTTTTAAAAGCAAACACAGATAAGAGTTACAAATTTTGTTGTTTAAAGTGCGTTCTAATTGAACCAATTTCTCTATCCGTCAATTCGTCACAACGATAACATTTTTGACATGAAATGCATTTGGATTACTCTTATCATGCGGCCCGTTTTAAGTGTTATCTTTATCAGCAAAAAATATCAATGCACATCTGTTTGGGTTACAAGTATTAAACTATAAATAAAAACGAAATTAATAGAACTTGCTGACACAAATTGAGAATATTCACATAGTTATCATACTTGTCATGGATATTTTTTAACAGTGATTATTAAGTTTATCTACCAGACAACCTTTACCTGCAATACCCATAACCGTAACAACCTTTACCCATAGCATCTTCAAGGCAAGTTAATACTTACTATTGCATATTGGTTTTGAACAAAATTGATTCAGCGATGGAAAAAAGCCTCGCCACGAAGCTCAAACTATGAAAAAAGCATTTATTTCAATTAAACCGGCAGGCAGTTTTGGATTGCCAAGGAATCGTTCAATCAGAAACATGAAACTACATCTTTGCACATTCCAAAGCGAAAACCTTTGTGCAGAAGAACGTGTAAGAAACTCCATGAACACTCGATTACCTTAATCATGTTAAGAGCTACAAAAAAATGGTTACATTACTTTTGTTTCTCTTATATGTGAGAACAATGTAAATTGAAGATTATTGAAGCCTGGCGATCAATGCTTTTCCATTTCTATATAAGAAGCTGTCTTTTCTACTACTATTTCAGTCTCTGTCTTGCAGAGCATCATTTTTAGAAAAAAATTATCAGTAGGTACAGCTCCTACAGGTACTAGAGAATCACTTTAAAAACCGGCCAAGTGCGAGTCGGACTCGCGCACGATGGTAAATTGCGGTTTACGTATTAAAAAATTATGCTTATGATCTCGTTCAAACCAATTTTCGGTGGAAATTTAAATGGCAATGTAGGTACATCATATTTTTTTTTTGTTTTATCATTCTCTTATTTTAGAAGTTACAGGGAAAGTCACTGGACATTGTAGTCGGGGTGAGTCAGTTTAAATGAAAGGGTTTTGTAATGGGCATAAACTTGAACTTTTTAATAAAACTTTGAATTACAATCATGTCACTTTTCAGAACAGAGACCGAAGTACCATTTCAATGTCGCCACCCTTATTATAATTATTGTGGCGACCTTCAAACCAACACCAATCTAGCAACTTAACAAAACTAAACAAACATCCAATCAGTGGCTGGTAATCGCGCCGTCTCGGCTATTATTGGTTGGCGCGAGACGCATGAGCGAAGGTGCGTTCGGATACGCATTACGGCGAGTATCGCTCAGGCGGCCTACCTCTACCTTTGCGACCAGGGAGACGTTCGGATACATCCGCTATAACATACATTTTACCACTTTGGAAGTGTCTCTCGCGCAAACTATTCAGTTTAGAAAAACATTATATGAAAAACCTTAATATCATTTTTGAAGACCTATCCATAGATATCCCACACAAAAAAAAATGAGTTTCAGTTCTAAGCATGGGAAACCCTCAATTTTATTGTTTTTTTTTCTATTTTGGTGTGAAAATCTTAATGCGGTTCACAGAATACATCTACTTACCAAGTTTCAACAGCATAGTTCGTATAGTTTCCGAAAAAGTGGCTGTGACATACGGACGGACAGGCAGACATGACGAATCCACAAGGGTTTAGTTTTTTCCAATTGACTACGGAACCCTAAAAACCATAACAATATGGCTCAGCGAAGTCTAAAAACATCACATAATGGAACGGTAAGCGTCTGTATATTTTACCTAATTTTATTTATCAAAAACATTTACAAATAGTGTTTAAAATGTAACAGACTGATTCATTCAAGTGTCTACGGTATCAAAGGATATGGTGTGTATGTGTGTGTGTGTCATCAATCTCCTTCAATCAGTTGTAGCTCGCTCCAAGATCAACAAATACTTAGTTGGGTGAGGCTGAGTGGGTTTGTAAGCGATTAGCGATGCGTTTTAAAAGCGGTTTACTGCTTAACTGTATTTTCTGTAAGTTAATGATAGATAAGAAGGAAAACCTCGTGAAATAAAACTTAAAACCGGCCAAGTGCGAGTCGGACTCGCGCATGAAGGCTTCCGTACCATTATCGCAAAAAATGGCATAAAAATCACGTTTGTTGTATGGGAGCCCCACTTACATATTTATTTTATTTTATTTTTAGTATTTGTTGTTATAGCGGCAACAGAAATACATTATCTTTGAAAATTTCAACTGTCCAGCTATCACGGTTCATGAGTTACAGCCTGGTGACAGACGGACAGACTGACAGACGGATCGCGGAGTCTTAGTAATAGGGTCCCGTTTTTACCATAAAAACCGGCGTGTCCTAGAACCAAACATTCGAAGATATGCTATCCATCAACCCGCATTGTGCCCGCGTGGTTGATTAAGGTCAATTCATTCTCTCACAGAGTGGAGGCCTGTGTCCACATTAAAAAGATGATGATAATAATGATGAAAGACTTCTAGGTCATTACCAATATTGTATAAGCTTTAACAGCAGCACATTGCCCTTAAAACCGCTTTAGGTACTAACTTATTAATGAACTATTCATGAACGCATGCGAATATCCTAATGTCATCGTCATTTCAACTGAATGATGTCCACTGCTGTAGGTAGTGATATTCCCAAGTGTCGACAAAAAAACCGATTCCGTGTTTATAGCTTTCAGCAGATTCTCGTGGCCCACACCTGGTGGTCTGGGCTTATTGCTCGGAGCACGCATGCCCGATGGGATGCAAACAAAGTATCCGCTTAGAAAGCCTCCCTCTAGAATCAAACTAAAGGGAGGCCAACAAAAAAGGCGTCTGGATCCAATTACCTAATAAGCGAAAAATTACTGTCATTTATTGAAGAGTTCTGTTGTATATCTCTAAAGATCTTCATCAGATCTTCACCAATTTTGAATGGGACTGATTTGGGAAAATAATTAATTCAAACAAAAAAAAAACAAAATCAGTCCATAAATGACGGAGAAATTCGGTGAAAAAAACATAAAAACTGTTGTTCTTCATATTATCACAATCGAAAGTGATCGCTAGAACGAATGGTTTCAATTAGGGCAAAAGGAATCTAAAATTTTAAACATGACAGAACTAACCATTCAGCTGTAAACGGTCTAATTAAAATGAAAACTACAAAGTCAAGTTAACATTATATTATACAAGTCTAGCTCTAATTTATACGTTTCATCAACCCCGAACCCCTTACTGAACCAATTACATTGAAACACTGTTACAGTGAAAAAGCACTTGAAAGTTACGCTCGACGAAACAGTAAAGTAACGAAATACACTCGGCATCACAAAAATCGCACCTCTTCGAAAATGGCATTCTAGCCTTTCCTACCACAAATGTCAAACCTAGTTAATATTGTTATCTGATGAAAGTATGTTGAACTAGCTTATTCCAGCTGCTTCGCCCGCGTGTAAAGTATTTTCTTATACCAAGGGAACATTATACCGGGATGAACAGTTGAAAAAATTTAGACTATAATCTATCTCTGTGCCAAATTTCATCCATATCTGTTCAGCTGTTCTAACAAACATCCATCGATCCATCTAACTATCCAAACTTTCGCATTTATAATATTAGCTAGATGACCTTTAAATAAACAACAATTACCTAGATTTCTTATATTACACAATTCTTCAAAGCACGAACCGTTAAATAACTGTAATTAATATACGTATTACAGGAGCCACTTAATTGCCAGAGAAGAGTAAATAACGGCCGATCAAGTTCCAACGAGAGTCATTCGCCATCCAGTCTTTGACGTGAACAGTATTGAACACCTACAGCAAAAAGAAAACATGAACTTAATATTCTTGTATGCAAATAATCAGTTTTATTTCATGCCTTGGTTAGTAAAACCAAAATACCTTAATTTTTCTGTGAGCTTAATAAATTGTCTTTTAAATATTGTACCATAGTCATAATCTTATCATTGAATGAAAATGGTTTAAATTATTTTGAAGGAGATTAGGAGAAAAAGGTGCGATTGTTGTGACGCCGAGTGTACTTTGGCATGACTTTTTCAGATAGCCCGTAAAAGCTGACATGTGCTGACATTGTGTTACTTTGTTTTACATATATTCAACGTATTTGTACTAAAAACTAGCACTGAAAGTAGGTACTAAGTTTTGTGCTTTGTCAGCTGATTTTGGTCACAGCTTTTGTTTGCATTCAAATAGTAGATGGGTGACAATACCGGCTTACATTTGACAAAAGAGCTTGACCGGTATGGTATTTGCGTAAGGTGCGCGTGGAGTGGAGAAAAGAGGTGCGGAGCCAACCAATCGAATTGCATAAAAATTGCGCTCCACTTTAGTGGACAGGGATTTGAAAACTAGTTTCAAAATACACATATATTTACGCGGAGCGGGGCCGTTGAGATGAGAAACAGAGCAGTGAGGCGGAGCGGGGAAGCGGAGCGGGGAATCGGAGTGGGGAAGCGGAGCGGGGAAATAGAGAGGAGAAACCAGTGCAAGCAAGCTCCACGTATGAAAAAACACAGTCCGCTACTCCGCTCCACTATTCCACTACGCTACTCCGCTACGCTATTCCGCTCCGATACTCCGCTCTGCTACTCCGCTCCGCATTTCATTCTCTCTCCGCTCCACTACCTAGCTCCGTGGCTATGGACAAATACAGTCCGCAACTCCGCTCCGCAACCCCGCTCCGCTGCCTCGTTCCGCTCAAGTGGAAAGGCAGCCTTAAAGTCGTACTGAAACACAAAACTAAGTTACACAACAACTGTTTTATAACTGTCAGTAAAACTAAAATAATCCTTTTCTGCGTACCATACCGCTTAAGTAACTATAAGGTCAGTTACCTCCTAATAGGACCGCTCGATTCCGGTCGAATTACGTACACAGCCAGTCACAATGAAGTGTATCGTACGAGTATAATACATTGTGATACTATTTTTCAAATATCTAAACTGTTTCACCTGACATGTTTTTCTCGAACGATTGGGCAGAAGTTCACCTATAGCCAAATTTCGGCAGTTATCGTTAAGTACCATTTAAAAAATAAAAATAGGGGGCGAGCCTATTGGGATCAACCGGGCAAAAAATCCAGAATCCGGGCTATCACTGAGAATTCCAGATGGAAAAACCCAATAAAACTTAGCTCGACCCGGGCATCGAACCCGATTCCTCATACTTAGCAGTAGCACTTGCGTCTACTAGACCAACAAGGCAGTATGGACGTAGCGATGACTCACTATTTTCTTAACGCGAATGAACTATACATTCGCGTTAAGAAAATAGTGAGTCATCGCTGTTAGCCGGCCTCTCGACCAATCGGGCCGAAACAAATAAAAAGCTTGCGACCTGAGTAGTCGAGGGGCCGGCTGACAACGATGACTACGATTACTCATACCGCAAACTGAAAGTGAGAAAGCAAATTTATTTGCATATCTCTTTGCAAGCAATTCACGTCTGGATGCTGGTTCTAAGCAACCACCTATTATACCTCATTGTGACTCTTTGATGCCGGAGATCGCAGTTCACACTAAAGAGGTTCGAAGAGTACTGTGCAGCCTAGACGTGAACAAGGCCAGCGGGCCTGATGGCATTCCAGCGAGAGTATTGGGGCAGTGCGCGCCTGAACTGTCTCCTGTATTGAAACGCTTGTTCCGCCTCTCTCTTGAAAAAAGAACGGTGTCGAAATCCTGAAAGCTTGCAAATGTACAACCGGTACCGAAGAAGGGCGACCGTGCAGACCCTGCCCACTACCGTCCGATAGCCATTACCTCCTTACTATGTAAGGTTATGGAAAGGGTACTGAACAGTTAGGTGCTGAACTTCCTTGAAAACAATGAGCTCCTCAGTGACCGTCAATATGGGTTTCGCCGGGGACGGTCAACTGGCGATCTTCTTGTGTTTGTCACGCACTGCTGGGTCGAAGCCATCGAGAAACACGGCGAAGCACTTGCCGTATCGCTCGATATCTCGAAGGCCTCTGACAGGGTCTGGCATGCTAGTCTACTCAGCAAGCTTCCTGCTTATGGCATCTCAGCCGGTTTTGTAGCTGGATATCAGTCTTCCTCAGTGAACGGTCGATCCGAGTAGTCGTTGACGGCTGCTCCTCTGACCTTAAGGCTATTAATGCCGGAGTTCCTCAGGGGTCTGTTCTCTCTGCAACTCTTTTCATGCTGCACATTAATGATCTACTTCTATCTGGTATTGTTGGGTTCGCAGATGACAGTAATGTTTCTTGTCCAGCCAAAAAACCGGCGGGGATGAAGTTCCTTCCTTGAGAGGTGGAGCGTACTGGTTTGACCTTAAGTACCTTAAGGACTTATTTCATCCAATCGCCTACTTTTCGGGGTGCATCTGTTCATGTAACTGATCGCAGCTAAATATCAGCTTGCCGCGCTTGACTCTGTGGAACGCAGAGCTAAGAGACTAATTGGCGACGTCAAATTGGTGGATGCCAAGCTTCACAGCTTGACTCATCGCTGTAAGGTTGCCTGCTTGTCGGTCTTCTACAGACTGTGCGAGTGAGTGTGCTCATGAACTACCGGCCCCCTTCTACCATCGGACATTTAGACGCACTGCAAGTTACCATCCTCACCTAGTTGCTATTCCACCAATTCGCACCAAGCGCTTCCAAACATCCTTCATAATGCGCACAGCAAAAGAGTGGAACTCACTGCCTGCGTCTGTGTTTCCGAACGCATATAACCCGAATCTCTTCAAAGTTAGAGTGAACAGGCTTCTTCTGGGTAAACTCACTCCATAGTCGACATTGTCTCTGTTACCTCTGACCTAGACTAGAGTCAAGAGCAAACCCATCACAAATAAAATAAACCTACGATCTGCAAACATTGTCTGATTATAAATATTTTCACCGCATAATCGTTGAAAATAACAATCAATAGGTACTGTTTAATTTACTCACGTCGAAAATAGGCAAAATGTAAACGATTAAAATCAGTGGCACGGTATGTGTATACAGTAACTCTTATACAATCGTATAACTATCAACGGATGTTGCTTCTTTAGTCCGCAGACGCTAGATTTGATCTCTGTTAGAATTGGAACTGATAATAAATAAAATAAAAATCAATTTTTCTTTTAGAAAAGTCAAACAAATATTTATTTTGTGAAAATTGTATTTTCTTTATTAGATTTCAAATCTGAAATGTATTTATTTACAGATATGCCGACTGAAAAATACTATATACGAGTATATACAAGCTAATACAATTATTATGCACGAGCGGGATAAAAAGGGGGCGGGGACGAACTCATGTTAGAAAGATAAACTCAATAATTTCATCTCTTATTCATTAATTTTTTAGGTTTCCGTACCCGAGAACTAAACGGAGCCCTATGTTGTCGCTCACGTATCCGTCTGTTTGTCCGTCTGTCCGTCTGTCCATCGTCTGTCACACGGGTTTTACAGCCAAACGGTTGGAGCTAATATACACATACACAGTATAAGAATCTTGTTGACCCAAAGCCATACAAATTGTCCATATTTGACGTGAGTAAGAAAATATTTTTTTGATCTAACCCATCGTGAGATATTGTTGTTTAGAACTCGTTGAGTAGAAGTGTATTTTTGTTTTAAAAAAATATTGGAAAACAAAGGAGTGAGAAACCACCAAAGTCAGTTTAAAAAAATTGTGCCTAAGAACTTTTTAACTTCCCATTGACCTATGAACTTGAAATTTTGTTATAATGTTTATTATTCATCATCATCATCATATCAGCTGAAAGACTGCTGGATATAGGCCTGCCCCAAGCGTCGCCACATTGACCGGTCCCATGCGTCTTGTAACCAGTGGATCCCCGCAACCTTCACCAGGTCATCGGTCCACATGGTGGGAGGCCTGCCAACGCAACGTCTTTCGGTTTGCAGTCGCCACTCCAGAAACTTTCTGCCCCATCGGCCATCCGTTCTGCGAGCAATGTGCCCTGCCCACTGCCACTTAAGTTTGGCAATTCTTTGGGCTATGTCGGTACTACTACATTTCTGATTAGAAAACGCAAGGAAACTCCGAGCATAGTCCTCTCCATTGCCCTTTGAGTGACTGCAAGCTTTCTGATAAGGCCCATTGTAAGCGACCACGTCTCAGAGCCATATGTCATCACTGGCAACACACAACTCTCGTCCAACTGAAACAGTTGGACGAGAAGATACCACGCAACTTCCAGAACGCTGCCCAGCCGAGCCAAGAGAGAATGTTTATTATAACGTATATTTTACTAACAGATACCAATTTACTGATAAATCAGATTTTGTCAAGAAATTCTCTATTTTTTCCTATTGCAACCAACTTAATTCTGCGGTTTGGTACAGAACCCTCAATATGCGAAGACCGACACGCGCTTGGCCGGCTTTTTTTATCATCTAACTTAGATCTCGCCCGATGGAAAGCGATAGACTACGATAGAACGGTTCTATTATCCATCGATATTATATATCTATCGAAGTGAAGATTTATTCCACTTTGATTGGATGGTTTGACAGCTGACTTCATGTACACTTTTACAGAATAGCAGTACAGAAGATATCAGAGGGGTGACCATAAGCTCTTAGAGCGGTATCAATTTGAGATCGAATAAGGGACAGATGTATCTTACGTGTATACATCTGTCACTTACTCGATGTCAAATTGGTACCGCTCTAAGAGCTTATGGTCACCCCTCCCCAGTTCACTCTGGCTTTAGAAACTGATGTGTAGGTGGTAGAGAATACCAACGCCGCTGTTAGAGAATTCTATGAGATATAATTCTATATCCAAAAATCACTGCAGATGCTAGTAACAGTCTTGTAGTAACGACCCGACTTGTATGTTGTGGGTTCGATTTCAAACATAGCCAGGTGCTTTATTTAGTGTTATTGTTATTATTATCATCGCCACTGCTCTCAGGAAGTTAAAGGAAAACATCGTAAGGCAACCGAAATGTCCTAGAACCAAACATTCGAAAACATGTGACATCCACAAACCCGCACTTGGCACGAGGCTATCTGTCCCAGCGGTGGGAAAATGCTTTTAAGATGAAATATTATTCGCTTTAAGTGTGTAAATTCTAGTTATAAAGAAATAAATCCCGAGTAATTGGCATTTATTTCAGTGTTTCGTGATTATCGCTTCCCTCTTTCAGTACGGGCTATCCTTATGTCGGATATCAGTCAAGGCAGAATTAATTTTGGCTCTCGTACGTAAACGTATTGTATAATTTTGAATCAATGCATTCCTTATTACGATGGTAGTCTATTTATATCTACCTACTGAAAATTCTGAATAAATCCACTTCGAATTCCTGTAAATTTTCTAGCGATTGTAATTGAGTTTTGCTAACTTATAGCGCAATATTTTCATCTAATATAAATTCTACTTGCTCAGTGATTTCACTTTAATAACCTAACAATAAACTTCAGTTTTGCTCGGCACAAAATATATACAAAAACTCTAAATCCGTGGCGTGGTTTAAAATAAGTTAAATGATTTCGAAAGACGACTATTTAGAGAAGTTAAGTTTCTGCCACTCCTTAAAAATGTTATTATTCTATCAAGAAGTTAAAAATGACACAGAACAGGCTGGAAATAAATATATTAATGTAAATAAATATAATATATATACATATATCAATATTTATTATTTTAAACTATAATAACATAAAACTGACTGTGTACTTTGTATCCCTAAATGACGGGAACAAAGCGTATCGTTCAGTTTATCCTATGAACCTATGATCCACAGTAAATTTAAAGTACCTGGGTGACCGAACTTTCCCCGGTATTTTTTCAATGCTTTTACAACAAAAAAAAATGTTATCTTACAAATCAGAGTCTTATCTTAATACAATATTTTATCTAAATCGTTAGAGCCGTTTCCGAGACGACGAAAAGACTCGTTCAAATATGAAATATGTATTTAATATGTTCGTATATATAATTTTATTTGTTCTTTTTTCAGGCAAGAGAAGTTATCACAAAACTATGCAAATGCTGATGACTAGGAATTTATAATTATATTCATTTAAATTAAAGACTGGTTTCAACAGCCACAAAAAATGCGAAGGACATATTTTCAGCAAAAATTTTAGGTACCTACCTCTGAAATTAATATTTCAGAGGCGAAGCACTTTTTCAGTTAATTAAAAATAACTTGATATCTTAGTAAACGATCTCTGAATTTAATGGGACACCCTTTAATGGCCATCCTTGAGGTGATATAAAAAATACATTTAGTATACTAATAATATTTTAAAAGGTGCCGTCAAAATGGCGGTGATATACGTTGAATAATATAAATGGATACGCTGAAAACTTTTAGTCATTAATATTCGTTATTATTATCATATTTTTAATAAAAATGTTTTCTAGATTTATGGTTTAGAGATGAAAACTAGCATCATCATCCTCCCTTTATCCTTTATTTGGGGTCGGTGCAGTCTTCTTTGTCCTTATGTACGTCGCTAGTGATCTCTGTCTAGGGCAAATTATAGCCATAATTATCAACTTTCACAGATGTGGCCACGGTTTCTTTTGTTTACACCCGGCTGCAAAGAAAAAGTATGTATTTATTTATTTATTTCATAAGTAATGTACACACAGTAAATATATAAAGACAACACATCAAGACAATAGTGTGTGAGAACAGGAAGAGAATAAAAGTGAACGACTTAAACTAAGATATAAAAACATATGCACCTGAAGATGTAATGGTGGATATATACTTACATAAATACATATTTTTTAATATATAGTTTCTTAATATATATACATATGATTCTAAAGATCAGACTTGAGAGGAAAGATAATGCTCTTTTAAACGTGTTGTATGTATGTTTGTATATATCTAATATTCTTTTTACCTCACATATTTGAAACCACGCGACGGATATACTCTTATAATTAAGACATCGGATAGGTTTTGATCGACCAAGTGTTCTTAGATAAGCGACGTTAAAAAAAAACAAACATCGCGGATTTTGGTCGCCATATTGTGGAGCGCCCAATTTTTTTTTCTTCTAATCCCATCGAGTGGGGTATCAAAATTAAGTGTTCATGTTCCAATCAAACTAAATATGAACGAATATAAATTCCAATCACTCGAGGCACGAAGTCAAGTTTATGCTCAAACTCTGTCTTAACTGTCGGGACTCTTTTATGACTGGAACACACTGCGCAGATCATGAAAATCTGGTGAGAGCGGTCATTTACATTATTCCGTCGCTCTTCTAGTGAACTAGAGCAAAGCGGCACGCGAGCTGATTCTAGACATACCTACCTATATTAGTTTGTTGATGACAGTGTTTGGATAACACATCACATTTATTTACTACAAGTTCGTGTCGGATTTCGCACATTTAGGGTTCTGTATCAAATGTAGAATATAAAATGAGGTAATTTCAAAGAAAAAAATAAATTCATTGATATATTCGTAATTATTAGTAAAATGCACGTAATAATAAACATTGTGACCAAATTTCAAGTTCATAGGTCAATGGCCAGTTAAAAATTTGTTCGAAACAAAAGTTTGAAAAAAACCGGCCAAGTGCGAGTCGGACTCGCGCACGAAGGGTTCCGTACCATTATCGCAAAAAAAACCGCAAGATATCACGTTTGTTGTATGGGAGCCCCACTTAAATATTTATTTTATCCTGCTTTAGTATTTGTTGTTATAGCGGCAACAGGAACATCATCTGTGAAAATTTCAACTGCCTAGCTATCACGGTTCATGAGATACAGCCTGGTGACAGACGGACAGACAGATAGACAGACAGACGGATCGCGGAGTCTACGTAATAGGGTCTCGTTTTTACCTTTGGGTACGGAACTCTAAAAACCTGACTTCTCATTCCTTTGTTTGCCAATATTTTTAAAACAAAAAATACAGTATTCACCTATGCAACGAGTTCTAACCTACGATACCCCACTGGATGATGCGGGTAATTTTTAAGTTTTCGCACCCCCATTTATTTATATGGGAGTCCCCCTTTAAAACAACAACAAATATTTTTGCCAATGTTTATGGCTTTGGATCAATAAGATACTTATACTGTGAAAATTTTAAGACTTTAGCTCCAACCGTACGGCTGTAAAACCTGTGTGACACGTGAGTGACAGCAATAGGGCTCTGGTTGGACCCTTCGGTTACGGAACCCTAAAAATATATTATTATTACGTAATGCATAAATCTGTACCTATCTTGACTAGTAATTTTTTTATTTTTTTTTTTTATCAATAGGCTTGCGCTTGACCACTATCTCACCTCATGTTAAGCTATGATGTGGTCGACGATAGAGCACGCTTGCCTAGAAGAAACCTATTCACTCTTGACTTAAAGACCCCTAGATTGTAGCTATCGGGAAACACAGATTCCGGTAGGGAATTCCACTCTTTAGCTGTACGCATAATAAAAGTGTTCCCAAAACGTTTTGTGCGTATGGGTGGGATGTCCACCATGTACCGATGACGCATCGCCGTACGTCTGGTAGTCCGATGATGGAACGGGCTGGGCGGAATTAAATCATGTAATTCCATCGCACACTCCCCGAAATGTAACCGATAAAATACCGACAAACTGGCAACTCGGCGACGATGTTCAAGGCTCTGGAGCTTTGACTTGACCAGTGCCTCATTACCGATGAGTTTCTTGGCCCGCTTTTTGATCGACTCTAGTGCATCAAGCTGGTATTTAGCAGATCCGTCCCAGAGATGAGAACAGTACTCCATGCACGATCGAACTTGCGCTTGATTCAAGTTGAGCAGCTGTTCCGGCGTGAAGTACCTTCTCACCTTCGCAAGGATCCCCAACTTTTAGGCAGCCAGCTGAGCCTTTGCCTCAATGTATGGCCCAAAATTGAGAGTCGATGTCAACGTAACGCCAAGAAGCTCAAGATGGTCCGTTATTGGCACGGTTACATCACGGAAAGTTGGAGCCGGGTGAAATTGGCTCTTTTTAGCGGAGAAAAGACACGCCTGGGTTTTAGCAGCATTAAACTTGACCAGATTGGCATCGCCCCATTCGGAGACTGCTTGTAAGGATAAGTTCAAACGCTCCACCATGGCCTCACGAAGAGACCGGATCTGCGGCCCGGTAGCACGTGCGTTGGACAAGTATCTCTCAGCAACAGTGCTGTCGTCTGCATACCCAAAGGTGCCGGGCTTCAGCAGATCGTTAATGTGCAACACGAACAATGTTGCTGAGAGTACGGACCCCTGAGGGACCCCGGCATTAATATCCAATTGGTCCGACGAGCAGCCATCGATAACCACTCGAATGGACCGATCTCTCAGGAAGTCTGCAATCCAATCACACAGACCACCGGGCAAACCGAATGAAGGAAGCTTACCAATAAGGCTTTAGTGCCAGACCCTATCGAAAGCCTTCGAGATGTCGAGGGAGACGGCAAGCGCTTCCCCATGCCTCTCGATGGCCTCACTCCATATGTGAATGGCATACGCTAGAAGATCCCCAGTAGACCGATTTCGGCGAAAGCCGTATTGGCGGTCGCTAAGGATATCGTTAGTTTCTAGGTATGCCAGGAGCTTAGTGTTAAGTACACGCTCCATACTCTTACAGAGTATGGATGTTACAGAGATGGGTCTGTAGTTGGCCGGGTCAGCTCGACTGCCCTTCTTGGGCACGGGCTGTACGTTGGCTTGCTTCCAAGCATTCGGCACTGTTCCAGTCTCATATGATAGGCGGAATAGGCGTGTCAAGATCGGAGACAGTTCAGGCGCACAGGATCTAAGAACTATAGCTGGTATGCCGTCAGGGCCGCTAGCCTTGTTCACGTCGAGGTTGCGCAGCACCCTACGGACGTCCTTTTGATGGATGCGAATGTCCGACATACTCATCTCGCACCCATCAGGAGAAGGAGGGGGCCGCGAATCACCAAGATTCAGACGCGAAGATTCCGCAAAAAGAGAGGCAAACAAATTTGCCTTCTCCTCAGCGGTGTGAGCCAGTGACCCATCGGGTTTCAGCAGTGGTGGTAGTGAGGGACGGCAGAAGTTCGACTCGACCGACTTAGCCAGGGACCAGAACGCTTTACTACCTGCTGGGTAAGAAGCAAGTTTGGCCCCTATTCGGCCAATGTGGTCGAATCGAGCCCCACGCAACACCTTCTTGCAGGACTTGGCAGCCCTGTTGTAGGCTTTCTTCTTCTGACCCACGTCACTCGCTTTACGCGATCGAGCGTCGACCCATGCCAGGTACGCCTCATGTTTAAGCGCGTCGGCGCGATGACATTCGGCGCCAAACCATGGCCGGTCAACGCTGGAAATCGTTATGTCAGAGAACGGAATGAAGTACTCCATTCCCTGACGCAACACATCAGTAACGGCGTCCGCGCACGACGAAGGATCAGCCGAAGAAAAGCAAGTAGGCTGCCAAGGATAGCAAGCGAAGAAAGAACGCATGCCATCCCAATCTGCTGACCTGTACCGCCAAACCCGCCGGGTGCCTCTTGGGCTGGGATCGGGCGGGGAATAGACGCACACAGACTTCACCAGACAGTGGTCGGAACTACCCAAGGGTGAACTTATCGACACAGAGTATCTGTCTGGATCTGTTGTCAGCAGAAGGTCCAAGCAATTCGCTGTATGCGAATCAACATCCGGTACCCTCGTTGCCCCCTGGACCAGCTGGGTGAGGTTTAGCGTTAGCGAAAGCTTACGCATCTTCCGTCCAGCATGGTCAGTGCAGAGGTATGGGAAGAGCCACTCCTGATGGTGGGCATTAAAGTCCCCCAGTAACACTAATTGGGCGGAAGGGTACCGTTGCTGTGCCGCATCAGCCGCCTCACTGAGGTACTCTGTGAGCCTGGATGTCTCCTGATCTCCGCTGTGCGAGCGGTAGACACAGGCGTAGATAATTTTATCCAGGCCTGTGTCCACTAGAGCCCACAGCGTTGAAAATCTTGAGTCCTCAAGGTTACGGAGACGCCGATAGCAAGTGTCGTCACGGGCGTACATACACACACCCGCGCGCGGTTTATAATTGTGCTCCAGGGTAAACCCTGGGTATGATAGGTACGACGCGTCTGACGGACTCGCGATCTGCGTCTCCGTAAGAAAAAACAGCGCTGGTTTCTCAGTCTCCATAAAGACATGAAATTGTGTGTGATCGATTATAATACTACTCCGATTACGAAAATTATTAGACTGATAAAAAAATACAACCAACTTCCAAATAGAAGAGACTTCCAGGTATAAAATAACAACGTAATTCTGAAATTAATTTAGCGACGTGCACATGTACAGGGAGCTCAAGAATTTGAAAACTTTTTTGTTAATATGCCTCTTAAAACTACAGCAGCTTTAAACTTCTCACCCACGCTCTCTGCTGCCTTACTCAGACTGAATGTAAATACGTGTTCTTCGGAGTTTAAGTTTCAACATACAAACCCCCAGGCTATTTTAAAAATTTTAAAGATCATAAAATTAAATCAAAAGAAGATCTTTGGGGACTATCAGTAAAAGTCTGTAAATAATCATTGAAACTATTTTGCCTTTTATATTAAGCTTTCATATTTAACACTAGTGTCCATCAATGAGTTTTTCGGATCTTATGAAACACCGTAAAGTAGTTCCATTGTTTAAATCTGGGGATAGCATAGAAGCCAATAATTATAGGACTGTGTCAATTCTGCCAGTTCTCAGTAAAGTCTTCAAAAAGTTAATGCTCAACCAATGTTTCCGTCATTTTAACAAACATTCCATCTTTCATGATCAAAAGTACGGTTTTATCAAAGGGCGTTGCACAACTTACGCTGGCTTCACCCTAATAAAGAACATCTTTAACGCCTGTGAAGAAGCACAAGACGCCACTGGAATCTTTAGCGACCTCTCGAAAGCGTTCGACTGCGTTAACCACTCATGGTTAACGCAGTAGTAGCACCTCAGGTAGTACCTCAGTACTATTGTTGAAATTCGAGCACAATGGGATTAGACATACGGCCCTTGAGTTACTTAAATCATACTTGAAAGCCAGACTAGTTAAAAATCAGATAAACTATATTGGGCCCATTTCTCTTTTAGTTTACATTAACGATTTGCCCCAATTATTACAAAATCAACCGAAGATGGTGTTATTTGCTGATAAACAAGTGCTCCTTTTTTCTTTATTTCTTTTTTTGACACTGAATGCCGAAAAAGAAGTTATTTTTTACTTTCTAGTATTTATATTTGGAAGTCGGTCGTATTATTTTGTAACAAAGTTTTTTTACTATTCTCTTTTTAGTTATAGTACCTAATAGGCAAGTTTTGTATTAATGTACCTGTAGTGTATGTAGATGTCAATAGATCGCGCTACAAGCCGATAACAGTATTGTAATGTTGTCTCGTACGCATACGTCGCTCGGTTATAAATACCGGTCCGAGTAGTGGGGCGATCAGTCGTTATCGGTCTGTTGGCCTGTGCGGTGGTGCGTTGGCGAGTCGACTATTAATATTGATAAATGTGCATATTTTACATTGGCGACGAGGATAAAACCGTAGAGTAAAATAAAGTTGTTTTTCTCTAAAAGGAACATGAAGACTTTGGTTACAATGCATTATATTCCATTCTATTCTATAATAATAAAAAATAAAACAAGAAAAAAAATGTGTGTGACGGACGGTGACAGTTAAAATCAGTGGCGGTTCGTTTTGAAGCGCATCAAATGTATACGATAAGTAGTGCACTTGCTGAGTAGTGCTGTGGAATTCAACCTCGTAAACACACACTGTGCACACTGTTGGCACACAACACCGTCTGCGTCGTATTGTTTTGGTCCCACCAAAACTGAATGCAGTAGAAGTAAGCCCTTCTGCTTCGCGTCTACATGGCAGGAACAATGTGGGACTAATTTAAGGAGTCGTCTAGTTTTCTACGACTACCCTCAGAATCTCGAATACTGAAAAATAAGTCCAGAGTGGAGCAACAAGAAAGCTAGCAACAAACAAGGAGCTGGACAGGTCAATGAGGAGCGTGTGTATGTGTGGATCCATACACACGGCTCTTTATGCCAATCTGGTGAGTCGTTTTCATTCATTTTCAAAAATCGATCAATCGATGGATCGATCGATCGATTTTTGTCTTCAGATCTTAATTCACTTGCTTACTTTTAAAGTAACATGATGATAGTATTAGATCCCGCGATCGCTATCTTTTGAAATCTGTAAATATTATAGAATGAATAATGACGCTCACGAACGCATACAAAGGATGCCTCTAAGTTGTGCTCCTAACGAGTTAAACGTAGAAAACAGTGAGGAGGCTTCTTCCACCGAGCAGGAGAGCACATACCGTAGCTCACACTGTACGCACTTTTCTGTAGTCGTACCTGTAATTCACTTGTGAGTTGTTCAGGGGGCGATGGGCAGCTGGTGGTGTAGCGGGGACACGGGTCTCATAGGAGATTCGTTGTATTGGTTTTGTAATAACCTAGAAGTCGTAGACTCTATGTGAAGTGATGTGTGATGATCACTTGAGGTTGTGACGATATGGGTGGCATGAGTGTCACTAGCTGCTGCGGCAGTCGTGCCATGAGCGTTGTATATGATCTAAGCTGATACGGTTTCTGATCAATTACTACTAAGGCTTAGAGGAACTTTTCGCTATCGGTGATCGTTAGACACTGAAGGCTTTAAATAGGCACGCTTAGAACTTGGAAGTATACACACGATAGGTTTAGGAAGATGATAGTGGATCACGTACTCACGTTCCAGTCGATGTAGATTTCGATAATGATATTTGATGAGCAAGCTGTAGAAGGTCGAGTAATTCAGTCTATCAGCCGTAGTATGTACCGTACCAGTGGTTAAACCTAATCTTGGCCGTAAATCGGTATAATTGAGGCAACACAAGTAGTAGGTTCGCGATATTGCGTTTAGCTCTTTTGGAGGTCTGGGTCTAGATAGACCGTTGTGTGAGGGCAATACGATTGCTGGACGGTTTGAGAGCCGTGGCGTTAGAGGCTTTACTCGAGGGTTTCTGTTGACTTGGCAGTTTTGCTGCAGTAGAGTTTCGAAGTTTCTTTGGAACGACTGTGACTGTGTTCAATCAAATTCTAAAAGAGTTGAATTGAATTGGTTAAGAATAGCCTAGTTGGCCTTTGTGGCAACTGTGAGCCTAGGTGGCAACCGCTGGCATAACATAAAATCACGCATGTGGTGTATTATTGGGAAGTTCCTGATGGAGAAACCGAGTGACACTGCCACTCCCAGGTGGAGTCGAATCCGTGACCTCATGATTAGTTATTTGATTTGAGCTACATGATTAGTTCTAAAATAATAAATCAAAGAGCACACAAATGCAGTAGAACGTACCTACTGGTCATTAAATTGACAGGCAGTAGAATATAGCTACTGGTCATTAAAATGACAGGCAGTAGAAAATAGCTACTGGTCATTAAATTGACAGGCAGTAGAATATAGCTACTGGTCATTAAATTGACAGGCAGTAGAATATAGCTACTAGTCATTAAATTGACAGTCATCAGAGAATGACAGTAATAGCAGTAGATTATGCCTACTGGTCATTCAATTGACAGTCATCAGAGAATGACAGTTTTAGCAGTAGATTATGCCTACTGGTCATTAAATTGACAGTCATCAGAGAATGACAGTAATAGCAGTAGATTATGCCTACTGGTCATTAAATTGACAGTCATCAGAGAATGACAGTAATAGCAGTAGATTATGCCTACTGGTCATTCAATTGACAGTCATCAGAGAATGACAACAATAGCAGTAGATTATGCCTACTGGTCATTAAATTGACAGTCATCAGAGAATGACAATAATAGCAGTAGATTATGCCTACTGGTCATTAAATTGACAGTTATCAAAGAAAAACAAGAGAGAAGTCAGCAGTAGTGGTACTTTATATGTACATACTGGTCACATCCGGAAGACCCAAGAGATGAGATCTGGTGTGTAGAATACTTCACCGTTGCTGATTGGAACAGAGGCAGTGGCACGCGTCCGCAAATTCACTTACCGCGGGAGCGTCGTGTCATAGACTGGAGGTAGTGAAGAGGACATCGCATCAAGGATTGCTAAAGCACGATCAGCTACCTTCGCACAGCTGAGACCTGTTTGGCAATCGCGGAAACTGACCTGAAGGATCAAACTTAAAACTTTCTCAACTCAAATCCGTGCTGCTTTACGGTGAACGGTCACAAAAGACATCTCACGCCAGATCCAAGTCGTCGTCAACCGCTGTCTTCGTCGCATACTCGGCATTTACTGGCCCGAGTCCATCACCAACGTAGAGCTTTTGGGGCAATGCCACGAGAGCCCGATTGACCGCCAGATCAAGCGTCGTAAATGGAGCTGGATCGGCCACACGCTGCGAAGGGATTCTGATCATATACCTAAGAAAGCGCTGGATTGGAATCCCCAAGGCAAAAGAAAGCGTGGCCGTCCCCGTCAAACCTGGATGAGAGGATGCCGCGCAGCTTCCCGGACGCTGCCTGGCCGAGTGAGATTCGACAGTTGACCTCTTTCTCGAGGCTGGGCATGCCTAGCTGGACTATTCGTCCCAGGTAGGCATGGTCGTCCACGGCTGCGGGTGTGGAGTCTCCGATCTTGACGGGAATGGGTGCGACATGGGCGTTTAACCTCACTTTGGTTTTATCCAAATTAATTTTTGGACCCACTCTTTCGGCAGCTCTACTGAGGTCATCAAGCGTTGTACTGGGGTCCTCCATGGTCTCAGCCATGACAGCTATATCATCGGTGAACCGAAGGCGAGTGAAGTGCTCGCCGTTGATTTCGGTGCCTGGCCCTCTCCGGTCCGGAACCTTGAAGGCGTCCTCCAGTGTATCGGTGGAAGGTTTCGGAAGTGGCGTCTCCCTGTACCACACCTCGCTGCGGAGGGATGGGTTCCGGAGCCAGGTCGCAAGGTCGGACTAGCGTAATGGCATTTTTGTGCAGGCGCTTCGGCACTTCGATGTACCGGTGGTCGATTTGGCGCCGTTGGAGGGACTGTAGTGCAGCCCAAGTCTCGATCAAGTCGAGGACTTTTACGTGTTTCATAGACGCTGAGCGGAAAGGCAGGTTGTTGTCTTCGGCTCTCTGTATAGCCTGCCGCAGCGTACGTGTGTGGTCTACGGTGCTGGAGTCTGTTCGGAGGCTCGAAGTCGTCGGGCCTGCGCGCGAGACGATTCGTGTATTAATTAATTAGTGCCAGGTAACTAATTAATAACATGAGTTCTCAACTAACGTTGAGCAATTTGATGGAGAGGGGGAACCTTCATCAGAAGGCCTGAAATGGGTATCAGAAAATGGAATAGAAGAAGAAGAGGAAGGGTCAAAGGAAGCACTAAATTAAACCAGTAAATGATTTTTAAATATTATTGTGCTCTCATTTTGTTATGCCAGAGATGCCAGTTCATTAATAATAAAAATAAGAATATGCTAAATGTCTTATTAATAATTCTGGTTACATACAACTGGTTAAAACAAGGAAGGGAATGTAGTGTATGTAGATGTCAATAGATCGCGCTACAAGCCGATAACAGTATTGTAATGTTGTCTCGTACGCATACGTCGCTCGGTTATAAATACCGGTCCGAGTAGTGGGGCGATCAGTCGTTATCGGTCTGTTGGCCTGTGCGGTGGTGCGTTGGCGAGTCGACTATTAATATTGATAAATGTGCATATTTTACAGTACCTATAATGCCAGAATATATTACCCGAAAATCATGTAAATAACCGGTGAAATGAGAGTGTACCAAGGTGAATTGTACACATCTGCGTACTCTTTAGAGCGTATTGGCGTGATGTTATGTTATGAAATGGTATAAACAATAAACAGACATGCTATTGCAGCAATCCCAAGAGTTTCTCTGTATTTTTTGAATAGTTCTGTTGTATATGTCCGAAGTTCTTCATCAGATTTTCACCACATTTAATAAAACCAATTTGGGAACATACTCTTTCACACAAAAAAAGAATTTTCAAAATCGATATAAGATTTAAGGATAAGTCGGTGAATATACCCAAAAAAAAACAAACAAAGTCGAACATAACATAGAACCTTCTCCTTTTTGGAAATTCGGTTAAAAAGCTACATCATCGCAAAGTACTATAGGCTACTTTTAATTCTGAAAAAATGCAAAATTTCTGTGGTTTTAAGCAACGGATGCAAAGCCGCGAAAAAATCTTACAAAAGCATAATTCATTGGCACGTAATAGTAGACTATGACGTGCCAATGCTATCGTAATTGCGTTGCGAAAGACAGACGAAGCTGTATAGGACGAATAATACCTACTAACAGTACTAACCCAAAGAAGTATTGTAATATTTAAGTGTTAACAATTGTTGGTGAGCCTAATAAATATATAACCCTTTTTCATAATAGATTTTAGTTGGCAATGACATATCATAGTAGCTGTGCTATTCTACATATATGTTCAACCAATCACAACGGCTAGAATGACAATTTCAAGCTTTGAGTGACAGGGGTTAGGCTTTTGTATTTGTGAGTAGTACAGAAAATGTCCAATTATAGCATTGAGCTAGAAAAAACATGGAGGCGCCGCGATATTCTATACATACATTAGCTTATACAAATATGAGTGAAATACGATACAGAATGTGTACATCGTTTTGTTTCATTCTTTCTAATACGAGTAGTAATCGCATTTTATAAAAGAAACAACAATATTTCAGTTGTTGCTCATAATGACAAAATTTTGTTGTGATGTAGTGACAGTTGTAGGTAAGTGCCATATCCGCCATAATATGCGACGAGTTTTGTCAAAATGGTTGTTTACTTATTGAAGAAGTGAGATTTGTGAGTGTTTCTTGATTGACACAACCCTAGCACCGGCAGCCATTTTAAGTTTTAGGCATGCACCTATTGTTGTAGGTATTTCCAGTCCATAATATTTATTATGTCTATGGATCATAGTTGTGCAGGACGTAGCGTGTTCATTGGCCCCGAGAAAAGAAGGGCGTAAACCTTCTGGCCATTGCCGCTGAACGCCCCATCCACATCAACGAAAACAAAGGTTCTTGGATGCCTAGCTGCAGCAGTGACGTAGGGTTGCAAATCGACTCTAACGATTCAACGATGTGTTGGCTGTACTTGAGTTATTCCCAGATTCTGGGTTGCCTACTTCTGGATCAGCACTCCTGGTGTCCAGGTTCCGAGGTTCAGCTCGACAGGATCGAAAAGGGATGTCTTCATAAGGGTTGAAGTTGATGAATTAAATGAAACACTAAGTTATTCAGTACACGGCACGATTCTAGGGCTCTCAACAATTTCTGAGACGTGATTCTATATAAGAATTACTTCTTATTTACTAAGACAAGTACAAGCGACTAGCTTTGGATGACTACAAATTCTATTTTGGGCCCGGGGGTTCTTTATACCCTCGCATCGTGCCATTATTGAGAGCCCCGCAAATTCTCGCCGAAAATAATTTTTATTTATGTAAAAAACCCTTATACATATTTGGTAAATAGGGTTACCGCACCCCTTCCATGGTGCTATCAATAGCTGGATTCCTTCGTACTGTAACACAGTAACGCCCCCTATCTATGTATCTAATCAATATACCTAATTTCCAGGTATTGATAGCTTCCCTAGACTATTTCCATGAAATAAAAGGACAATTCCCTTTATTTCCCAGTTAAAACCTTAATAGCTTTTAACCTAGCCTAAGGATATCTATAGGTTGGGTTGACCTGCTGGTGCCAATAGCAGGCTGTCTGTTGACGTCTAGAAAAAGCTTATTTTCGGGAATTTTCTATGGGATATCATCCCTTATGTAACGAATCTATAAATTCCTAAGTCATTTCACCGACTTTAGGACTTCCTACTTAGGCTAACCAGACAATCACCGCCTATTATGGGGATTCTGGTAGCCAATAGACCACACTTTACATTTCTAGTGTTTATGTAAGTCTATCTAGGTCATATGCACATAAGGTGCCTTGATATGTACAAATTTGATAGCTGGTCACTTTCTTTGCGCCCAGCTATCATAGAAATTAGATATAAAAACACTAATAAGATTGGGACGACACGATGGTGCGTTTAACGGGCCATCGGGAGGTCCCCAAAAATTCCTTATTTTCGGAATTCCCAGGGGTGTATAGTCCCGGGGAATGCCAAAAACTGACTAAAAATTACATTTCCAGAAACCTATTTTCTGGAATTGTACTTAAACTACTTGAGCGATTTTCGCTCCAAAGTGATGGCTTGGTAGCTAGTCCAGCAAGCCATCCGAAAGTACTTACACCATGAGTACATCTATTCCCTTCATGGAGTTATTCCACCTGAAGGGTCTACAAATTTCAACGTTTTACGTTGTTTACATTTTTCACGACTGCTTATCTCGTTGACTATCCAAGCGATTCTTCCCATCTAGAAACCGCCTGGAAGCCCTTTTAGCAAGCTTTCCAATGGTAGTACTTTTACCAGTACACCTATATGTTTCTAGGTACTTAGGGCACCTAAAACCGTAAGCGATTGCCAAAAACCAGATAAACAGCAGTTTTTTTATTATATACTGACTTGATATCTCAAGTAAATGGGCTTTATATAAAAGACTACGCTAACTATGAGGTGTATATAGGCTTCCTGTCTCGGTCTAGGTCCCCCATATACCCTAAAATGACCTAAAACCATATATTTGGTGTTTGAGATATCAAGTCAATATTCCTATTTACATAGCAGAAACTATGTGGTCTTCACATAGTTTCATCATTATGTACTGATTTCATGTCCAGTACATAGGATAAGCCCTTAAAAACATGATTTTAATTACTATAATATTTTCAAAAACCACCAAAACTATAAATATCGTGTGGTTCCCTCTCACGGGTCATTCGGAACTAATCCGTCGTCGAGCACAGACGTATCGTATGACAGAAATTTATGTTTTTTACTATGATAACTCTTATCAGTATGCTTTCTAATGATTTTACTCTGTTAAGGGTGAACTATTGAACCCTATAACATACTGACAAACACTAAAAACATTATACTACTATCTCAAAAAATGTAGGTAAAATTTTAGTATAAATATAAACGTGCCTCTAAAATTCATTTTAGTATCAGGTGGCGCGCCGTGGTAAGCAGACATGTCTACACATACAAACTTCAATTTCTATGAACCATTTAGTATGGTTGATGACGCTTCGTCGCGAACAATAGTCGTGTCATGTTCGTAAATTTTGAGCATGACAGGCACTTTGCCTGTTCAGCTAGATTCGGTAGAGCTTTCATGTTAACGATTTAGCAGAGAAATTCTACCTTGGCATGGTAGTTCAATCGCGTTTCATGTTTATAGTTCATGCAAATCGTTACGCGAACACATTTGACAGATGTCATAAAAAATGCACGATTCATTCGGCTGACTATTTATTTTTATTTAACAAGAATGAAGAAAACTGAAATAAAAATTATGATTTTTCTCTAATTTTGTGTTTTTAGGGTTCCGTACCCAAACGTTCCAATCGGAGCCCTATTACTGTCACTCACGTGTCTGTCTGGCCTTCGTCTGTCACACAATATTGTTCGGAAGAATTTTTTAACTTCCCATTGACCCATGAACTTTAAATTTGGTGCTAATGTTTTACGTATATTTTAATAACAAATACCAAAATATAGCAAAATACGTTTTTTTTTGGTACGGAACCTTAAATGTGCGAAGTCCGACACGCACTTGGCCGGTTTTATTTAATATTGTGTGTTTGGGTTATACTGTGGGTTCCTAATAATGTGGGTCAAATAAATATTTCTTTTTTTCTTCTCCAAAGAAGGTGTTTATTAACATAACAGTCAATAAAGATGTAGAAAACAAATACATATTTAAAGGCAAAACAAAGATAAATTAAATTACTTACATCTTTTTTTAAACAAGATTTTTTCGTATTCTTTTCAGCAAACCCTTTTGATTTGATACCCATATCATGGCAGTGCACAAAAAATAACTAGTATAATAAACATCTTGGGCCTTCCGCCATTTTGGATTTAGAATGTCACGTACAACGACATGTCACTTAGCTAACCATGCATTGTCATCAAAACTAAACGTGAATGCAAAATTTCTTTAAATTTCAGTTGCAAGATTTGACCCGAGCACACTTATATACGCACAAACATTGCTAGTTAAACAAAAGCTTCTAAAATACAACACAGTTGCCTGAAATACAATACAATCTGTAATAAATTGAAGAGCAAGCATCTATTTGCTTTTACTACCTTATTTTATCAGTCAAAGGAATTTTCCTTTTAATAAATTGTTGCTAGCACCTATTTATGGTCCTCGTAATGTATTCACTGACACGAAAATGGCAAGCGGCAGGGACCATTTACCTAGTTTTAAATCTTTAACAATAATGTCAGGTATTTTGGGCATAAATTTTTCTTAACAACAATAACTTAAATAATATAATTATAATCTTTTTATTCTAATTGCGTTGCGTTGCGTTTTTGTTTCCTTGCGTAATTGAACCAGAAGTGAGGATATCCTTGCTCAATCAAATTAGAAAGGGAATTACTTGCTAAATCAAAATCAAACAATAAATTGCTTTGGAAAAATATTAAAACTATAACATATACTAATAAATCTAAAAGTCAAAACATTGAACTAATAAATATTAAATCGACCCCTAGTGAATCAGTAAACTTTATTAATGACTATTTCGTAAATATTGGCAAACAGCTGGCCCAACAAATTCAACCTAGCGCAAATATGGACTCTAATTATGTACCTAATCAACTGTCAACACAAGTTAACTCTTTTGTACTCCTAGACACCGACCTTAATGAAGTGGACAGAATTTTGATAAGCCTAAAATCAGATAGTGCCGCTGGCTGGGATAATATCTCCACTAGATTTTTAAAGTATGTAAGTAAGGAAGTGGTCCCAATTATAGCCCATCTTGCAAATCTCTGTTTCAGAGACGGTATCTTCCCGGCCCCCCTTAAACAATCCATTATTACTCCAGTTCACAAGGGTGGGGACAGAGACGATGTCAGCAATTACAGGCCGATATCTGTCCTTCCAGCTATATCGAAAATATTGGAGAAATTAATCAATATAAGGCTTCTCAAATATTTAAATAAATTTAAAATACTATCCCCAACACAATTTGGATTTAGGCAAAATATATCCACCGAGGATGCAGTGACCGCACTAAGCTCGCTTGTAGCTAATCAACTTGATAATGGCAATAAATGTTTAACTATCTACCTGGATCTTAAAAAGGCATTTGACACTGTCTCTGTGCCAATCCTTTTGAACAAACTGGAAAAAATTGGTATAAGAGGAACTGCTCTCAATCTTTTTAAAGACTATCTCTCTAACAGGAAGCAAAGGGTTAAATTGGGGCAATACGTCAGTGATGATGCTGAAGTGTTATACGGCGTGCCTCAAGGCAGTGTTTTGGGTTCCACACTTTTCTTAACATACATCAATGATCTCTGTAACATGAACATTAAAAACGCCAAAGTCTTTTCTTATGCCGACGACACGGCTATTGTTTTCTCTGGAAGCTCTTGGAATGACGTAGAGCAAAGTGCATCATGTGGCATGGCCCAAATAGCTAAATGGCTAAATAATAATTTGCTGACATTGAACACCTCAAAAACAAACTATATATGCTTTAGTATCTGTAATCGTACACAACCAAATAAGGACTTCACAATTAAAGTTCACGAATGTGGTGACATTAAAAACAAAAACTGTATGTGCCCTACCATTGATAAGGTCACATACACCAAATATTTAGGTGTCATGATTGACCAGAGATTATCCTGGTATCCTCACCTTGAGCAAGTCTCTAACAGGGTGCAGCAACTTAGCTGGATTTTTAAAACTTTGAGACATGTTGTTCCAAAAAGTGCCAACAATACCGGAGACCCATTTAGAAACCTATTAAAGGACATATATATCGCTCTGGTGCAGTCAGTTTTGATTTACTGCATCCCTATATGGGGAGGTGCAGCTAAGTCCAAATTTATTGGGCTGGAGCGAGTGCAACGAGCCCTGATAAAAATAATGTTTTTTAAAAGGATTAGATATCCCACCGAGAAACTTTATCAGATAAGTGATTTGCTTTCGGTGAGAAAATTATATATATTACATACGGTTCTGAAAAAACACAAAGAGCTGCCTTATGATACCGCTATGTTATCTAAAAGAAGGAAAGATATTATAGCACCGATACCACAAACAAAAACCAGGTTTGGTAGTAGGCAACACGGAAAACGATCATCTCAACTTTACAATAAAATGAATAAAGAGATATATGTATACACCAAACAATATTATGAATGTAAAAAACTTATAACTAAATGGATAAAACCACTCGCTTATGAGGAAACGGAAACTCTCCTGCAGCACGCATCATAATTCAATCTCGTGGCATTTATTTACTTAGATGGACAACTTATAGGTACACGAACACACCTCACACACATAAACACTCCACACACACATAAATACCTTACACACACATATACACTACATACACACTCACAAACCCAACTCACATAATACACATAACTCAGACTCATTTGATAAGGTGATATAAAATAACAGTCTTCTCTAATTCTCTTTTGTATTCATTTAATTTATTTTCTTAAAATGTATAAATAGTAAATAGTGGCATAATTTTTTGTTATTTAAGTAAATATAAGTTGCGGAAGAGTGGAGTGTCCTAATACAGGCATTTACTTGCTTAAAAGGACACTTCTGACACTAGCTATGTACTACAAAAATTGTTAAAGAAAATAAACTATTTGTATTTGTATCCGCACCAGGGTTATCGAAATAGTCCGAAGAATTGCCAAACTAATGTGGCAGTCGCAAAACGGTGGCGGATTACTCGCAGAACCGAAAAGATAAGTTCTGGAGTGGCGACTGCGAACTGGAAGACGCTACGCTGAAAGGCGGGTGGCCTTTCAACTTTCCGAGTCTAGGTGGACCGATGACCTGATTAAGCCTGTGGGAAATCCGGTGGATGCGAGACGCACATAATTGATAAGAGTGGCGACGCGTGGGTGAGGCCCATGTCTAGCAGTAGACGATTTTTGGCTGAAACAATAATAACCTACCTAAGTACTGTGGAAGTCTGTAAAAGGTGTTTGTTAAACAATCACACTTGAACGGATGAATTAATTTGGACAACAGGTAGAAGACCGGATTAGCATGCAAATTATTAGATTACTTATGGAATAACCTTCTATCCAGTAAAACTAGTAACAAATAAAACTAGTAATAAAAAATAGCTAGAAAGAGAATTGCCCCTCAGATATTCCTTAACTATTTAAAGCTAAGGCAAAACCAACATGTGTATACCTAAAGTAACTTATGTATATATAGGTGAGGGTGGTCGTCTGTGAAATTTAATTTCATAGAAAATCCATCACGCCTGTGACTCAGCTGTAATGGTCATGTTCAAACGTTGCTGCCATTTGCACACGCTTGCGACTTCGTTCTGGAATATGGTATGGCTTTCAATATTGCCGTGAAAAGGTTTATTTTAAATGTATCTTCAGTTACATGCATTAAAATCTCTGATTTGTAAAAAACCCGTTCAGCGGCCGATTGGCAAAATTGACTTATGTAAAATTTATTATAATTTTAATAAAAATATATTTTTTGTATTTCAGCTTATAAAACACATAAAAATATCTGCGTAGCAGGTACTACCTAGTTCAGAGCCATTTATGGATAATAATACCAGCCTGTTACAGTCCCATTGCCAGGCAAAGGTCTCTTCTCATACAACGAGGGCACGAGAATTAAGCACCAAATTTGCTTAAGGCGGAATGGCAATTACAAACTTTATTTTTTGCCACTTTATTTTAAACAAACAAAAACACGTATAACAATTGAATAGTGTACGGAATTAGATGCATTCACGGAGCACACAACCAGTGGAGAGAGTGTGCGGAGGCTACCGCGGGCGCCAAACGTATGCAATATCAATCTCATGCGGCGAAATTTTGATCAGTCGCAGCATTTGTAGGCTAAACGCACGAAAGTCACGCACTGCCGTCTTTAATACAAATAAAACGAAAAGTAATGGCTAGTTTTGCAATTAAATGGTGTGAAAAGTGTACTACTACTTCAAGTTACACAAAAGATTGAATAACATTTCACAGTTATGTGGTTTTCTACTCCATTTAATCAATTTCATTAAGTAAAATCAAATATATTTATTTCTGGATGGTTCGCTTTGCTGTCTCTTTCTCGTACTCTGATTTGCACATTAGCAGTTATCTCTTTTTTTCTCGATAGTGCTGTTTGCAGCATCACGACAATTATATCGATATGTAAGGCTTAATAAGCTTATAAAAAATTATAAGAACTGCAGCTGTGTACGTTCTTTTGTTTGTTATTGTCTAGCCTGTATTTGCCTTATCATAAATGTTTATTATACGTACCGAAGATTCTAAGAAATTCGTTTTTTTATTTGTCTGTATCCCAAAGAAATACTTATAGACTAATAATAATTTAAACAATAAGTATTACTTACTTATTGTTTAACTTCTTAGTACTAACTACAAAATAAAATAAAACAATATAGATATCGATTAATAAAATTATCGATATCGATTTTGTTTCTATTACTTTTTTGGAATCCCTAGAGAAACAGTTGTCATTTGGTTGTGAATCTGTCACCCAATCACAGCGGGGGAAGGTTACCTCTGCCCCCGCTGTTTCTTAGTGACTTCGATTTAGAACAAAAACGTACCGATGCTCTCTCCACTGGTTGTGTGCTCCGTGGATGCATTAGTGAGAAACTGGTATAGCGCAGCTATTAACGCCCACCTCCAGAAGATACAAATCAAAATTACAATTTAACAAAGAAAATAATTAAAAACTTTTTTTTATAAGAATACAAATTTAGAGAGAATGCCTCAGGCATTAAGTCCGCCAATGTACTTTTATGTTGCATGAAGTTTTAATATATAAATAAATTTTATTAAACATCGAAAATTTAAATCAAAACTTAATACAACATTAAAAAAGAGAATAAAAATAGAATCCATCATTAGAGATTCAGACTCAAAGAAGAACGAAATTAAGTATTAAAATTATAACTATAATTCTAAAGCTATAATTCTATAAATTAATGAGAGATAGCAAATTAATTAACATCATTAGCAGAATAATGATAGATGGTATCTGAGTCAAATCAAATCAAAATACTTTATTTCAACTAAACCTTAAAGGTACTTTTGAACTATCAAATAAAAATTAATATGAATCTAGTTGCACATTCGCATGCGTCTGTAGGTCTCTATGGTAAAGAACGTGCAAGAAACTTCACGGATACTCTTACTATGGTTACATCATTTTTGTTGGAAAAATACATATTTTAGAACGATGTAAAAAGCCGTGCACGTAAAAGCGTGTAGATTAAAACAAACAATTAAAAAAAACAAAAAGTAGTAAAAAACAGGCCGAGGCATCCAAGTTATGACCAATCCCAACTAATGGCGCCCATTCACGAACAAGACTCTCGGATTGGCACCACTCAGCTCAACCATTATGAAAGGATCTGAATGATCCAACACATGTGCCACCATCAGAGAGACATTACACACCCAACTGCCAGGGCACACACAAGTCAACGAACGACATTTCAGTGAGTCTGTTTGTGGAAGAGCGACAGCTTTTATTGCGTAATGAATTCCCAAAAGGCAAATAGTATGAAAAATCGACCAATCACAAGCGAGCTGAAGGACGCGGTGTGGATTTCCGTCTATGTGATTGGTCGACTTTTTATACTCTTTGCGCTTTGGCTTTTGCGAATTAATTACGCAATAAGGTTGCCAGACTATGACAGAACCAGAAAAAGTAGATTCTCAGGCTCGCGCACGGTTGGCGCAGTAGTTGAGCGATTGACTGCTGCGCTGCGTGTCGCGGGTTCGATTCCCGCACGGAACAAATATTTGTATGATCTACAAATAGTTGTTCCAGCTCTGGGTGTTTGTGTATGTGAGTTTATATGTTTGTAAACGCACCCAAGATACAGGAGAAATTCCTAGTGTGGGGCAACGTTTTTATTTTAAAAGAAAGAAGTCTCTTCATAAGGATTTATTCCGTTCTAATACTTACAACTAATACCACTGGTATTCTCATATTTATGTTATTAAATAAACGTTGTTTCCTGATTCATTGCTATGTCGGTGATGAATGACTGGTTTGATTATAGAAAAAGTTGATTTTCTGTGATATTTTACAATTGTTGGATTAAAAGTTATTTGTTTTTATGAAAAAAATAATTCTAATATAAATTAAAAGTTAACTTTCTGAGATATTTATAGATAATTTTTAGATTGTAAGTAAATTGTTCTTGTTTTGATGTTTTCCTTAAAATATTATACAGGTACAAGGAGGAACTATAATTATAGTGAAGTGAGTGAGTGTGTTTGTGTATGTGAGTTTCATCATCGGACTACCAGACGTACGGCAATGCGCCATCGGTACATGATGGACATCCCACCCATATGCACTAAACGTTTTGAGAATACTTTTATTATGCGTACAGCTAAGGAGTAGAATTCCCTGCCGGAGTCTTTGTTTCCCGATAGCTACAATCTGGGGGTCTTTAAGTCAAGAGTGAATAGGTTACTTCTAGGCAAGCGTGCTCCATTGTCGGCCACATCATCGCTTACCATCAGGTGAGATGGTGGTCAAGCGCGAGCCTATATTACATTTAAAAAAAAATGTTATTAATGTTTGCTAACAAATTATGATTTTTAAAGATTAAACTGTTTTCTTTCAATTAACTTCTTCGGTCTTATAACTTCATACAAAGCATTTTTAATGACTGTACTTTATATCTTTAAAATTGTTTTGGTATTAGTTTAAACAATGGTATCCGTTTGGAATAGAAAATAAATATGAGTTGAAAAAAATACCAGTGGTATCAGTTGTTGGTATTAGAACGGAGTAAATCTTCATAAGTACGACTTTGTAGGTACGTTGAGATATGGGTTTTAAATTTTCGTAGCGGAAGAGGGTAAGTATTTATTTTCTTATTTATTCTATTAGAGCGCATTGAGCTTAATTGGAGAAAATGGTGGCTTGCCGGTACAGTCCTCCGCGGTAGAGATTTGCAAGCCCTATCAGTCCTATGTTTATTTTGAGTTGAGTGATTGAGGTAAATAACTCTGAGATTTATGAATCAAATATGACAGATTGAGTGAGATGAATATTTTTATCTAAGCTCACTCCATCGTCGACTTTGTCTCTGTCACCTCTGATCTAAACTAGAGTCAAGAGCAAACCCATCACGAATAAAAAAAAAAAATCCTTCACAAAAAAACTCTTGTATCGAGTCTTAGGCCCTTCTGGTTTCTTGGCATTTGAAAAATGAACATGAATTTCCTTTTTCGATAAAAAAGGTTAAAGCAACAAGGACCTTGGTTCGTATTTAAAGATCAAAGAATATCGAGGAAGACTCACTGGTGCCATCTCCTTATTTAAATTAAAAAGGTTATAATTTTAATTTTCTTTAATTAAGAAATAATTTATGAAATTACCTTATAAATGGTGTTTACTTTACTGGAATGTAATTTTTGTTCTTTGAGAAATAAATAAAATATCTTTAAAACGAAGTAAGGGTCGTTTGTACCCATCGTCTTAGCCTCTATGTTTGTTCTGAACTGCCTTAGAAATATTTATTTAACAATTTATGCACACACTTAATACACAGACAATAAGAATGATTAGAAAAATAGATATATCCTATTGGTATTTCGATCGGCACGCACAACGTTGCGTTACACAGTGCCGGAAACATAATTCTCTTCACCGCTCGCGCTGGCGCATACTGCGTTTATTAGGGTTCCGTACCCAAAGGTTAAAAACGAGACCCTATTACTAAGACTCCACGGTCCGTCTGTCTGCTTGTCACCAGGCTTCAACTATCAACTGTATCACAGTTGATAGTTGAAATTTTCACAGATGATGTATTTCTGTTGCCGCTATAACAACAAATACTAAAAATAGAATAAAATAAATCTTTAAGTGGTGCGATTATACAACAAACGTAATTTTTGCCTTTTTTTGCGGTAATTTCCGCAAAAAAAGGTTGGCGATAAATTAAAAAGATCAATCGTCTTCTTAAAATAGTTTCATTTTTCTTCAACACTATGTATAATGTAAAGAAAATATAGGTACCGTGTCGCAACAAAAATATGGCGCCGCGTTGGAAAGCTTTCTTGAGTGAAGTGAAGTCCGCTGTGAAGTTGCAGCGAATCTCGCTGACGTAGGGTGCGTTCATGAATAAAGTGAAAGAAAGAGCTGCGTTCTGGCGTAGGCAGAACCCTTCGTGCGCGAGTCCGACTCGCACATGGCCGGTTTTCATACGATTATTAAAAGCAATTATTAAATAAGGTAATTTTTATGTGAGAAGTCAAATAAAAACAGAAACTTTTAAAGATATATAAATGTGAAAGGTAAAATCCTAAGAAAATTAATTATAAATGTGAAAGTTTGGATGGATAGATGGATGTCTATTACTAAATCATGCTAGAACGGCTGAACGGATCTGGATCAAATTTGGCATAGACAGATTTATACTCTGGAATACTTTTTTCTTTTTAACCTTTATAATGTTCCCTTGGGATAATACAACAATTCACGCGGGCGAAACCGCGGGCATAATCTAGTTAAAGATAACTTAATTAAAAATACTTTTCAATCAAATGAATTCTCTCATCAAACATTAATTTCAATTAGCATTCAATATTACATCTTTGCAGTTTGATTCGATTGAAAAGAATTATGTTAAAAGTCAAACTAATTAAAAAAATATATTTATAAAAGAAAAAGTTCGAATAAAATTTGTTTTTCTAGTGAGCTTGCAATTAAAATTATATTTTATCAGATCATTCTCATTATATTAACTGTTCATTGAAAAGGTGTATCGCTATCTCCACTATGTCGTCGTCCCAGCGTGTCTACTTCTGCTTCATTTCGATTCGTTTCTCATTTGCCATTTTGTTAATGCCTTACTTACACCACTTATTCTTTATACTGCGGAGCATATACCCAGCCAATCTCAATTTCATTCTGTTTGTGTGGAAGTTAGCATTTTTTTTTCTTTTCTTTTAAGGTTCAAAATGCTGCGTTCCATGCCTCTCTTAGATAAGTACATAACAATTTTTTTGGCAATCCTTCAGGGTTAGGGTCTGAAAGTATACATAAATCTAAGTCTAAAAGTAACTTTACTGAATGTTTATAAAATCACCAGTTCCTACATTTTGTAATGTTCTGCAAACATTTATTATTACTATAGGACTGAAACTTATTATACAGCAGATTTTAATGTTTCGGTTCGATCATCATCATTATCATATCAGCCAAAAGACGTCCACTGCTGGACATAGGCATCCCCTAAGCGTCGCCACATTGACTGGTCCCGTGCGTCCCAGAGGATCTCCGCAACTTTCACTAGGTCATCGGTCCACCTGTTGGGAGGCATTCCAACGCAACGCCTTGTCCCTGTGTCTCTTCGTGATCGAATCAGAAATGTACAGATCCGCAAGAGAACCAGGGTTACTGACATAGCCCGAAGAATTGCCAAACTTAAGTGGCAGTGGACAGGGCACATTGCTCGCAGATCGAATGTCCGATGGGACCGAAAAGTTCTGGAATGGCGACCGCGAACCGGAAGACGATAAGTTGGAAGGCCTCCCACTAGGTGAACCGATGACCTGGTGGGGCGCTGGATGTGAGACACACGGGATCAGTCAATGTGGCGACGCCTAGTGGAGGCCTATGTCCAGTTGTCGACGTCTTTCGGCTGAAATGATGAGTGGTCCCAGTCTGAAAAACTCGCAAAATTCGGGCTGGCTCTTTATATTAGTAAAGACAAGTCAAGTAGTTCAACGACGTCCTACTACAATTCATACAATACCATCTTAAAGATAATATAGCATAGTCGACTAACATTATTCGCATGGCCAAACGATTTCAATAGACATTGTATTTGAATCGATCTAGGTTCACTGTGTTAGATTATAGGTAATTTAGGTCGTCTATAAATCGGTCTAGTGAACTTCATATGATGGATTGTTTGATATTGTGGTTTGATTGTGTAGTTAGATAGGTACGACTTGGTCTGAAATAAGCAATAGTATCTCTTTTGTACTTATAAAGTAAGACATACAATTTAAAAGGCTTCTTTTCACTACCTACTTATATTTTTTTAGTTAAGTAAAATATCCTTTTTAACATACGGGAATAAGAACTTTTGAGATAAATCTTCAGCTCATTTTTTCAAGCTACGCTGGCGTTCAAAACTTAGTACCACACTTTTAAAATTACAATTTCCCTTAAGCTATAGCTTTTTTTGGTTGGTGGCAGAAGCTAGTAAACAATAATTTCAAAGGATGTTGATGAAATTTTCTATAAACCTTTTTTTTTCTTCTTTAGAAGTCAGTTTTGAAATGAAAAAAGGTTTATAGAAAATTTCATCAACATCCTTTGAAATTATTGTGTACTAGTTTCTGCTATGACGTGCGTGAATAACGTTTTTTATCCCAAGGTAACTTATACCGGGATGAAAAGAAGCCTATGTGCTATTACATACTATATTCTATCTCTGTGTCCTTCATCCAGATCCGTTCAGCCGTTCTGGCGTGATTGAGTAACAAACATACATCGATACAAACTTTCACATTTATAATATTAGTATGATTATAAATTAGTAAGGTTTTGACTTAATTTCAAAGGAAGTTGATAAAATTTTCTATAAAACTTTGTTTATTTTAAAATTCTGATTTCTATAGTTTAGAAGAAATTGCAATTTTAAAAGTGTTGTACCCACCAAGTTTTGAAGGCCAGTATATTACTTCTTTTTATAACAAGAAGTGTGTTGACTAATCGTATCGCTTAGCATAATATTTACCTAACATTGTGAACGGGACTGGATGTAGCAGCCGCGCGTAGAAACGCGTAAAGCGATTTAGGTGAAGCCAACGCCGCTACGCTACGCCTATGGGCAGAGGCGGCCGCTACGATCTTGTTCTTAAACAAGCTTCTTAAGGTTACACTAGTCGATAATTCTTCCATACAAACGTAGTCTAGGGATTACTCTACTGTTTGACGCTGTACGTTCAAAATAAAAAATTATATCAATATGTCTCATCAAAAAGTAAAAAAGAAAAATATTTGAAAGTTATGAGTGTCGAAAGTTCCATATTTCAACACTAATTTTAACGCATCTTTGGACGGCAATAAATACCATAAGAAGAAGGAAAATTGAAAAAAGGCCTCCATACAGGGATAGATTAGTAGTTCAACAATGCAAATCATTTTTTTTTTTGAAAATATACATTAAGTCGTTTTTTATCGTCGCTATATAACCTGTTTATAAAATTTATCGTCCTAAATCATCATCCATTTCGCTACAAACTTGCAAAAGTGCTAATTCGTACGCGAAATAGCTTCTTACTGCTCATCACAGCATCTATATTTTTCGTACTACGTGTTGTCGGATGAGATAGTATGCATTTTAACCCCGCGTGCAAAATAGTTTGTGCCGTCGACTAGGGAAACCTTAAACAAGCTTCTTAACTCTTTAAAGTACACCCAAAATAATTAATACACAGTTCTTTGAAAGTTCTTTTACAAAGGCGAGCTTAACTCAAAATTGAATTTTCTTTTAGTAAACCTTGTAGTGTTAGAGATCACATGATTAGCTAGTAAAACAAATGCAAATTCATTTAATAAGTCGACAGTCGACCACCTCGGTCACCATGGCCTATCCTGCAATAGGAGCGCTGGCCGGATAGCACGGCACGCCAGCATTAATGACATCATACGTCGGGCTCTTGTCACCGCCGGGGTGCCAGCTGTTTTAGAACTCAATGGCTTAGCACGCGACGATGGGAAGAGACCGGACGGAATGACCATAATGCCTTGGAAGGTGGGTAGGCCTTGTGGGATGCAACATGTGTCGACACCCTTGCACCATCCCATCTTCTTAGCACGGCGGGCTGTACTGAGGCGGCTGCTGCCGGTGCAGAAAACCGCAAACGGCGCAAATATAACAACCTTATTGGAAGTTATATGTTTGAGCCGTTTGGGGTTGAAACATTAGGTCCATTGGGTCCGAGTGCGCATAGAGTTCTTCGAGAAATTAGCACAAAGCTCGTCGACTCTAAACGTGACCAGAGGGCTGGCCTTTTCTTCGGCCAGGGAATCAGCATTGCCATCCAACGTGGCAATGCTTCCAGCGTTCTGGGCACGTTTCCCGTTGACATCGATGTGGACGAATTTTTTGATGCAAAATGAGCTCTTTTCCGTCTCCCTTTTTTATTTGTATATAGGTTTAGTTTTTTTTTACCATATTCAATTGTATATATGTTAATAAATGAAAAACTATTTAATAATATTAATCATTCAAATAAATTCGTAATGTACACAAATAAGATGATCTATTACTAAATCATACTAGCATGATCTTATACCAACTGCTTCGATTGTCTAGTGATCACAAGCGCAAATAATCATAAAATCCTCGATACGATTCTGAAATTGAAACTGTTATTAGGTTTTCTATTTGGTATTTATAAGTAGCCGCCAGAAGTGTAATAGAGATGTTTCCTGGGTAGAAAAATAATAATTCTATTAAGTCCGTCTGTGAAATGATCAAATAATATGGTACCTGTATTTTTAACTAAATAAATAAAAATTGACAAAAGATAAAGCACATCAAAGTTCAGGAGTGCGGGTGGGGGCTTATGACGTCACTTTGTCTGTATAAAGTAAAGCACACCGTGACGTCACACGATAGTTCAACGCCCTGTATCGTCATAATGTTTTGTTTACGTGCATAAGAAAAAATACATGTCCAATATTTATTAGACGGACTAAATAGATATTTTTTTGATTTCTGAATGATTTTCGAACGATTTGACGGAGTCACTGAAGAGCTGCTTCCACGCCACTCTGTATTCGGCTCTTCTCAGGGCTGTGATCACCGTGAGTCCTGTAATCACCCTGTATCTGGGCTGACCAGTGAGTAAGTGAACTTCCGCGCGATCTTTTACCTTCCACCTTTCCCACCTCAACAAGTTTCTCGAGGTTGTCTGGCTTTCTCCGGGTGATATTTATTTATTTATTTTAAGGAAAGCTTACAGACTAATAAAAACATTTAAAAAAACGTAAATAAGGAAAATGGCTAATTACAAGCTTCCACATGTATACATCGCATTACAAATACTCGTAGTAGCGATACACAGAATAAAATAATAACAATGGGTAGACAAAGATCAAAAAACAAAGATTGAAATAAATGGATTCGTGCAACATTTAAATAATACAAATATGAACTTTACATTAAATTAACAAAAACTATTTTGCACTCATTCCCGACTGCCATTAAAATATTCTTTGCTAAGGATTTTTCTAATTTTGTGTGCGCCGGTGCAGAAAAGATACAACGACTTCCAAGTGTGTTAGCAACCTATTGAAAGCTACAACGCTACGTATACAAAAGGCGTTACGCCTGTAGTTGGTCGATGCACGAGTGCGGTGTTCGTAGGCTGCCTTAGTAAGTGCGAAGAAGTATTTTGCTGAGTAGTTTGGGACAATCCACCGAGCCGTTTGCTATGTTTGCTAAAAAACATATGTCATTAATGTTACGTCTTACGTGAACGGTAAAAATGGTATCGTTTGGTAAATGGTATGATAAATCGTATATGGTCAAATTTACTGAGTAACTAAAGTAACTCACTGGTAGCATGGAGAGTCTGTATTTGATGTTCAGCTGGTCGAGAACGAACCTGTTAGACCGTTTTATTACATCGAACTTAAGAATGAAATTGGATGTCCCTGGCAACCCTTCATGTAAAACATGATCGATTACTAAATCAACCCATATGATTTAATACCAACTAATTGTAGCCAAAGCTAAAATTATAACGCAGGAAATGTTATGACATATTCACTTGCAAACAGCAGATGTTTTGACATCACAGAAATAACTGGCTGAAAACATAATCTAAAATATTGGTTCTGCATCATATCCGGTCAGATTTTTAAACTTGTTTTTTGGTCTTCGATTTGTCATCTCATGACATTTAAAATGTTGAGCCCAGTTCACACTACGGCTAGGCATTTTCATGGAGACAAACACTGGAAATTTTAATTTGAATCACTTTTTTAAGGTAGGATAAAAAAAACTGGTAGAAAATTATATTTGAAGTAGTTTTGGTTGCTAGCGGCTCCACCTGCTTTAAATCCTGGTAGTTCGTTCTCTTGGGATAAAACGCTCTCCTAAGCAAAAGTGATATGATGCTATTCGGTTTTGGCCACAGCGACCCCATTCATGGGCTACTCAATGTGGTTGAGAGCTCAGATTTGCTGCTCTGTTATGTGCTCTCATGTTACTTGCATATTCACCCTTGGCCGGAGTAAGTAAGCAAAAGTAAAACCGGGATAAAGCTCTCAACTAGAAGATTTAGACAAGTGTCATTCGATGTCGGTGATGGTGATATAAGTTTTTATGCTGACATGGACACAATCATTAGAATTGGTGATGGTGACCATGGCCCGTGGTGGTTGTTTGTGATTGGTGGTTTGGTGTGGGTTGGTTCTGGTGATGGTCAAAATACCAAAATATAAGGGATTGATCACGTCAAATTCCATAAATATTTGGCATTTTTTCTACTGCTATCGCCACGCTTTCGTTGATAGAATTTATCTAGGGCCTCACATCATGTTCTCCCCGTTTGCAAAGTTTGATCTAAATCTGTTGAGCGGTTGAGGCGTGAAAAGATAACAAACAGACAGTTACATTCGCATTTTGCGTATAGTAAGAATTAGAATAATCAGCCTATAATATTCCCACTGCTGGGATACACGCCTCCTGTGAAAGGGAATGGGTCATAATCCACCTCGCGGGCCCAGCGCAGGTTGGTAGATGTCACATGTCTTCGAACTTTTTGCTCTATGACATGCCGGTTTCCTCACGAAGGTTTCCTTCACCCTTTTGGGAGTGATGATGATGTAATGAATTACACGAAGAATACGCCTGCCTGGGTTTGACCCATGACCTAAAGTAAGTCGGGCCGTAACGACTGGGCCACCACTGCGCTCAGTATGGATGAGTAGGAAATATAATTAGCTAAGACTTATAATGGTTAAGGTAGCGGGCATCCGATAGATGCGAGAACCACGGGATCGGTCAACGCGTGGGGAAGGCCTATGTCCAGCAGTGGACGTCTTTCAGCTGAAATGTTGATGATGATGATGAAGACGTATAACTAACTCTTTTCATTCTTTGACGCAATAATAGAAAATAATAACAGTTTACCTAAGTAGTCCAAGTACAAACCATGCGCCTTTGTGTTAATTACATTCTAGGTACTAATTATATTCTTCCTACATTATTTCTAACTACTTAATTACTTCAAACTAATTGTTTTGTTAAATGCAACTTCACTGAAATCTGTGTAAGTCTTATGTGTAATTAAAAGTCGTTAGATTAATTACAATAGCGTGAATAAAAGGAATTAATTTAAATCATAGAACATGTGGGAACCTTGTAAAATGTAGGTAAATAGGTATTAGTACTGGCGAAAAATCCTTCTCTGGTTTTTCAATTGAGAATTACCTTACAATACCTTCATGAAAAATTATGAAAAACCGGCCAAGTGCCAGTCGGACTCGCGCACCAAGGGTTCCGTACCATTGTCGCAAAAAACGGAAAAAAAAAACGTTTGTTGTTTGGGAGCCCCACTTAAATATTTATTTTATTCTGTTTTTAGTATTTGTTGTTATAGCGGCAACAGAAATATATCATCCGTGAAAATTTCAACTGTCTAGTGTGTCTAATCACGGTTCATGAGATACAGCCTGGTGACAGACAGACGTACCGCGGAGTCTTAGTAATAGGGTCCCGTTTTTACCCTTTGGGTACGGAACCCTAAAAAGGGTAAAGGCTGTAGAGCGTGCCAAAGAATTAGACATCCACACATACATACATTCTAAAAACATAACCCTCGTTTGGAAGTCGGGTAAAAAGGAATTATTTTACAAATTCTCACAAGGTATCTTGGGTATCTACGTAAATTTGGACGCCATCAGGCTAGGTGGAGCGAAGATCTTCGCGAGGTTGCTGGTAGCAGCTGAATGCGGGTTGCGGAAGAGTGAAACAAATGGTGTGTAATTCGAAAGGCCTAAGTCCAGCCTGCAGTGAACTGTTGTAGGTGTTGATGATAATAATTTAGGTACCTACAAGTGGATTGCTAAAGTAGAAATATTTATTAAGTAGATAAATAACTTCATCAATTTTAAAAATGACGTGCGAACATCTGCTGAAGAGTGAAGACTCATTTTTTGCCATCTTCCTCACAAAAACAACTGAACAAATACATACACAACATATTTAATTTTAAGTATTAATAAGTTGGTATTAATATTTTGCCATTCAATGTAAATTCTTTTTTCTTTCTTTTTCTTTTTATCTTTATTTCCCAAAACAACAAATAACCTTGCACAATTTTTTTAAAAGCATCGTAAACAGGCACGAAATACTGTTGCAACCTTGCACAGTTCTTCCACAGGTTTACAGTTTGGCACTTAGCAAGTTTACAAGCTTGCACAGTTCCAAACAGTTATGTAGGTAGGCACTAAAAGGATTGAAAACGGAACTGATTCATCCTGTTCCCCGTACTAGTTTAAACTGTACTACGGTGGAACAGCCCGCCTCGATCACCGCACAGTTACCTTTAGTGTGTTACACAAGTGATAAAAACATATTATTTTAGAAAAACATTTCGTAGACCAAACAAAGTACAGCAGATATAATTTATTAGGGTAAACGTAAAAAAAAAATGGAATTTATTATTTCTGTCTTTGTAGGTAATTCTTAAAATTGACATAGTATACGTAAAATTTTCGGTGCTCTGTTTGTTTACACAAAATATTGTTGTTTGCAAAACAATTACATAAAAACTAATACAAAATAATGAAAAATGGGTTTTAGGTCGGAAATGTACCGCTTATCACAACTATTCCAAACTAACTACTAAACTATCTTAAAATAAGGAGTGTAGTTGTTATTGTGTGTGTGTGTGTTTGAGTGTGTGTGAGTGTGAGTGCGCGTGTAAGTGTGTGTGAGTGCGTGTGTGTGTTTGTGCAGTCGTTGTTTGTGTCTGTGATGTAATAAGGTAACTCAGTTAAATATCGACTTTTAAAATTGATTCAGTCGAATCATAGTTCAGTGATTTTAGAAGTTTAAAGAGTTCAGTTTTAAAATCATCACTATTAAGATGGCGGACTTTTATGGTCTTTGATATGTTATTATAGAGGAATGGTCCAAGGAAGCTTATAAATCTTTGCGCAAAAGAAGTTTTACAGCGAGGCACGGAATATACAATATCTTGCCTTCTTCTTGTCGCAAAGTCGGGTTGATTTTTATGCTGACTTAATAATGTGGCCTTAATAAATAGCTGTCTTACTGTAAGGATTGGTAATTCTGAGTACAAAAATTGGGTGGGGTATCTAAATCTTTTGTGAGTCATTACCTTAAGAATTGCACGTTGCGCTCGTTCCAAACCAATAAGAACAGTCCTGGAAGCACCCCCCCATGCCGTAATAGCATAAGTTATAATGGACTGGCATAAGGAAAAATATACTAACAAGGATAAGTTTGGTGGACAAAAACTACGTATACTCTTAAAGATGTATATAAGTTTCCTGACTCTAGATGTAAGGGTTGAGACATGTTCTTTCCAGTTTAAATGCTGATCAATGATCACACCTAGGTATTTGATTGCAGATGTTTTGGAGAGTTCATGACAAGGGCAATTCCCCGAGATATTACATGTTTGGGCCTTTAATTGAATAATGTTAGGAGGTGGTTGACTGCTCTTTGTTAAACTAAATGTTATGTATTTAGTTTTGAGTGTATTTAGGGTAAGAAGGTTTGAGTGTAACCAGTCTGAGACAATCCCAATGCCCTCTTTAGCCATTTCATTTGCTTCTTTCCAAGTTTTGCCGCTAAATACAAGAGCTGTATCGTCTGCGTACGCGAAGATTTGGCCCTGCCTTAACTGTAAATCACATAAGTCATTCACATATATAAGGAAAAGCGTGGGTCCCAAAACACTCCCTTGGGGCACACCGAAAGTCACGTTCTCTAGGTCACTCATGTAGTTGTTTATCCCAACACATTGTGTTCTATTAGACATATAGTCTGTAAAAAGTTTAACAGCTATTCCACGGATTCCCAGACATTCCAGTTTTGCAAGGAGCAGGGAAACCGAGACCGTGTCGAAAGCTTTTGCCAGATCCAGGAACACCCCTATGGTTTTCTTCCCTGAATCCAGGTCACCAACAATGGCAGAAGTTAGGTTTTTTATAGCATCGTTAGTGGACTTGTTTTTTCTGAAACCGAACTGATTGCTTGAGAGTAGTTTCTGAGATTCAAGGTAACGAATTAGCCTACTGTTCATAACCTTCTCAAGAACCTTAGATAAAGAAGGTAGAAGCGATATTGGCCTGTAATTCGAGACACAGTCTTTGTCCCCCGCCTTATGGATAGGAATTATTAAAGCCTTCTTGAGGGCTTCGAGAAAAACACCCATCGACATGCACTGATTGCATATCATTGTTATGGGCCAAGCCAGTGCATCCACGCCTAATTTTAATATTGTAATAGGAATTCCATCACAACCAGTAGCATTGGACTGTTTTAAATTCAGTATGATAGATTTAACTTCATCAGTATCCGTTGGCAGAAGGACGAAAGAGTTGAGATTGGAGGGTCCAATAATAGGTGTCTCAGACAACCTCCGGCCGTTATTTAGTATTGTATTGGCTAATTGGGCTCCCACATTTGCAAGGTATCTGTTTACATGATTAATTGAACTTTGCGGATCAGGTTTGATTTTTAAGAGATCTTCGTTGTCATTACTCAAATCCTCAAAATTGCAAACATCTTTAATTAATGACCATTGTTTTTTTATATTATTTTTGTGCTTACTGATTTCAGACCTTAAGTAGTTTTTTTTAAGTTTTTTCAAAAGATTATTGCAGGTATTGCGATACCTTTTATAAGTAACACTTAAAATTATATTTTCTGGATCCTTCCGAAGCTTTTTATGGAGTTGGTCTCTATTTCTAATACATCTGCAGAGACCAGGTGTTATCCAGGGTCTGATGGCACGTTTCCTTCGAGAAGGTTTATATATGGTTGTATGCTTATTCATTGCTTCTGTTATAGCCGACAAAAACACATCAGTTTCTACGTTACAGTCGTCGGCTGTTAAAATAGTAGGCCAGTTAATTTGCTTTAGGTCCTCAATTATTGCCTGATAGTCAATTCTTTTGTAAGTTTTAGGTTTGCTAGCTTGAGACTTAACCTTTTTAGACAGCGATATCATAACAGAGGAATGGTCTGTGACCGTGGAATCGCAAACGACTGTCTGGGATGAAGACGAGATTTTAATAAAGACGTGATCTAGGCAATTTTCTTTTCTGGTCGGGAGGGTATGTGATGGTAATAAACCGTGTGAAGCCAGTAAGTTTAAGTATCTCAAAGAATTTGGATTGCTATTATCTAATATATTAATATTTATGTCTCCTATCACAATTACATTATTATACATCCTTAAATTACTCAGTATACTATCTAGAGCATTTAGAAAGTTATTAATATTTTTAAAAGCAGGCGATCTATATATTGATATTAGAGCGAGTTCTTTTCCAATAGTAGAAACAAGGCAGTTCATTTCATCATCATCACTTAAAAATTCATCAATTTTAGGTTTCAGATAATTTTTGAAGTATATCACTACCCCATCATTTTGATTCATTGATTTAGCGGTAGCGAACGATTTATATGAGTCAATCTTTGGTAGTGCCGCGAGTTTTGAAAGCCAGCATTCAGTCAAAACAATAATATCAAACTCCACATCCAGCCGACCCAGTAAGACCTGAAAGTCGTCAAAGTTATGTTTCAAGCTTCTTATGTTTTGTGTCAGTATCTTGAGTTTGTCACCTTTACTAAATAATTTTTTGCAGTTTTCAGGAACATCTACGCCTTGTGCCATGCCGACATTTACAGTTTTCTCAATGTCTTCCGAAATATGTGATAAATCAGCCACATTGTTTGTAGTAATTGATTTTATTAGTCATGTCGGCAGCACAAAGCTGATATTCCTTACTATTGTCAGCGTAAAGTGTCATGTGTGTGTGATTAAATTGTAGAGTGTAAATATTATGATTTGTATGTGTATGTGAACAGATTTTTTTAGGATTGTTGATAAACAGTAGAATTAGGACCCTTACATAGTTAATAGTTAATACATTAATAATAATGGAATAGAAAAAGCAGCAAAGAATCAGACATGGAAGTGACTTAGTTATAATTATTAGTCAAGATTCCGAAGGGGGAGCAACAATATTCTTAGCAATACCTTGGATTTGTTCGGTGGACTTAATCAATATTGCTGGCTGGTCTTCAGATTTCCTCAAAAATATCCTTCCATTAGAAACCCAGCAGAACTTGAAGTCGTACTTCGTTTTTAACTCTTTGGATTGGTAGAGAAGTTTTCTGGCAGTTGGTGTAAGAGCTTCTGAGATGTAGACCGGTTGCTTGGCTCCAGCTATTTTAAGTACGTTAGTATTATATTTATCATCTCTGTTGTTCATATTGTAGGACTTGATAGCTTTTAAAGTGTCCCCACGCATTTTTGCAGTTTGGTACTCTATAAATATGGATTTATTTTGTCCAGACTTTTTCCTGTACACTTGACGTATGTGATTTGGCATATAAGTAACTTTTAGGGAGCTATGTAGTTGGTTCACAACCTCAATTAAATTTTCGTTCTCATTAACAGGGACATTATTAACTTCTACTGTAGTCTCCAACTGTTTTCGCTGTAGTGCTTCTACTTGTTCTTCAAGGTATTCAATTTTGGTGAGCGCAGCGTTATTATTCAGGAGTAAAGTATCATATTTTTGTCTTAAATCCTTGTACAAACCCGTAGTATCTTCAAGAGTTTTTTTTCAGGATTTCAGTGTTTTCCTTATTTTGTTCTTTGAGCTCACTGAAAATTTTGTTTAAATCAAAGAATTTTGAATCTTGCTTTTTAAAACTTTCCCGCATGTCCATGCGAAGCTGCGATATTTCCTCCATATCAGGGTGAGTCTTCCTTTTTATTATTCTCGAAGAGAGATCAGGTTCCGATCCAAAAGTTGTATCAGATGGTGAATACAACATACTTAATTCTGCTTCTGACAATTTTGCTTGTACTATGATGTGCAGTACTTTAATTGGTGCGTCATTCGCACCAGCAGCAACCCAAACTCAGTTCCAAATCTCTCACGATAAGGTCTAATTTTGTTCCACTTTGTAATAGAATTTTATAATGTTTTACCACGTCTGTTCGCGTTGAGTGCGAGCGAGCTAGTCAAAATTATATTTGTTCAGGTTTGTGTCTTAATAAATGGAGTTAACGAATTATATAAGATAGCTGATTGCTTCCGTCAACTGGCTATCTGTCCACGTACCACCTACCTACCATACCTACCTACCCACCTACCTACCTACTCATCTGCCCTACCAATCAACCTACCTATCCTACCCTATCCTACATGCCTACCTACCCTACCTTACCCTACCCTACATACCCTACTTAATCTATCCTACCTACCTACCCACCTACCCTACCTACCTACCCACTTGCCTTACCCTACCTTACCCACCTACCTACCTACCAATTTGTACAACTATTTATTTGAATAAAAATTAATACTACAATACGAATGTAACCAACTTTTGTTTCTACCGGAGCGGGTGATCTAATTAAATTTTAGAACACAAAAGCTGTTATTGTGTTTTAACTATGATAGTTAGACACATTCTCTTGCAGACTTTTTTGTAGGTAATAATGAGTACTTTAATCATATATTACATAATTTGTATGTAACATTAATAGTTTTCTCAGCGCACGCCAAATAATTAATATTATAGGCAACATTTAGCGACTTTCGGTTACATTATTGCAATTTTCATAAGGATCTCTAATCTTTTTTAAAATAAATTATAGCCTATTTTACTCGAGAATGATGTAGCTTTTCCATAGGTGAAAGATTTTTTTTCCCTTATTCATGGCGACTGAGTTACTTTGGGTCAAGCTGAGGCTAAATGCATGAAAAGCCTTATCATGTTCAGGAAAGGTAAAATATAGGGGATAATCCTAGTTCTAACCTGATGGACCTCTTAGAGTAAGGTTATTTTGAGTGTGTGTAAGGGACAGATGTATTTGACTTGTCATCTTTCCCTTACGCACACTCAAAATAACCTTACTCTTCTTAGAGTAAGGTAAGCAAGTGCTTATGGTCACCCTATACATACAATACATTATTTCTGTCACATTTTCCTATCTTGTACAGGTATAAAACTCCTTACTCGGTCATTTTCCGATGTTACAATATTTATTTATTTATTTTGGATCACCAACGAGTGCAACAATACAATATCATCCTACACATAACATAAAAAAAAATCTATAATTTACCTGCAATGCACACCCAATTACAGGCAACCACAGCTTACACAGGTCTTATTGGTGATGTTCTTCAGAACTTCAGGCCAGGTGTGCAGTACTCATAACCGGCGTGCGTAAATGACTAGATGTATGAACGTAAATGAAGTCAAGGGTAATGTAAGCATCGTAGCAGGTGGCGTTCTGTAGTTTCTGCCTACCCCCATGGAAAAAAGGCGTAAGATTATGCTTGTAGAAATCCTATCATCGTCATCTGTTCTATCAATAGTATTTATTTTTTGTCTGAATCGTGTTTGCACCTGAAAATATTTCTTATTTTAGAACTGTTTTTATTTTTTGCTGCAAGTTACTATTTTAAAACTTTTATGCCTTTTTTATCTTTTGTTTAACATCTACTTCTCCATTATTAACAAAAATTCTTTCAACATTCAATAAACTGCACACGAATTTCTATTCACAGTTTATTTTGAATTGAAATGCATATGAATAAAGATCGATATGATTCTATTTGTGGAAATATTTATATGACGTTCGCTTCTCACACGGATTAAATTAGCTGTTTCAAAATTATTTACTTTGAAGCTATGATGAAAATATATTCTATTATCTACGTCATCTATAATGATGTAGGAGAATCTAAAAATATTGATATGTATGGCCAGCGTTATAATGAGAACTGTCAGTTCTAGGGCCATAATGATTCCGCTGTGAAAAAGTGATAGTGCTCTTTTTGCTGTATAGCTCCGTCTCTCTTTCACCGTGAAACCAAGATAGCTTTGACACGTCATGGTAAGGTCCCTGACCATAGGTTTTTGGGTTAGCATTTTTGGCAATGTTTTATTTAGCTAGAAATGTTTTGTCTCCATTCTTTTTCAATGTTCTTTGTGTTTTGCTTTCTTCGACCAATTTCTCAGGATTCTTGAAGTAGGGACTATACTAAAATAAATTTGAAGTCAACTTACTGAATACCTATGAATATAAACACAGTTCCTAGTCACAGTTCCTAGTCATCATCATCATCATATCAGCCGAAAGACGCTCACTGCTGGACATAGGCCTCCCCCAAGCGTTACTACATTGACCGGTCCCGTGTCTCGTATCCGGCGGACTCTCACCAGGTCATCTGACCATCTGATGGGAGACCTTCTCACCCATCGTCTGCCGGTTCGCGGTCGTCACTTCAGAAATTTTCAGCCTCATCGACTACCCGTTCTGCAAAGAAGTTTGGCAATTCTTCGGGCTATGTCGGTAACCCTGGTTCTCTTGCGAATCTCTGCATTTCTGATTCGATCACGCAAGAAAACTCCGAGCATAGCCCTCTTCTTTGCTATTTGGGTCTTTAAGTTTTCTGAGAGCAGTGGTGGACCAGCGGTATCGGCCGCGACTTACAAGTTGTAAGTCGTGGGTTCGAGCCCAGGCAGGCGCTTTACTTTGTATAAATTATTTCATCACCACTGCTCTCAAAACGGTGAAGGAAAACATCGTGTGGAAACCGGCATGTACTAGAACCAAAAATTCGAAGACATGTGACATCCACCAACCCGCACTGGGCCCGCGTGGTGGATAACGGCCCATTCCCTCTCACACAGAGGAGGCCTGTGTCCCAGCAGTGGGTACATTAATAGGCCGATGATGTGAAGTTTTCTGAAGCCCATTGCCCGGACGAGTCACCAGGTCTCAGTGCCATAGGTCATCACTGGCCATAGACTTTCGTCTTTCGTAAGTTGGACGAGAAGATACCGCGCAGCTTCCCGAACGCTGCCCAGCCAAGTCGGATTCGATGGTTCACCTCTATCTCAAAGTTAGACAGCGTTCGAGCTGAAAGCTCTCGGGGCATGCACGGGGAATGCACGTCTATATAAAAAAAAAAAACATTAATTCCACAGAATACTAATTATTTTCATTTATTAGTATTACCTACTACAAATTCTTGTCTAATTGGAAGCTGCATGTATTGTCTAGACCAGGGCTTCCCAAACTTTTTTACATTGTGACTCCCTTTACATAGAGTTTTTTTTTTGCGACGCCCCACCAACGAGCATTTTGACTTCAAAACCGGACAGAAGTGACGATTACAAATTTTTGCAAATTTCACCCTTGTTGGCGTTTTATTGCACACAAGTAATGGTACTATCATAAACCGGTCCTACCTCGGACCCTTCCTCTCCGCGCGCCTCGGTCGGGTAGTCGGAAACTAGCCTTAGTTTAGTACGCACGTCTACTTTCACGATACGTTGTATTGTTTTCAAACTTGCAGTTAGTGTTAAAAGGGGTTTGAAGTGGATTATGGAAAGTTTTAACTATGGAATCTGAAGAAAAAGGTATGTACTTAATTTTAATGTTTATTATTTTTAGTCCGATTGACTATTATGTATTTTTAGAACCAGCATCAAAAGAGGGGAAAAAAATTGAAAATCTTGTATGTTTTTTTTTTATGTTTAATAGTACCGAGTTAAATCGGGCTATAAATATACTTTTGTGGTAAAATATAGAGTTTCACCTTATCAAAACAGTAAAAACTTTTTCCACATCATTGGTTGAATAATGTGGAAAAAGTTTTTACTGTTCTGATAAAAAAAAAATAAGTGTTAGTGAAAGTGTCAATTTTAAAATTGTTTAGCAGAATTTTAAACTGTTATTTTTTTACAGATTCGACATCATATGTGATTGAGATGTCTCGGAAATCGTTGTATATGCTTTTCAAAGAGAGCCCAGCTAGAATATCGTACAAACGTCGAACTGTACGGTTGGCATCCAATGACGCCAACTCTTCACAAAATTCTAGTGTACGGTACAACTGTGACAAAATATGTCATCTTCCCTATCGGAAAAATATCCGAAGAGGACGCAGAAGCCCGTAATAAGCACTACCGCTGATACCGGCAAAAATATACCGGAAAATTTTCGAGTATTGAATGTAATCAAGATGACCTCAGCAGGCTGCTTCTCACATCAGATCCTTTTGTAAGTTGTGTACGGAAATGTAAACCTAGCAAAAGCCAATCCTTTATGAGTGAAGCCATAGAGTTGTTCGAGCCAGAACTGGATACAGAAGAATACCAATCATCGAGATTTGCGCACTCAGATGAATCAGACTAAGAGCCATAAGAAAAAAATAATTTTGTTTTTTTGCCATATTTGTAAAAATATATGTTTTCTTTATTCATTTACGTATTTTTTCATCTATACTTATAATATTATAAAGAGGAAAGATTTTTTTTGTTTGTTTGTTTGTACCGAACAGGCTCCGAAACTACTGGACCGAATTGAAAAATTCTTTCACCAATAAAAAGCTACACTATTCCTGAGTGACATAGGCTATTTTTTTTATCCCGAAATTGGGTCTTGTGGGGTGGTCCAGGGGAGCGAAGCCGCGGGCAACAGCTAGTTTCCAATAAAATAAAAGTGTTAATTAATTTTGTCCGGTTTTGAAGTCAAAATGCTCCTTAGTGCGCCCTTTATATCTTAATAACTGTATTTTTCTTGATGCTTGCTTATTAGGAAAAATGGGCTCGCGTTTTTGAGCATATCTCTTCAAATCGGAGCCAAAGTTTTGAAATAGTTACTCTCACATATTCTCATGGGACACATTACTGTAAAATGTATTTATCGAATAGTTCCTGTTAGTATTTATCGAGTAGTATGTTGTAGCTTCGGGCTCGTATCACATATTTCATAGTTTCAGCAGCTGTTCTTTCTCATTTACGACGCCCGTGAGAGAGCACCGCGACGCCCCGAGGCGTCGCGACGTATAGTTTGGGAACCCTGGTCTAGACACTTCTATGAGATTCTTCAATTTAAACATCATTTTATTGTATTTTTACTCATTGTATCATTATTGCATACAATGTACAGACGGGTTTAATTGAGTCTAATTATGATTAATTAAGAGAATGTCTTACCTTTTAATTTATTGAATATCTAGCTGATTTAAACAAATGGGACCAAACAAGAGGTGTGTGTGTTCTGTAAACACAGAGCTTAGATATAACGGGAAGAATAAAGACTCCATTAAAATTCGACCAGGAATTTTTTCCTTAACGACCGGCGCCATCTATATTCCGCCCATGAAAACTAGAGAGTAAAAGCTAGGCGGGTAATTTCAAAATTCAATGCATTCTATAGTTACTTTGTATTGCATTTTATGCAAAAAGTACCTACAGTGCGGTTCTTGATAGTTTCCTACAAGATGGGTAATTTGTGCTGAACAATAATTGACTTCTAAACATAACCACTTTCGAGAAACTTAGTGTACTTGTGAATAAAATGCTAAAATTAATCTGTATATAGCAGTATTTTGCATACCTTTAAATTTTGTTTAAAAAAACATATAAACAAACAAATACAAATTATAAAAACAATCATACAAATTTCATTTTTTTTAAATACCTCACTAAAACCACCCCGGTGATCATCAGCTCGTAAAACCTCCGTCACCTCTTAAAAGACCACCCCGGAGCCCAACAAATTAATACATACCAAATTAATTAGCAAATATCAAAACTGTTTTGTTGCTATTAAGACAAAGTTTGCAAGTTCCAATAATTTCGTAACCAGCAACCTAAACTTTGATAACTGTTAACAAATTTTTTAATAGATGTTTGTTGAACGCGGTAGTAAGTACATTGATTTTATATTTCTAAAATCAGTCGTTCGTTTGTATATTTACCAAAGATCTTTGTCTTTATGTTACTAGAAATAGGGACCAATTAGTTCAACCAGGTTTCAGACTGGCTAAAGTAGCCTCATCTTTCATGGGGTACTGTACAAAATGTTACAATAAAATTCCTCCCCACATTCTTGAACTGAATGAGACGATATTTAAAACTTGTATAAAACGCACACTATGCAGGCTGGCATATTATAAGTCCCCAACTTATAATATGCCAGCCTGCATAGTGTGCGTTTTCGATTACATCACTGATAAAAATGTTTGGCTAAATGCTAGTCCTGCTCCACATCCACTAGGGCGCAAAAACAAGTGATATGCAGAACATTATTGTTTTGAAGTATTGTTGGACCTTCTGAAGACTGTATAAATATATTTGTATTGTATAAACTCAATTTCATTCATCAAGGTATGTACTTCTGTACCTAAATATTGTAAAACATTTTTTTTAAAAAGAGTAAGTATGGAGTTTCTTGTGCATTCTTCTCCATTACAAGCTACTTTCCGAATGCACGGTAGAATCAACTAATATTATTTGTAAATTTTAATGTAACGTTCAAAAGTGCCGCTTGGTGGCCTACTTGAAATAAAATATCTTTGTCTTTGTCTTTGTCCAGGTCTTGGGTGACATCTCATACATCTCTTTCGGTATCTACCTGTCCATTTTGAAAATATCTGACTAGGAGCTTATTTCAAATCCTTTACCAGCTGTTCTTGGTAATTTGATTCGAATGCCTTTTATCCAGTTTGTTCAGTCTTTGGTCCAACTAAACCTCAACCAAATTTCTGAGTTCCTCATTTATTTGGTTTCGACAAGCGCTTTGTATGAGTCAGCAAATAAAATGCATTCATAAAATAATTTTATCTAAATAGTTATTACTATAATATTATGATTATGAATCATTGCACAGTCATCGTGATGTTGCAGATATGCAAATGTATGACAGACAATAATAAGCTTTTTTGTATGTTTATTTTTATCTCCTTACTCACACACGTCATAGATGTTGAAAAAAGGGTTGTTGTAAAAACAAATGAAATGATTTTTTCTGTTTCCTTTAAAGAGTGACTGCTATATAAAATGTAGATCACAGAAGAAAAACAATTAAGACATGAAACACTGGATCACTGATCTGGTCACTGCATCTGGTTACAGAACTCCATCCTTAACACTTCCTCAATTTCTCCCTTAAGTATTATTAGTGGGTACATTCTGACCTTCAAAAACCGAGCATAAAATCATCAATACTATATCGCATCAATTTTATAAGCACGTCACAAACTGTAAGTCGATCCTTCCCCCGGGTGTTTCAGTTCAGGCCCCGTACCACGAAAATTTAAAGCCATCATGGTTGCCATGTGAGTAAAATACGAAACTATACAGGACGGATAGCACCATCTCTCTTTGTCATTGGACTGAAGATTGTATTGGCACGTATTGGCATGTCATAGTACACGGGCCTTCAGTCTCAAACGTGGGGTCACGTTTCAAGCGTGTCGTGATACTAAGTAATTGGCAACTAATAGCTAGAGCAATGTCTCTGTGACCCTGAGCTGGGTCATGTCGTACCAGCCCGTATGGGTACCTACAGCTACAGGGGTATAATTATGAACAACATTTGTTGGTAGGCGCAGATTCAAAGGCAAGGTAAATAACCTTATGATAGGGTCATAAGGAAAGGTTATAGTAATAATTCATCTGCAGGAAACAATCAATCTACCTAGTCTTTGATCTCTACAGCCCAGTAACTGGGCAGCATGATATTTGGCGAGGCCAGCGTTACATTTCAGGCGTCTAACTACCCGTAACGACTGTCAAAGATTTACAAATGACAGCCGGACAGCTTAGTGTGTTTTCCGAGCCACGGAGGAGTCTCGATATGTAAGGAATGGTCACCCATCCCCGGACCAACCTCGGCAAGCATTGCTTAACCTCGAAGATTTTAATATTAACTGCGATTCAAAATTAGTTTATCATTTAGTATTTTCCTAACTATGTTGGGATTGGCTTACATTCTAACGAAAGGCAGCTAAATACCAGTATGGTAAAACTTGGATAGTTGACACACTTTTTGAAATAACTCAAAGGCGCAGGCCACACAGAAATGGTGTCGGGCGCGGACATGGCACGGGCGGCTTCCTATTCCATTCAAAATTCATACATAATGCATGGAAATAAAGCGCAATCTAGGACACAGGGTATGTCGTCATAACTACGTCCGAGCAACGACATACTGTATGTCCTAGATTGCGCTTTATTTCCATGCATTTTGTATGAAATTTGAATGCAATAGGAAGGTGCCCGTGCCATGCCAACGCCCGACGCCATTTCTATGTGGCCTGCGCCTTAATCTCTCAGTACAAAAAGCAAAATACTTTATTTTTAAAACTTTCCGGTACTTTGGTTTTATGTCTATTTTATGAAAAGTTAAAAGTATTATCTTTAATATTTCCAGTGTACTAGTGATTCTTGCGGACGTCTAAATTTTGGAACATCAATCCTACATAGGGGATAGTTGCCTAATCCATGTAAATTACGTTTAGGATATATAAACAACGAGAAATAAGACATCTCGTCTATCCCGCAAAAACTTTGATCGCATTTTGCCTTCCCATGCAATCGCACAGAGACATGAGATACGGTCAACTTAGTGTTAGTTGGAGAATCTTTCGATAGATTAATAAAATGAAGGATACAGGCAAAAAACAGGGAATGTCCTAATTTATAGATTTTGAGAAAAACGCAGTTGATAATTTAGAAGTATGTAATTTTTATTCTTCTTCTTTACCAGTATATACCGGTATGTCATGGACATTCCCGGTTCTTTTCATTTCGGGCATAAACAAAAACGTCTATTTTGCGCCTTACGTTTACTTTAAAAAAAAAGTCAGTGATTGAGAATAAAACTACCATAGGTACATAAAGATTTGCTTGCCAATAAAAAAGGTTGGTTTAGAGGGTCTGTGTCTGTTGGCAGTATTGTGTGATAAGGGTAATAATTATAAACCTTACCAATAACCTTGATGTTAAAAAAAGACCCTAGTCAGGTAACAGTTTTTAAACATATATCTGGGTTTATGTTCCATCGGGATAATAAAACACTTCTCACGAAGGAGAAGCCGCGCGCAGAAGCTAGTGGAGTATAAATAATAGATTGAATAGAAACCCTTAACATCAAGGTTATTGGTAAGGTTTATAATTATTACCCTTATCACACAAAACTGCCAACAGACACAGACCCTCTACCAAGAACACAACATAATTATTTCCCAAATTGAACAAGTTTATCTTAAGTTTGTATTGATTCGAGTTCGGCTTGAATGCTAATTTATCATCAGACTTTATTTGTTCGCTTGTACAGCTGATGACCTTCGAGAATTCCTAGTTTGTTAGTGATAGCAGAACTTATTTTCAGTTCAAATTATTCAGGGTTATTTTTGGATGCGAATTCGTTACGGGTAGTCAAAAGATCAGCTGGTGTCAGAAGAGCTGACACCCAGTCTTGTCATACCCAGTCGCTGGGATGTAGAGGTCGGATAAGCTGTCGTTACATGTAGTTGTCACGATTGTACTAACTCTAGTTACAAGAATGAATCACATGCAATTGAAGGGTACAGGCACGGTAAAGATATCTAAGGTGGAGGCGGGCGGCCCTAACGCGTGTTTACATGACGCGAGCTTGTAGGCACTTATTTCAAGGACAGGGCCGAGTCACAATACTGTTAGATATCTTTTCCGTGGTACAGGCAAAGAACAGGGAATGTCAGAAGTTTTAATTTTTCAGTTTTTTATTGGCAAGCAAATCTTTATCAATGGTAGTTTTATTCTCAATCACTAACTTTTTTTTTTAAAGTAAACGTAAGGCGCAAAAAAGAAGTTTTTGTTTATAGCCGAAACGAAAAGAACCGGAAATGTCCATGACATACCGGTATATACTGGTAAAGAAGAAGGATAAAAATTACATACTTATAAACTTTTAACTGCGTTTTTCTCAAAATCTATAATTAAGGACATTCCCTTTTTTTGCCTGTATCCTTCATTTTATTAATCTATCGAAAGATTCTCCAACTAACACTAAGTTGATCGTATCTCATGTCTGTGTGCCATTGCATGAGAAGGCAAAATGCGATCAAAGTTTTTGCGGGATAGATGAGATGTCTTATTTCTCGTTGTATATCTATCCTAAACGTTTTCGACACACTTAATTATAATACACTTTCTCAGAAATTGGAATGCAGTGGTATAAGGGGTCCTCTTCTTCAGTGATTTATGAGCTACCAAAGCAACAGATATACGACTATCAAGCTGGGAAACTCGTATAGCGACATGAAATTAACAACTAAAGGCACGGCACAGGGGTCAATATTTGGGCCTACTGAATACCTACTGTACGTCAATGATATGTGCAATACCATAGGAGAAGGTTCCGTATACCAGTTTGCCGATGACACCTGCATCATGGTGGCTGATAAATATATTAAAAAGGCCGAGCTTATTCTCCAAACTAACTTTGAATTATTATGTAAATGGTAGCACGATGTCGGTCTCGTCATAAATGCCGATAAACCCAAAGCAATGCACATACATTCATCACATAATAAAGCCACCTACACACCCTCCAACAAGGCAGATATCCATGACTGCCTACACGCTGTATGTACCAAAAACTGTAGCTGTGCATCAATACAATTCGTCACAGAACACAAGTACATTAGACTCATAATCGACAATAAATTGAATTGGGTTCCCCACATTAACTATATATGTGATAGATTAAGATCTATCTTGGGACGAATAATTATACTTAAACATAAAATGCCATACAAAACCCTAAGACTATTGTACCTAGCCCTAGCTGACTCCATAATAAGTTATGGACTCAGTAGCTACGGGAGAACTTATAGAACTAATCTAGATAAAATTTACAAACTATAACAACGTATTCTCAAAAATATTGTACCCTTCAAAATAAGAACAAAATTTCAAAATGATTATTCTGTACTATTTCCATTATTGCAACATATCGCCAATACAAAACATGTCCAAACTTTCAATATTAAAAGACGAATATAACAACATAAATAATAGAACTAAGAAGACACGTCATCCTAAACTGAGAACGTTAGCTAACATGAAAACTTTTACCTTGCCTAAATACAACAATACCATGTACGTATTTTTCAGTGAGACTTTGGGCTGTCATGATTCGCCTCATGAAGAGACGCCATCCCTTTCTGTCGGCTGTGACGTGTGCACTCATGCAATGGGCCGCCTACTGCAGACTTGATCTGGTCGGTCCATCATATGGGCGGCCTGCCGCGTGCTCTCTTTCCATCCACTGTACCATGGATTACAAGCCGCTGTATATACCTGCTAGTCGCGCAGACAACTTTGATTGTGCGATGGAGGGGTGTTGTGATCCCCCAGGTTGGTGCCCGCATTGTTGAGTCGAGGCGCCTCAGTAAGAAAGAAAGAAAAAAAGTGTTAATTCACAGAAAAAAAAAATGTTACAATTTAAATATTACCTCTGCCAAACTGCAAATCAGTTTGTTGGCAGACGTAGCTCCTTTTTTTTGTATATATTATTAGCATATATTTTTTAGAATGAGACCTTCACAAAATTTATTAAGGAGGTACTTGTGTATTTTATTTTTATAGGATGCTTTTGTGATACAAGTGTTTATATCTAAAGGAATTTCATTAAAAATAGTTGGGACTAAAACATTTCTACACCTTCTGCCATAATAATTATTAAAAGTGGGCACTACAAATCGCCCCATATTATTATTCCTTTGAGACCTTGTGTGTACAATTTATTTATTTAGGAATAACCAACAGTTACACATTTAAAACTTATGGCTAATACTATAAGAACATGATATAAATGCGCAACTCACACCGTTATCCACATCATATAAAATAGAAAGTTAGTTTTGAGCAAACGATACAAAGCAAAGAAACAAATAATTTTACATTCCGTTAAATAACAATTTAAAGGCTCTTTATTGCTTCAATAAGGCAGTTGCGAAATTTATTAGTGGGCATTGCAAATATGTCCAAGTCAGTAAAAAGTTCATTGAAACCATTACAAATACGACGCAGAGGTGCGCGGGCTCCAGCGTTTGTTCGACAGGAAGAAACAGCGAATAGTGGGCGCGCGAGCACCCCTCGCCTCAAAACACTTCTAGAAACAAAGTAATGTACTCTATTGGTAATATCTGAGCAGTCGTATCTGTGATTACACACATCATAAAGGAACATCGTTTCAAGGTATAATCTTCTACACTTTAGGCTCATTACATTAAATTTTTTTAGCAAGTCATTATACGATGGGAAGTTCCGGTAACAGCGGTACTGTACTGATTTCAAAAATTTCCGCTGGACCCTCTCCAAACTATCTGCATATTTATTATAATAAGGATTCCACACTACCACAGCGTATTCAAGTTGAGACCTTACAAGTGACCTAAACAGATGGATGAAACTACTAGCACGTTTAAAATCAGTTGTAGCTCTCATGACAAATCCATACATACGGTAGGCACTGCTAATTATGTTATGAATGTGCTGGTCAAAGTGTAACTTGTCGTCGAGCAGTACCCCAAGATCTCTAACGATAGGAACCCCTGCTAGATCCATTCCATTCAAACTGTATCTATATGATATTTTATTTTATTTTTTGTGAATGTGATCGCAGAACATTTCGAAATATTGAGATATAGTTTATTTTTAACAGTATAGGCTGAAAAACGGTCTAGATCTTCTTGCAGATGTTGACAATCCGTATGATCCTTAATTGATTTGAAAACTTTCAAGTCGTCGGCATATAATAAGAATTTTGAAAATTTGAAGCAATCACTTATGTCATTAATGAATAGAATGAATAAAAGGGGACCCAAAATCGATCCCTGAGGTACGCCAGAAGTAACGTTTATGGTAGCAGAATTAAAACCCCTGATAACTACTTTTTGTGTTCTATTTAAAATATAAGATGAGAACCAACGAAGCAAATCACCTCGGATACCATTATATGCTATTTTTGTAAGCAGTAACTCATGATCTACCTTGTCAAAAGCCTTCTGGAAGTCCGTATAAACAGCATCGATTTGAACTTGCTGATCCATGTTATTAAATAAGTACTCAGTAAAAATTAACAGATTTGTAGTTGTGGACTTTCTTTTAATAAATCCATGTTGTTGTTCTATAATAATTTTATGAACGGTCTTGTGTATCTCATTATAGACAAGCCTCTCAAAAAGCTTCGACAAGGCGGACAGAATGGATATGAGACGGTAATTTTGGACGTCTTGTCTTGAACCGGTTTTATATACCGGAGTTATATTAGCTCTTTTCCATATTTACAAATACCCAATATAATGGCTTGCAATCGACTTAACATTTTTTATCAAAACGTTCGTGGTTTACGCACAAAATGCCTTGAGTTATATAATAACATTCTTTTACATGAATACGACATTGTTTTAGTTACTGAGTCCTGGCTGCAGAGTGACATATTGGATAGCGAAATTTGTGACGGTAGGTATGATGTATTTCGTTGCGACCGTAATCTCGTTGCTACAGGTAAGCGAGCGGGTGGCGGCGTCGTATGCTGTGTCCGCCGTGAGCTGTGTGCTGACGTGCTCAGCGACTGGCTGGGCAATTCACTATACGAATGTGTTTGTTTGAAAATCTCGGCACGGAGTCTCGGCACATTAGTAGACTTAATTCTTGTTTTATCATACATGCCACCTGACACCCTCATTCTACCGACTAATTTAAATAATTATTTTATTAACTTTAACACCATCTTTCAGAAATACAATGACGTGAATTATTTTCTTGTAGGTGATTTCAATCTACCTTGTTTATGTTGGAACAGGGACGGTTGGTCGGGGTGCAAGTTGAAAGCCTCCACGCGGCGCACCCTGGGCAACGTCGGCTCCAACTGCCCACCCGCGTTGGGTGGACAGTTGGGGCGGGCGGCTAATTTCAACGCACGAGGAAAGGTCACGGTTCCAAACACAGATCATCATCCATGGTCTGTGAAGGGAACCGGGCTAGAGGCGGGACGGCTAGTTCGTCGCTGCGGTGGCCATCTAACGCCTACTCCCCCCCTCTGCTGACAGAGGGTAGGGCGAGTGGGCGTGGAGTAGAGATGGAACCCAATCCCAAGGTCTCGCGTGCCGAGGGGATGAATGGCCGGAGGGTTTGTATCCGGTCCCTAGCGCAGGGAAAGGGACCTCACCCTTAAAAAGGGGGGAAAAAATAAAAACATGGAACAAAGACTATTGGATAATAATCCTCAGGCGGGTACCCTTGCGCAACGCAAGGGCCAGTCCCGCCCCTCTAGGGATCCCCTAGAGGGCAGCCCCATCGTATCTGAGGGGGGCACCACTAGTCTCGCGGGCCGGCAGACCACCGCCGACCTGCGCCAAGAGAGCCACGAGCGAGAAAAGGAGCTCCAGGAGAACCTGGAGCGACTGCGCGAAGTGGACGCACCACTTGCCGTCTCTGACGGCAACAAGAGCCGAGGAGGCTCAAGTCCCCATGTGGACGTACCTCTTGCCAGCGCCGACGGCAACAAAGGCCGAGGAGGCTCAGGTCCTGCGAACAATTTGTCCGATCAGGACTCGCGCGGGTCCAAAGTTTGGAGGAAGCGTCCGCGCAGCAAAGACTCGTGGTCACTGGGTCTCTCCTCGAGTGAGGAGAACCTGACGGCCCCGAAGGTGTCAACGGGGCGGAGAGGACGGGGTCGCGCCGTTGCCACCGCTCGGTTGCCAGAACGCGACGTGCGGGGTCGCTTCTTGCCTCAGCCCGACACGCCTGCCCCTGCAGAGTGCGTGCATAGCGACCCAGGGCACATGAGTGCGGACCAAAGCGGTGGCTCCACCACGTCCTTGTTAGGGGCAAATAAGGCGGAAGCGAATGCCGCAAAGCGGGCGCAGCGACGGGCTGTCGCGGCCGATGAGTTCGGTGAGTTGGCCCGACAGGCCCGAGAGCGGCGTTCAAAGTCAAAGTCAAAAGTCAAAGCACTTTATTACAAGTAGGCCAGTTACAGGCACTTTTGAATTGTCAAAAGACAAAATAAAATATTACAAAATTATGGTGCTACAGTCCCAGTCACAAGACATAATAACTGTGAAAGTACCGTAGATGCCCATTCCAAGGCGTAGATCTCTATGGAGAAGAACGGGCAAGAAACTCCATGGACACTCTTTTTCAATTAGGTAATTATTACAAATCATTTGTTACATCATTCATGTTGAGATTACACATTATGTGAGAACGATGTAGAAAGTTAAAAGTGTCCATAGTAAATATAAAAAGACAATTCAGAAATAAAATTAGAATCAATTAAAATAAACCATGGCAGCTAAGAGATGACCAGTCCCAACCGACAGCGCCCGTTCACGAACATGACACATGTATCAGCACCATTCAGCTCAACCATTTTGAAGGGAGCTAAATGATCCGACACACGCGCCACCATCGGCGAGACATTTGAGTGGGCATGACATACTCTCAACCACCGGAGTCATTCAAGTCAATAGAAGACGTAGGTATCTAGACAATGATAGCTCTGAAGTACATGGTACTCACACAATGCTGGCTATGCTGCTATATAATACTAGAAAGATTAACTCTATATAATGCAAAGATAGTAGCAATCTTCATCAGCTCCGACAATAACAGTAAACGATACCTACGACAGTCTTACCAAAAAATAAAATTTAAAAATACACATAAAAACGAAATTAAAAATAATAATATTTAACCTGACAGCAAGCTAATTTTGGTAAAAGAACACGAACATTGTCTTGAGTTCAACACAGCGACCAACTATGCTTATCATCTAAATAATCATTAATAGAATAGTATGCCTTAGAACAGAGATTAGCTTTTACCTTTGCTTTAAATGCGTTAAATGGCAAATCTAGAAATGAAGACGGTAACTTGTTGTAAAAAGTTATACCAACCCCAACGAATGAACTATGCACCTTATGAAGTCGATGAAAGGGAGCTCGTAATTTGTCCTTGTTTCTGGTGTTAAACTTGTGAATATCACTATTGTTACTGTACAAATGAATGTTCTGCCTAATATATAAAATGTTGGCGAATATGTACTGTGAAGCCGCTGTGAGAATACCAATCTCTTTAAAAAAATCTCTTAGAGAAACACGCGCACCTAATTGGTAAATGGCACGAACAGCTCGTTTTTGAAGCACAAATATATTTTGAATATCAGCGGCTCTGCCCCACAGTAGAATACCGTAGGACATGATACTGTGAAAATAACTAAAGTAGACCAACCTTGCTGTATCAACGTCAGTGTATTGTCTAACCTTTCTAACGGCGTAGGCGGCCGAGCTAAGCCTACCCGCTAGGCTTGATATATGTGGCCCCCATTGAATTTTTGAGTCTACTGTTATACCCAGAAACACAGCTGAATCAACAGTTTCGAGCTTCTCATTGCCGAGCACAATGTTGGGACCCAGATTTCTAACATTGGGCAAAGCGAACTTTATGCATTTAGTCTTCTTGGCATTAAGAACAAGATTATTTGTTGTGAACCAATCTGTGACCATTGATAGTGCGTTATTCACGTCATCAAAAACTTGTCTATTCCTATCTACTTTAAAGATCAGAGAAGTATCATCTGCAAACAGTACAACGTCGCAAATATCCTTTAAATAGAATGGCAGATCGTTAATATAAACCAGGAATAAAAACGGACCCAGTATTGAGCCTTGAGGTACACCCAGCTCAACAGGTAACCTGGAAGATTTAGCGCCATTAACGTCTACGCACTGGTATCTATTAAGTAAATATGACTCAATTACATTTAGGGCTTCGTTTTGAACACCGTAATGGCGTAGTTTACGCAAAAGCGTATCATGGTGAACGCAATCGAAGGCTTTAGAAAGATCGCAGAAAACACCAATTGCATTTCGCGACTTCTCCCATGCGTCAAATATGTGCTTCAACAAAGCAACACCCGCATCTGTAGTCGAGCGACCCTTCGTAAACCCATATTGGTCATTGTGAAGGAGGCTATGTAAGTTAAAATGTCGGAGTAACTGCTTAAGAATTAACTTTTCAAATATTTTGCTGAATGCAGGCAAAATAGAGATTGGTCTGAAATTACCAATATCATTTTTGCTACCGGATTTAAATAGAGGGATGACTTTACTGCACTTCATGAGATCAGGAAAAGTACCCAAATCAATGCATTTGTTAAACGTAACAGCAAGATAGGGGGCCACAATGTCTATTATATTGCCCAAAAGTTTGGTAGATATGCCCCAGTAATCACCCGTGTTTTTAGATTTAAGAGAATTAAAAACATTAACTACATCACGAGGCGCTACATGCTCGAATCTCAATACATAACTACATTTAGGGACGCTACTATGCAATAGGTTTTCAGCCTTAGACGGCGACGAACTTAAGGAGCAAGTCGTCGTTGCAGGTATGCTCGTAAAAAACTCATTAAACGCCTCAGCTACGTCAGCTTGTTTATTAACTAATTTGTTATCAACCATGATCTCGAGTTGATTTTCTTTTTTAACCGATTTACCCGTTTCGTTGTTTATGATTTTCCAAGTGGCTTTTACTTTGTTATTAGAATTTTTAATAGTCTCACTTAGAAATTTTGATTTAGCAACACGACAAATCTTTTTAAATAATTTTGAATAATTTTTAACATATTCTAAAAAATTGTTATCAAACTTGTACTGTCTCAGACCATACAACTCATACAATCTCGCTCGGCTTTTATAAATGCCTGGTGTAGCCCATTGGTTGAAACCAGCGGAAGTCCCAGTAATGTTGATAGTTTTAGTTTTAAAAACGGATTTGTACTCATTTTGCACAACATCAAAAAGGGCCTCGTACATTTCATTTGGGTTCTCGTACTCTATTATTGACGGTATAACTTTAAGAGCTATATTATTTTTAAACTTACTGCAACGACTAACAGTATAAGGCCTGCATTCTACTTTGCGCGGCTTTTTACTTAATGGCATAGGGAAGCTAGCCATTAATCCACAGTGATCTGATGATAAATCACTTAACACCAATTTATTGTCGGCATCAAAATCACAAAATATATTATCAAGGCAAGTCGACGAAGACGCCGTGATCCTAGTTGGTTCGAAAAACAAATTAACTAAATTAAAAGATTTAAATAAGTTCAGAAGCCCAGTACTTAGTGGAGTAACATCTAAAATATTAACATTAAAATCTCCACATAAAATTATATTTTTACTACTGCATTTAATCTTATTAAGTGCATCCTCCATTGCAGATTCGAAACTAGTAAAGTCCCCTGAAGGGGGTCTGTAGACACAAATTATTATGTACCGCTCAAGTTCAACACAAGACAACTCGATAGTGCACTCAATGGAAAGATTAACTAGGTCTAACCGTTGTTTACATTTTAACTTGTTTGAAACAAGAATTAAAGATCCACCGCGAATAGCAGTTTTTCTCACAAATGCACTCTGTACAGAAAATAAATCATCATTGATAAACACTACTTCATGCTCTTTCAGCCAATGTTCAGTTAAACATAACACATGAACATCATAATTCTCCATAAACAAGCTTAACTCTAATTCCTTGCCGGACAAACCCTGCATATTTTGATGTACAACATTCAACATATGCGACTCACCCGTTGTCGAACCTAACAGTTTAAACTACTAGGTGTGTGTATAGCAATGTTAGTATAACTACCAACAGAATCAAAAGTGATATTAGTATCTATACTAATAGTATCAATAGAGATGTTAGTGTCACCACTAACAGTAAACGTAGGTACAGTATAAGTACCGGTGTAAACGTGTAAAGTATATGCTAAAAGATTAGCAATCCGTCTCCTACAACTAGCTGGCAAAAACATGGAACAATCAGTGAGTCTGTAATCTGTAATAAAACTATTACAATCAAAATATATAATCGCGTCCCTGTGACGACAAGTCCTGTTATACATCAGCAGATTCAGATTATAAATATGCCTATTTTGCTCCTCCGACAAACAATCAGAGTAAGGCAAAGCAGAAAAAATAAATTTACAATTATAAGACTCATGGAGCTTTAGCATTAAATTAAAACATGCAACTAAATCCTTTTTTCTTACAGCTAAGCTATCCCCAAATAACAATATTACAGTTGAATTGGGATTTATTTTAGTCAATTTAAGACTATTAATTAACTGGCTAAAACTGGCACCGGGTAAACAATGATTTACAATATACTGTTGAGAACACTGACTAAGAATACTACCAAAACCTTGACCAAATTTATCTGAAAAAACATAAGCTGAATTATTTAAAATATTATTATTATTAACTACTGGTTGAGCCATTAAGGGTGTGACATGCTGAGGATCTGGTGTCTGAGAGCAGGCACAGCTACAAGAGAAGTTATTGGTCAGGGACTCATACCTCTCTGCATTGCACCTGACCAAGTCTACCAGCTCGTTGGCCTCCAGCATGCGCTTACTCAGATCTTGTTGAGAAGCCTCATATTTGCTAAAGATATCTTTTAGAGCACATTCCCTCACAAACAACTCATCCTGAAGGTTCTGACAGTCAGCATCATACCTGATCCTACATAATTCTAAATCAGTATTACATTTTTTTAATTCTTGCATTATATTTACATTTTTTTGTCTTAGTTTAAATTTAATTTGTTCAGTTTTTGTCCCTTCAGTGACTTTTTAATTTTTCTAATTAACTTGTTAATCTTAATATATTTTTTAATTTTTTTATGACTAGTAAATAAACTGCATTTATTAAGAGTGTCATTAGTTAAGTCTATGGTCACTATTGGTTCAACACATGTGGGTCCGGACCGGCTATCAACCAACTCATGATAAAGATTGCAGGTGTTCGCAGACTCCACATGCTGCATATGCAGTTCAGCCAACTGGTTTTTGAGCTCAGTGTTCTTCTTAATAACTAAACCTATTTCCACCTCACTTTCTTCCCTTTCCTTTAACAGCTGACGGACCGTGGTTTGGCTAGATTCTAGCTCCTTCAAGGTAGCCCTAAGTTTTTCCTCTAAGGATGCAGCTCTGCGAGTCAACATGATGAAGACAACCTCAGAGGCACCCTGGAATTAGAGAAGAAACAGCTAAGTATGTGAAAAGAATAGGAGTGAGGGACAGAATGAATAAGTTTAAAAAGAGTGAAAACTAATTACATTTAAGGTAATTATTTACAGAGAAAAAAAAAGGAATAAAAGTTATGAAAGATATATTAGTAGTTTTATCTTAGTTGATATCACTACTTTACTAAATAAATAGGTTATATAACAAAATTAAAGTGACAAAATCTAATTGAGGGTACTAGTACTACTGGTTTTATTTTTGTTTTTAAACACAGTAATTTCCTAGACTGGTTTTATCTAGGAAACAATAGTGAAAGAACTATCTCTAGTTATCAAGTTCATGAATTTTATAAGGCCTAAACATATTAAAAATGATTTTAAAGTTTCATCTGCATGGACATTATTTATATTATAATGAGAGTGTTAAATAGGCCATAGCTCGCAGGGAATAGGGAATAATTGTTCAGTGGGCAATAGGACCTATTATAATTAATATTTTTATTCTAACTAAAAGTTAAATAAACAATATAAATAAACAAAATACTCCCCCGGTCAGGTGGTGACTTCAAGTGTGTCGTTCTGCTCGGACAGCGGATGCTTCGGCGATGGAGCTAAGTCGCCAAGTAATGGACGGCCTGGATGTCGTCCTGAAGGTTGCCACCAAATCTGGCAACCTGAAGGGCACGTTCACGCGTGCCTTGAAGGACGCGGTGGACAGCATCCAGGAGGCGGTTGAGGTCCTCAGTAGCCGCACAACCACGGATGAGACGGCGAAGTTGTGGGAGGAGAATAGCCGTCTCCGATCCGAGGTGGAGGACCTCAAGCGGCAGTTTGCCGCCCAGAAGGCAGCAACCTCCGTCACGAGCCCATCGCCGGCCACGTCTTCGGCCCCATCTCCAGCCCCATCTTCGGCCCCATCGTCGGCCCCTGCACTTGCGGATGCGGATATTGAAAGGATCGCGCGCATCTGCATGATGCAGTGCGGGCAAATGGTGGGTGCCCGGATGGAGGCTATAGAGGCGAGGTTGCTCCCAGCCGAAACCGTCCGCCCACCACTCACTGCAGACAAGCGGAGACAGGAGGGGCCCGCTAAACCTCGGCTGGCAGCCGCGACGAGAAGTGCCGGGAAGGGGGCCACAAAGCCCACGGAGGGTTCCAATAAACCCACGGAGGGAAGGTCCGCGCCCAACGCCCGGTCGGCGGCTGCCACACCGGCGATCCCGCCTGACCCCCTCACGGAGGCCTGGACAACGGTGGTCAAGAAAGGACGCCGTCGCAAGAACAGGAAGAGGACGGCACCGTCAACACCCGCTGGAGCACCCACACTGACATCGAGGAAGACCGCGGGACCGCCTAAGGTTAGAGCGCCCCGCTCCGCGGCTGTAGTGATCACACTGCAGCCCGGAGCCGTCGAAAGGGGCGTCTCTTACAAGGCGGTCCTGACAGAGGCGAGGGCCAAAGTCGCGTTCCCCGACCTTGGAACACCGTCCGGCTTCAAAATGAGGCCGGCAATAACGGGGCCGCGGCTGCTCGAGGTGTCGGGTCCCTCTAGCGCCGAAAAGGCGGACATTCTGGCCGCCAAGCTGAGGGAGGTCCTCAACCCTGAGGACGTCCGGGTGTCCAGGCCGATGAAGACGGCTGAGCTGCGTGTCGACGGTCTAGACGACTCGACGACCCCAGCTGAGGTCGTGGCGGCCATCGCCCGAGCTGGCGGATGTCCGTCCGAGGATGTGCGGACGGGCGAGATCCGCGCCGACGCTACCGGGCTCGGCATGATTTGGGTGCGGTGCCCGGTGGCGGCGGCGAACAAGGTCGCTGAAGGTGGGCGACTGTTGGTGGGGTGGGTTTCAACAAGGGTGAAGCTGCTGCAACCCAGAGCATTGCGGTGCTATCGTTGCCTGGACATTGGGCATGTCAGGGCACGATGCACCGCTGAAACAGACCGCAGCGAGCAATGCTATCGCTGCGGTCAGCCCGGCCACAAGGCGGCCCAGTGCTCCGCGGCGCCTAACTGCAGCCTCTGTACAGCTGCAGGGAGGCCCGCTGGGCACAGAGCGGGCGGAAAGGCCTGTGGCGCACCCACGCAGCAGCAGAAGAGGAGAAGGAGGGCCAAGGTTGCCGGGGGCTCTTTACCCCCCCATCAGCCTGGCTACTCTTCGGCCGACTCCCGGCCTAGGAATGGAGTGGAGGGAATGGATTGCGCATAATGGCGCTCTACCATTTCCTCCAGGGCAATATCAACCACTCTGCCAGAGCTCAGGATCTCTTGCTCCAGAGCATGGCAGAGTGGTCGATTCACGTGGCTGTGGTCGCTGAGCCGTATTTCGTCCCACCCAGAGATAACTGGGTTGGAGACCTCGACGGTTTGGTGGCCATTATTGGCGGGGGCTCTTGTCAGCCCGTCCCGAGGTCGCGGCTGGGTGGCCGCCCTCGCAGACGGCGTTGGCATAGTTGGTGCGTATTTTTCGCCCAACAAGAGTCTCGCCGACTTCGAGAGTTTCCTTGTCGAGTTGGGCGCCGTCGTAGGCCGACTCCACCCTCACCCTGTGCTGTTGCTAGGGGATCTCAACGCCAAGTCTTCGGCGTGGGGATCTCCGGTAACCGATGCTAGGGGTGAGGCGCTGGAGGAGTGGGCAGTAACCAGTGGCCTGGTCATCTTAAACCGGGGCTCGGTTTACACGTGCGTGCGACAGCGGGGCGGGTCAGTAGTGGACGTCTCGTTCGCTAGCCCTGCTGTCGCGAGCCGTGTCCGTGACTGGCATGTCGCCGTGGAGGTGGAGACGTTATCGGATCACCGATATATCCGTTTTGACGTCTCCACCCAGACCGCTGGCGGCCGCGGTACGCCAGCCCCGCGAACGGACGGTCCACGCTGGACGCGCAAGCGCATCGACAGGGAACTTCTCGAAGAGGCCACCATTGTCCAGGCCTGGATCCGGGAGTCGGCAACATTCGGACCCGTTGACGTCGAACAGGAGGCGCTGTGGTTCCGCGGGGCGATGACGCAAATCAGCGACGCGTCCATGCCCCGGGTCCACGCACAGTCAGCAAGGCGCCAGGTGTACTGGTGGTCCGCCGAGATCGCACAGTTGCGTGTCGCGTGCGTAGCGGCCAGACGCCAGTACACCCGATACCGGAGGAGACGTCGTCGGGTCCCTGACGAAGAAGCCGCGCTGTATGAGGTGTACTGCGCGGCGACGGAGACTCTGCGGCTGGCCATCGGCGAGGCGAAGAAGCGAGCCAGGGAGGAGATGTTGGAGACTCTAGACCGGGATCCTTGGGGGCGCCCTTATCGAGCGGTACGAGGAAAGCTCGGTGCCGCGGCGCCTCCACTTACGGAGAGTCTCCAACCCGAGCTGCTGGAGGAGGTAGTCGCAGCCCTCTTCCCAGCGAGAGCGGAGCATATCCCGCCGCCGATGGCTTTGCCCACGGCCGCAGAGTCTACAGAGGAGGACGCCATCAGCGTCCCAGAGGTGACACAGGCAGAGATGGGGGCGGCCGTGATGCGGCTCCGGGCCAAGAACGTGGCTCCGAGGCCCGATGGAATCCACGGCCACGTGCTAGCCCTCGCTCTGAAGGAGCTAGAGCCCTGGCTGAGAGGACTCTTCACAGCGTGCCTTGAGCGGGGCCAGTTTCCCACTCTGTGGAAATCTGGTCGGCTGGTCCTGCTCAGGAAGGCGGGGCGCCCTGCGGACTCGCCGTCCGCATACCGGCCCATAGTGCTGCTAGACGAGGTGGGTAAGTTGTTCGAGCGGATAATCGCTGCCCGCCTCGTCAGCCACTTGTACAGAGAGGGGCCGGACCTGGACGAAAGCCAGTTTGGCTTTCGGCATGGGCGCTCCACCATCCACGCGATATCGCAGGTGAGAGTCCTGGCGGAGGAAGCGGTGTCCCGGGGTGGGGTGATGTTGGCAGTGTCATTGGACATTTCCAACGCCTTCAACACCCTGCCCTGGAGTTGTGTTCGGGAGGCACTGCGGTATCATCGAGTGCCTCCCTACCTCCGCCGCATTGTCGGGGCTTATTTGGCGGAGAGGTGTGTCACCTATGTGGGACGTGATGGCGTCGAAAACTAGCACCGCATGTCGTGCGGTGTTCCACAGGGCTCGGTCTTGGGCCCGCCCCTGTGGAACATCGGGTACGACTGGGTGCTGAGGGGCGAACTCCAACCGGGCGTAGACCTGACGTGTTACGCGGACGACACACTGGTCACCGCCCGGGGGAGTTCGTACAGGGAGGCAGCATTGCTGGCGACGACGGCTGCGGTCTCACAGGTGGTGAGCCGCATACAGCGTCTTGGCCTGGAGGTGGCCCTCAACAAGTCGGAGGCCATGGTCTTTCATGGCCCCCGGCGGGCGCCACCGCCCGATGCCCACATCGTCGTCGGGGGGGCTCGAATCGCTGTCGAGTCAACCATGAAGTACCTGGGATTGGTGCTCGACAGCCGGTGGGATTTCGGCCCCCACTTCCGGCGGCTAGCGCCCAAGTTGTTAGGCGCGGCGGGGGCGCTGTCAAAGCTGCTTCCCAATCTGGGGGGCCCGAGCGCTGCCTGTAGGCGGCTCTACGTGGGGATCGTGCGATCGATGGCCCTGTATGGGGCCCCGATCTGGGCGGCTGACCTGACGGCCGGCAGCATCGCTGTTCTGCGAAAGCCGCAGAGAGCGATGGCCGTCAGAGTCATCAGGGGGTATCGCACGATCTCCTACGAGGCGGCTTGTGCACTGGCCGGATCTCCGCCCTGGGACCTGGAGGCGAAGGTACTCGCGTCACTGTATCGGTGGCGCGAGGAAGCGCGGGCGCGGGGCGAAGGGCTGATGCAGCGACATATGGAGTTGCGTCAGTCTCAGCTTCGCGAGGTCCTGGTGGCGGAATGGCGGGACAGGCTTTCACGCCCTACCGCCGGCCTCATTACCATCGAGGCGGTCCGGCCAGTGCTGGAGCGCTGGCTCGGGAGGAGGCACGGTTCCCTGTCGTTTCGGGTGACGCAGGTACTCTCGGGGCATGGTTGCTTCGGGAAGTACCTGTGTCGCATAAACAGGGAGCCGGACGCCCGGTGTCACCACTGCGTCCACTGCCGGGAGGACACGGCGCGGCATACGCTGGCAGAGTGTGCCGCTTGGGAGGAGCCACGCCGTGCCCTCATCTCAGAAGTAGGCAGTGACCTATCGCTGCCGGCTGTAGTAGAGTCTATGGTCGGCAGCGAGGAGTCCTGGAACGCGGTGGTATCCTTCTGCGAAACAGTCGTCTCGCAGAAGGAGGCTGCGGAGAGGGAGAGGGAGATTTCATCCGCTCACCCGATCCGCAGCAGACGCGCCGGGCGTCGGCGGAGGGCTGACAACGCCCTCTTCCAGCCCCCCTAAATGGGTCCAGGGGTGATGGACCCGGGGACGTCCGTCGCCACACATCAGGATCCGAGGTGGCGGCACGTTGTGTTCCACGCGCGCCCCTCTTAGATGTCGCGGGGGAAGTCTAACACCTCACTTCCCCCCCAACTCGAGATCGAGGCCCGCAATGGCGGGCCGGCACTAGCCGGGGGTTGCGGAAGTATCGTTGTTCCCGCGACCCCCAGCGTAGGTGTGAGATGGAACACCGGGGTGGTTTTTAGTCAGTAGGAGTCTGACAGACCCCTCCGCCACCCCAGGGCGGAGGACATCCAATGAGGATTTTCCACCCCGGAAAAAAAAAAAAAAAAAAAAAAAAAAAAAGGGACGGTTGGTCGCTCACACATGTGGGTAGCAGTCTGGTACAGGACAGAGCTTGTGCATTTGTGGAAGATTTGAGCCTGCTAGGGCTGACCCAATATAATTATACACTTAATCACTGCGATAACACTCTAGATCTTTGTTTTTCAAACTTACCTTTAGATATATCTACGACCGGCGGATTAACTAAAATTGACAAATTTCACCCACCTCTTTCTATTGAAATTGTTGACCTATATTTAAAGTCTTTTAAAACGGCGAAAATATGTAGATTTAACTTCCGAAAATGTAATTATGAGGATGTCAATAAATATCTGAGTAATATTAATTGGGACCAATTGTTGTCTAGTACTGATTGTGTTGATAAAGCGGTTGATTTATTTTATGGAAAACTAAACGAATGCATCACTCTTTTTGTACCCTTTATCAGTCACGAAAGTAATTCCTATCCCATATGGTATAGTCGTTCCTTAATAAAAATAATTCGCGAAAAAAATAAGTTACATAAAAAATGGAAATCGTTTAAAAATCCTCGGGATTTTGATGAATTTAAGCTATTGAGGGACAGGCAACATCGAGTGCAGGGTCAATGCTTTGACAACTTCACGCGCAATGCTGAACACAACATTAGAAAAGCGCCTAAGTACTTTTGGAACTACATTAAATCCAAAAAAGGTGGTTCCGCTTACCCACGTCAATTTACGTTAGGTAACACACAGTTTAAAAATGGTCAGGAAATATGCACTGCTTTCAATAAATTTTTTGATAGCGTCTTTAACAGTAATCAGTCCTCAACACATAATCTCCCTCAATCTTCTCTGCACAATTACTGCGCCTGCGACACCATTTCTAAAATAGCTGTGTCTAAAGAGATGGTATTCAAGCACCTATCAAACTTAGATAAAAACAAAGGTGCTGGATGCGACGGGATCCCTCCTTTATTTTGGTCATCGTGCGCTAAGAGTTTATCGTACCCTATTACCCTACTGTTTCAGCATTCACTAAAGAATTGCACGTTTCCCTCTCTTTGGAAAAGGGCGCATGTCATACCTATTCACAAGAAGGGTTCCAAATCTAAAATAGATAATTATCGCCCTATTTCCATTTTGAACTGTGTTGCCAAGGTTTTTGAAAAAATAATGTACAGCGCTATTTACCCGGTTATTAGTCTTGGCATTCCTGATTCTCAACACGGATTCATGGCAAGACGTTCTACAGTTTCAAATTTGGCTTGTTTTACAGATTATGTGTTGGGTGAAATGGAAAATGGTGGACAGGTTGACGTGGTCTACACTGATTTCGAAAAAGCGTTCGACCGTGTGGACCACGTCATCCTGTTAAGTAAGCTGCATGCTTTAGGAATTCACGGAGATTTGCTCAGATGGGTGGAATCGTACCTAAATAATCGCTCTCAGGCTGTTTTATTGGGTGGGTTTAAATCTGACTTCATATCCATCCCCTCTGGTGTTCCCCAGGGGTCACACCTTGGCCCTCTATTCTATAACGCCTACATTTTTGACATTATTCACCACATTAAAAGCTCACATCATATTCTCTACGCTGATGACAAAAAGATTTATATATCCATTAACTCCTTATCCGATTGTGTCTTGCTTCAAGAAGATCTCAACTCTTTATTTAACTACTACACTCAGAACAATATCACGGTTAGCATTAACAAATGTCAAAGTATATCCTTTACTCGCAAAAAGAATCCTTTCATTTATCATTACAGTTTCAACGGCGTTGCTATTGAGAGGGTCAAGGTTGTGCGGGACTTGGGTATACTATTGGACTCGGAGATGTCCATGCGACTGCATATTGATGCAATTTGTAGCAAATCATTTCGCAACCTCGGTTTTGTTTTGAGATCTTGCTTACCATTTAAAAGTCAGTTAAGCTTAAAAGTAGTCTATACTGCTTTTGTTCGAAGTTTGCTGGAATATGGCTGTCAAATATGGTCTCCCTGTTATGCAATACATAAAAATAGTCTTGAACGCATTCAGAAAAAGTTTATCGATCACCTTAATTTCAAATTTCATAAATGTTCACACGATTACAAAGAGAATTGTCGTATATACAATCTTTTAACTCTGCAGGATAGACGTATCCTTATGGATATGGGGTTGCTATATGACATTTTACGGGGACGAATCGATTGCCCAAAGCTTCTAAATAGTATTAAGTTCAATGTTCCCAGAAAACGCACTAGACACACTACATTATTTTGCACACCATTTCATTCTACTAACTACGGTAAGAATAGTGTTATATCACGTTTACTTGACTCTTACAATAATCACTTCAATACTGTGGACTTATTCATTGGTTCCAAGAACGTTTTCAAAAAACAAGTTTTGCTAAAATTAGTATCAACATAGGCTGTTTATAATCTCGTCAATACTGGTGGAGCGCTTATGTATTAGGTTAGGTACATAGTTTATAATTACATAGAAAACATTTTTAATTGATTTAATATACCGCTTCTATTGTCGAATTCAAATTGTGTCTGTGCCGACTTGTTTTTACTAAGTGTTGAAAGAGACCAACAGATGGCGCTGGCATGCTCAGATGTTCAATTCAAAAAATACTGTATCTGTGGTCGCAACGACGATCATCAGTGTGTCTCTGGGGATTGCATCCTGCGCGCGCGATTCATTACATCGCAAGAGTTCATGTTCTTTCTGGCTCTTTTTCTTCTGAGATCACTCACAGAGTTCTTCATAGACTCTTTAACATCATACATATCGTGCAAGTGTGAAATAGTGGTTAAGACGCCGGCCGGCAGATAAAGTAGGTACCTACATATCTTCACACGAAGCCAGTGACGGTGCAGATCAACAAGCATCAGCGGCGGCTGTCGAATTGGAGGAATCCAGCACAAGGTGGAATCAGGTCAGTGGCAGTCACATTTGTTTTTCTGGCTTTAGAAGCGGTCGGTTTTTTCCCTTTCACATTTTGTACATACGCGTGGCAACACAATCCTGGTTGGACTATTTACACGTTCATCCAAATACGTACTGCATCAAGTGGCTGGTTTTCTGGTTAGTAGTAATTATCCTTTGTATTTATGTAATTTTATTCTCGTATTTATGTTTATTTTATTTTATTCATATTTATTTATCGTATGTTATTTTATTTACTTATATATATATATATATATATATATATAGTTCAGTATATGTATAGTATAGTGTAGTTATATACTTAGTATTCGTGTCACACAGTTACTTCGAAGTTTGTCAATCAGCATGGAATAGAATGGAGTATACCTTATTATTATGACTTTATTTAGCATTTTTATAATGTATTTTAGTGTCACATCCACCCAATGTATCTACCGTGGATAACTGTTACTGGCTATTCGTTTAATATTGTAAGTACATAGTTAAGAATTTAACGCTGTTGTTATCCCTAAAAATAAATAAATAAATATTTCTGGAAAAGTGCCTTCCGACAAACATCTATTGAAGATAATGTGAAGTGGTGTGCACACACTATTCGCAGTCTTTTTAAAAAAGTAAGGGAGCAAGTTATCAGGTCCTGGACCTTTAGTGGAATCCAAAGCTTTTAAAGCATTAAGAATTTGTTGAGCAGTAAAACTAATGTTTGTAATATGAGTAAGATGTTCATTACTTTCTTCAGGAGGCGACCAAGTATCAGAATTAAAAGTGGAGCTCTCATAAACGGAGTGAAAAAATTTGCAAACATGTTGCAGATCTCTTCTGGGTCATTAGACCTTTGATCTCTGCAAAACATAGAAGATGGAATACCAGCATTGTCCTTACGATTCGAAATGTAACTCCACAAGTATTTTACATTTTTCCTCGGTCGTTTTAATATAATTATTGTAATGCTCCCTTGATGCCATTACAAATCGACGCCTATACAGTGTGAACTGTTCATAATCTGCGATGTTGCGATAGGATTTCCATTTAACCCAGGCTCTGTTTTTGTGTTTAAACATACGAATTAAAGACTTAGAGAACCACAATGGAAACTTAAACGAGCGTGGTTTAGACTTAGGGGTGTGTTTTTGAATAGCTCCAAAGACAATATCATAAAATCTATTTACACTCTCCTCTGCCGACAACCCACCTAAAAGCTCATGCCAATCTACATTGAGTAGTTCGTTATTAATCAGATCGTAATTAGCCTTATAATAATTATATTTAATAATTTTAGCATGTCTAATAGATTGTACGGACGATTCATACTTAATAATGGCACAAAAAGGAGGATGATTATTATCAGCGGGCACCAGTAAATTTGGAGGTGTGTGTGAAGGGCAATCATTGTTACTAATAAGTAAATCTAGAATACGTCCCTTATTATTTCTAATATAATTGAACTGGTTGGCGTTAAGTAGAGAAATAAAATTGGTCATATGCCTACCTGAAGATGAACCACTCCCGCCATCGCAAGTAAGTGCTGCGTTGTTACCCGTCGCAGGAAGCCACTCAAGGTCAGGTAGGTTATAATCACCGAATAAATAAAAAATATTAAAGCCAAGTTCATCTGTTAAGTGTTGTATAGTTTCAAAGTGTGCAAGGTAAATATCTTCAGACGATAGTGGAGGAATATAGACTACGGATATAAGAAATTTGTCACTTCCAGAACCAGGAAGCTCAACATATATACTTTCAATAAGAGAACATGTCGGATACTCGGGCGTTACACTAGTACATCGTAGGTTCCTTAACACCGCGATGAGAACTCCACCGCCATCTTTTTTGTTCGTTATTTCCCGATTACGGTCGCATCTATAAACTGTGTACCTCTCATCTATGAATTCACTGTCGAATATTTGAGGTGTTAACCATGTTTCCGTTAGAACAATTATATCGTAGCAGTGCGACAGTACGTTCATAAACAAAGTATGCATTTTGGTCCGAAGCCCCCTACAGTTTTGGTAGTAAATGGTTACGTTATCTAACACGATGCAAACATAACTCAAACAGTATGTATCCAGTAGTTTGACATACAATATTGGTTTTAAATTCATTGCTACAATACTGTTCTAAAGCTACTGACAACACTACCTTCTCATGAACCGGCAGCATTTTACATTCCAAAAACAAGTCTTCATAATCACTATTTTTGCAACGGTTTTTTGTATTTTTATCTACTAATAATTTCATGAATCTGATTTGCAATTTTTTAATTTTGTCTAAGTATGTTTTAAAAGTGATACCATAGCTCGCCAGCCCATAAGCAAGCAATGAGTCCACCAGTGCATAGTAGACCATGCTATGTGCCATGTGGCTTGGTCACCCACGGTGAAACAAGAAAAAAAAAAAAAAAAAAACCCGAGGAGGGGCAGCTCATCAGGGCTATTGCTGATTAAGCCGACGACGTAGCGGCTACCTAGTAGGTTGCGGTGCCGCTTAGTAACAGGCGACAACACAACTGAGGCGGGCTGCGATTTCTTATGGAGCGTCCCAGGTCCCATACGATGTTGCGGCTGAGGTATGGAGGCCGCGGCGGGAGTGGAGTGCCGCTCTTCCTACCTTCCGCGGCCTGGACGTGGTCGCCAGAGAGGAGGAGTGTCGGTATAGCGTTAGCCACTCTCCCTATCCCCTGCAGCTGAAAAATGATAGGTGGCGGGGCCATTGACCTTGACCCGTCACAGGGGGACCAAGGGTGCCATACACGGGGTTTTCTGGCGCCCATGTGCTGCTTTGGTCCCTGGCGTGGTCAAGGCGTACAGTGCGTTCTGGTGCGTCGGTGATGGGGGCATTTTAGTGGGTTAGAGTCCCACATAACTACAATATCTCCCCGTGGCAGTATGCATGAGCATATCACCAAAATAAAAAAGGGTCTTGTGATTCTAGGTCCAGTTTCAACAGACTTCATAAATAGTAGTAGGTATATTTTTGTGTTAGTATAAAATAGTTTACAGCACAATCAGTCTATGGAATTCCCACTGCTGAACACAGGCAATCTCTCAATCTATAATATAATATAATATAATATAATATAATATAATATAATATAATATAATATAATATAATATAATATAATATAATATAATATAATATAATATAATATAATATAATATAATATAATATAATATAATATAATATAATATAATATAATATAATATAATATAATATAATATAATATAATTGTGCACGATAGCAACATGTCTGTACCTTTCTGTTAGATTTAAGTAGGTACCTATATTATGTAAGGTGACGGAGCCGCGTGCTTGGCGACAAGTATAAACCTGCTCACGCCGCTCGGTCACTTCGCGCGTTGCCATTGGTCAGTTAAAAAAAATATGGCCGACTCGCACCCCCCGCGGATCGGTGGATATAAAAGCCCCGCGCGCTGGCAATGCACACGCCAGTCAACCGAAATTCTCTACCTAAGTCAACTCGCTGTAATTAATACTACCTAAAATAAGTTAATTAAGTAAATTTGTAAAGACCATAAATAAAGTCATTTTATATACCTACTTGTGCCGAATTTCAATGATACAGTCCACTCGCTACACATTCTGGTCCTTCGAGAGCCGAATCTTTAAGATCCAGCAGGATGGTGTTAACACGCAGCCGTAGTGGAGACTCTAGGAGAGAACAGACCCAGCAAGAACCGTCAGTGACCGCCGGACCGGGTGCCAGCAACCCGGCACCAGAATGCAGCACGAGCCCGGTCGCTGTGATGGACACAGGCAGCGGATCTAGGGAGACTACCAACACCGACGCCGCGCAGACACATGGGACGCTCAAGCCCGGCGATACCAGGTCACGCCGTTCTACAGCTTCAAAAAAGAAGCGCCTCGCAGAGCTGGAGGCCAGAGAGCGGCTGGCTGAAATGAAAGTCAAGCAAGCGAAGGCAGAGCGAAAGCTGCAAGAAATACAGCTGCAGCGCATCAGAGCCGAAGCTGACTCTAGTGAAGACGACGACATGGAGGACGACCTCGCCTCCGTAAGGATTGGAACGTGGCTCGCGCGACCGGCGCCGCCACCCGGAGGAGAGGCTCGACCACCGCCACACGACGTCAGCGGCGGGAAAAACGGCAGGGACGCAGCGAAGGACATCGGCGCCGTGATAGGCGCTCAACCGCTGCGAGCCGACGACGGCTACGGGGAAAGTGTGTGTGCGAAATCAAACAAGGGCAATATCGCGAGTGAAGTGTTACACGGTAATGTAAGTGATAAAGTGATAGACGTAGGGACACTCGCCGCGGCCCTAGCACAAGTCGCGCGCAGCTCGAGAGAGCCCCCCAGGTACATCCAGCAGCTACCAATCTTCGATGGAAAACCCGGTGAGTGGATAGCTTATAAGGCCGCGTATTGTGACTCACACACGTATTTTTCCTGTATTGAAAATGTCGCTAGGATTAGGACGAGCCTCAGAGGCGCCGCAAAGGAAGCTGTAGGTTGTCTATTATTTAGTCAATCCGACCCTCAGGTCATTCTAGACGCACTTGAAAGACGTTTTGGTAGGCCTGAGGCCTTGATTATGACTGAGTTAGATCATATAAAATCATTACCTAAATTAAATGATAACCCTAGGGAAATATGTATTTTCGCTAGCCGTATAGCAAACACGGTGGGTACGGTAGAAGCACTAAAAAGGATCCAATATTTACATAGCCCCGAAATGTCGCGTTGTATCGTAGAAAAGTTAACGCCAATACTAAGAAACAAATGGTATGATTACGCGGCTAATAGAAAGTTTGAAGATATTCCAGAGTTGAAGCGCTTATCTATGTTTATGAATGAAGAGGCAGATAAGTGTGGCGCGTATGCACAGCCAGAACGTGGTAATGACGACTCCAACGGTTTACGACAACGGCGCAGAGTAGAGCGCACGTTTAACGTGAATAGAGAACCATCAAACGAGCAATGCCCAGCGTGCAAGCAACACGGCCACAAATTACCAGATTGCAGTAAATATAAACAACTAGACATAGATACACGATGGGATATAGCAAAAATCTCCAATATGTGCTTTAGATGCCTGCGAAACAAGCATAGAAGGTTTACGTGTAAAGCGCCTATTTGTGACATAAAAGAATGCAACATGAAACATCACAAACTGTTGCATAAAGAGCGTAAAGTTGAGGCGACACACAACGTAGCGACGCCGCCACCGACGCCCGATGTCACACACGAAACCGTTACGTCGGCGCGGGAAACTGTATCAACAACTTCGCCTCAGAATCGCCGCGCGTATTTAAAGATAGTACCTGTCACATTGAGCGGACCACATACAAGTCTAGACACATATGCCTTGTTAGACGATGGGAGTACAGTCACCTTGTTAGACGCGTCAGTAGCAGATATCCTAGGTGCAGATGGGCCAGCCAGTCCTATGTGGATACAAGGCATAAGCACGGAGGTCAAGCATGAGCAAAGCCGAACCGTGAGCCTCCACATACAGGGCAAGCACCATAGCGACCCACAGAAAATAGAGGCGGCGCGCACCGTAACTAGGCTGGAAATTATGGCGCAAACTGTACAAACCAAGGACATAAATAATTGTAGGCATTTAAACGACATCCATAACACTCTTGTTTATGAACACGCGCGACCAATGATTTTAATAGGCCAAGATAACTGGCATTTATTAGTAGCCACGGAAACACGAACAGGTGCGCGTGATCAACCAGTAGCATCATACACAAAACTTGGATGGGTATTGCATGGATGTCAGTACTCTGTAAATAAAGTTATAGCTACATTTTGCGGCCACATTAAAATTAAAGAAAATCTGGAACCAATAGAAGAAACCATGAGAAACTTTTTCAAATTAGAATCTCTAGGCATAGAACCTAGGATACCTAGAGATGACCCGCAACAGCGAGCCTTGGACATCCTAGAACACAAGAGTCGACGATTACCCGATGGCAGCTTCGAGACCGAACTATTGTGGAAACAAGAGGTACCTAAAATACCAAACAACTACCTAGGTGCCCTAAAACGGCTAGAAAATCTAGAACGACGCCTAGATAAGGACGAAAACCTCAAGACCCAATACTTACAACGCCTTGACAACCTATTCAACTCAGGCTATGCAGAAAAGGCACCCGATTCCTGCACGACCAATAAAACCTGGTACCTACCTCACTTCCCAGTGGTCAACCCAGCCAAGCCACATAAGCCGCCACGACTCGTACACGACGCAGCAGCAAAGACAGCGGGTCTGTGCCTAAACGACCTACTCCTATCGGGACCAGACCTTTTACAATCGTTGCCCGGTGTTTTAATGCGTTTCCGTCAAGATAAAATAGCTGTGTCAGCCGACATTAAAGAAATGTTCATGAGGATAAAGATAAGGGAAGAAGATCGCGATGCGTTGAGATTTTTATGGCGCGGCGAGCAACGAAAAGGACCGCCAGATGAATATCGCATGACGTCGGTTATATTTGGAGCGACGTCATCCCCATGTACAGCGCTATATATAAAGGATCGCAACGCTAGAGACTTTGCCGATAGATACCCAGCCGCGGCGTCAGCAATAATAAACAATCATTACATGGATGATTATCTTCAGAGCTTTTCCAGCGAAGAGGAAGCTAAGAAAATAACAACGCAAGTAGATTACATTCATAAAAAAGCCAATTTTCTTCTATGTGGTTGGATATCAAACAATAAAAATGTGTTAAACAATAACCTCGCGCCTTCACAAGACATAAAAGTATTAGGCGGCGACGACACCGAGAAAGCCCTCGGACTACGATGGGATATTAAGAAAGGCAGCTTTATATTTCAAATTAATAAAAACAAAACACCTATTGTATTATTAAACAACACACGCCCACCCACCAAACGGGAGGCGCTCAGCATAATAATGTCTATATTCGACCCACTAGGAATTATATCACCTATCACTATACCGGCTAAAAGGATACTTCAAAACACATGGAAGTACAAAACGGAATGGGACAAGCCACTACCCGAGGAGCTACAACCTAAATGGAAAGAATGGATGGAGTCACTAAGTACTATAGAAACGCTACTGATCCCACGTTGCTACGATTACGGTGACGTCACAGCAAGAGAAGTACATACGTTCGTAGACGCAAGCGACGAGGCATACGCCGCAGCGGTATACTGGCGAACCGAAAGGTCAGACGGCAGCGTACAAGTGACCCTGGCGGCAGCCAAGAGCAGGGTAGCCCCACTTAAACCCGTGTCAATACCTAGGCTAGAGCTGCAAGCCGCACTATTAGGAGCGCGCCTAGCCCGGACGGTTGTTCAAGAACACGACTACGAGGTGAGCGACCTAACGTACTGGAGCGACTCTACCACCGCTCTGGCCTGGATTCAAGCCGAACCACGCACTTTTAAGACTTTCGTGGCTCATCGTATCGCTGAAATTGAGGAACTCACGAAGAAAAACGAGTGGAGGTGGCTACCCTCAAAAGATAATGACGACGCGACACGCAGCACGCCGGAACATTTTAACTCTGAACACAGATGGTTTAATGGTCCCGAGTTCCTTAGAAAAGGCAGAGATGAATGGCCGCAGGACAAAAAGGTCATTGCCCCCATGAACTCGGGAGAAGAACGCGTCAAATGTCATATAATCAACGACACAAAGGTAAACGATCACCTCCCAAATATTACACGTTTTTCCAAATGGACACGGCTGATAAGGGCAACTGCAAGAGTACTTCAGTTCATTGACCTGTGTAGACCAAGTAAACACATGGTCGAATATAAGTGTACTAAGAAAAAGGCATCAAAAGATCCAACATGGAAAAAAATACACAAAAGCAAACCCGTAAAAAAAGTTACGCAAAAAATAATAAGGAATAAAACAATAAATTACATACCTATACCTGCTACTTATATTCCACGCGCCGAAGAACAATGGATCAAGAGCGCACAAGCCGAAAGCTTCAAAAAAGAAATTGCCGCCATAAAGGACAACAAAGCGGCGCCCGGCGACAGCTCGTTATCGGCATTAAGTACATACCTAGACAGCGCAGGTGTTTTACGTTTGCGCGGGAGAATCACAGCGGTACAAGACGTAAATGAAGAAATAAAAAACCCAATTGTACTCGAGGGTAAGCACAGATATACAAGGCTATATATAGCATATGTGCATGAAAGTTTACATCATGGTGGAACCGAGATAACGGTAAACGAGTTAAGACAGCGTCTTTGGATAACGAGACTACGTCCGTCTGTAAAGAATGTCATAAAGGGCTGTTTATATTGTAAAATAAAAAAGGCAAAGCCGGCCAATCCCTCTACGGGAAACCTACCGTACCCCCGTTTAGCTCATCATGTACGACCTTTTACTTTCACTGGTTTAGATTATTTTGGCCCCATATCTGTTTCTGTAGGTAGACATAAAGAAAAAAGGTACGGAGCCTTATTTACATGCTTAACTTGTAGAGCTATACATATAGAAATAGCCAATTCACTTAGTGCAGATTCAGCTATCGCCGCTCTCAGGCGATTTATAGGTAGGAGAGGTTGTCCAAAAGAGATATGGAGTGACAACGCTACTTGTTTCAAAGCGGCTGATAGGGAACTAGGAGCAAGCGCCTTAAGTGCTTTAGGCAGTGAGTCCGATGCGCGGTCGATAAGCTGGAGATACATACCTCCCGCGTCACCGTTCATGGGTGGAGCATGGGAGAGGATGGTGAGGGCAGTCAAGGAAGCACTGTACGTCACACTGAAAGAAGTTCACCCATCAGACGAGACCCTCGCTACGCTACTAGTAGAAGTGGAAAATACGGTGAACTCCAGGCCACTCACGCATGTCAACGTGTCACCAGACGAGCCCGAAGCCCTCACGCCTAACCACATACTCATCGGCCCTAACTCCCATGTACCCTCACCGGGTAATTTCACCGCAGCAGACATCACAGCACGGCACCAATGGCGGCGCGCCCAGGCACTCGCAGACGTTTTCTGGCGAAGATGGGTACGTGAGTACCTACCGCTCCTACAAAACCGGCGGGAGCCCTACGGCAGTGGCACCCCACCCAAAGTCGGAGACGTCGTTATGATCTGCGACCCTAACCTCCCACGCAACACTTGGCCTAAGGGAAGGGTGACGAAGGTGTTGCCAGGTGCAGACGGAGAGGTACGAGTTGTAGACGTGATGACCAAAGGACATGTACTCCGAAGACCAACGAAACGAATTGTCGTGCTCCCCACGGAGTCGCCTGATGGCGACGGCGGGAGAAATGTACACGATAGCAACATGTCTGTACCTTTCTGTTAGATTTAAGTAGGTACCTATATTATGTAAGGTGACGGAGCCGCGTGCTTGGCGACAAGTATAAACCTGCTCACGCCGCTCGGTCACTTCGCGCGTTGCCATTGGTCAGTTAAAAAAAATATGGCCGACTCGCACCCCCCGCGGATCGGTGGATATAAAAGCCCCGCGCGCTGGCAATGCACACGCCAGTCAACCGAAATTCTCTACCTAAGTCAACTCGCTGTAATTAATACTACCTAAAATAAGTTAATTAAGTAAATTTGTAAAGACCATAAATAAAGTCATTTTATATACCTACTTGTGCCGAATTTCAATGATACAGTCCACTCGCTACACAATAATATAATCACACTAATATTATAAAGGCGAAAGTCTGTGAGTGTGTATGTTTGTCACTTCTTCACGCTTAAATGGCTGGACGGATCTGAATGAAATTTGGCACAGAGATAGATTATAGTCAGAAATAGCATAAAGGTACTTTTTATCCCGAAAATATCTTCCCTTAGAATAAGTTTCGACAGTCACGCGGGCGATGCCGCTGGCAAAAGCTAGTAATAATATAAAGAAGAAAGATTTTATTGTGAAACTACTGGACCGATTTAAAAAAAATATATTACCAATAGAAAGCTCCATTACTCCTGAGTGACATGGGCTATTTTGAATCCCGAAAACGGGTCCTGTGGTCCACGGGAGCGAAGCCGCGGGGAACAGCTAGTAAAAAATAAATGGGCTCACTGCAGATTGGTGGATTCTGGCGTAGTACATATTATGGATTCTGGTGAATTCAGGTCACATCACAAGTCGTCGAATGGTTCTGTGATATCCTAGTTTTCTCACGATGTTTTCCTTCACCGCTTGGGTCGCCTTTGTACATAAGCTGTCCTACTGTATTTCTATATGTGTGTTTTTGTTTGTGTTTTTGTTGTTGTATGAAAACCCATTTCGTTTTATATTCATATATATATATATGTGGTGGATGTATATGTATATATATATATGAATGTAAAACTAAATGGGTTTATTGACTAATATGTTGTTATTGTAGACAGTTTGACTTTAAACTATCTACATCGATGTTTATCTGCAAAATATCTGAGATCTTTATAAATAAAGATAATTCAATAACAAATACAGATTACACAAGACATTTTGTAGACATTGATATTAAAAATTGCAACAGACAGAACACAAAAAATTTTGTAAATATTTTTTTCGTCTATGGCAAAATCATAAATGGATTTTCTTTAAAGAAAACCTGTAAAATAGTGCTTAGAATTTAAGTTGATTTTGTGTAGAACCGTGTAATGTATCTCCTACATCTTTTGTGTAGAGGAACTTTTAACAGCGAAAGTCTCAAAGCGTTAATACTCTTCTCATTATTTCTAACGTCCCGTCGAGAACACTAAAGCCACACTACACTTTCATATATTAATGATTTAAAGTTTAGCTTACGCTGTATTTACTAAGGGAACTCATAATGAAAACAAAATTATCATTTCTGGGTCTATTCATTAAATTCGAAAGAATAGGGATTATATTGTGAATGTGAAGACTATGTGGACTATTTTTTTTTGTTTTTATTTTTAATTTATCTTAGTTTTTAATCGTGGTCTGGCAGTTTGAGTAGTTTTGCGGCCTACCCGAATGTCCTTTCTTTGGTATTGTTCGTCAAATCGTTGAGCTCCTTAAATTCTGTGTTGAGCTGCTCGGTTATTGACAAATGCGTGCACTGACTGGACAGGTCCACTCAATCTGGCTGGTTCTTTCCTCAAAAGACCATTTCAGACATCAGTCTACATGGTCTTCACATGATCTAACCAATATTTTTGTCTGGACTTTAAAAGAGACTGTGACCTCTGAGTTTGTTTCGGCCTTTCTTCTCAGAGTAGTCAGATAGTAAACGCCGACCTCATCTAGTTTTAAAAATATGATCCACATGTAAAAGTGTTTGTACAAACCAACTTACAGAAATAAAATCATTTATCATTTATGCATTTTTTATTTTTGCTAATTATAATAACGGGTGTCTCAGAATGTTTTTCTTTTTTTAATACTTAATAAAAAACACTAGAATAAGTTCAAACTCGGTTTATTTACTACCGTTAAATTAAAGAGCAGTTGTTTTTATAGTTTTGTTTATTAAAAACAATGTTTAGTAAATGTGCACCCTCCACTTCTTGACACTCAATTATCCTGTAACTAAAATATTGAATCACACGCAAATAAATGAGAGACCGACAATTCCTTGACGTGATATGGCAACCCAAATAACCCAGATTAAACGCCTGCTTATGTTCTCCTATGCGACTACTTAAAAAGTAAAGTTTACAAACCATTGCCACCCAACTTGAATGTTTAAAAGCAAGCAAAGACTCACAGACGAAATTAATAATGAAAATTTTTGTTGCAGGCTAAATGAGTGACAGGAAGTGGAGGGTGCGAATTTACAAAATTTTGTTTTTTATCAATAAAATTAAATAAACCGAATTTTAACTAATTCTAGTGTCTTTTTTTTAAGTATCAAACAAGAAAAGCATTCTGAGACACCGAAATCTAGTACGCCGTTCACTTACCATAAGAAACTGCGTTTTTGCGACAAGGACAGATATATTATTTGTTTTAAGTCGTTATAATTCTCGTTGGTTTTTCGATCAATTTTGGTTCTGTTTTCACTATAAATATTCTATTTTAGTATATTAATCGACAACTAAGTAGTTAAATCATCATCTTCCTGCCCTTATCCCACGTTACTTTTGGTCGGCGCAACACGTTTTCTTCATCCATACCGTCCTGTCCCCCGTCAAGCTATCACTGACTCCCTTTTATTTCATATCAATTCTCGTGCAGTTCGGCCATCTTTTTTTTTGGCCTTCTCCTTCCTCTAAATCCATCCATATTTGTCGATAACTACATATTATATAGAAGCCGTAAAGTAATAGTTATTTTTTTAGTTTTTCTTCTTCTATTACAGTTTCTATGACATTATGGGGAAGATTCGAAATTCTTAGTAACTGGATGCTGATAAGCAATAGCCACACAGATTTAATTTAGATAATTTAGAAAAAAAGCGTCTAAAGATGTCACAATAATCCTAAATAAATTGTTTGAAAAATTGTTGTTTTGTTCTATTTTTTATAAGATGATTACAATTGAAAGTGGATTAGTATAATAAAAAAGCTGGTAATTTGTCTTAAAAAAAATGTTTTTTCGCTTATTGCAAAATTTGAAATACGCTTTATTATTTGAAACATAAAATCATGAATATTTCAAGTACCGTAACTGTTCTAAAATTTTTACTTAAAAGTCCTTATTCAAGTTAAGCATTATGTGTTATGTTTCATAGTACGATACATAATATTGTTTTGTATTTAGCAATAATCAATCAAGTGACATATCATTGCTGCTAATACGTATCTGATCGGACCAAACTACATTATTTCAGTATTAAAAGAAGCTTTACTTTTAAAATACATCGTGCAATTATTATTGGGTACATAATTGGATCGTTTTGTAATTTTTATCGGCAACCTAACCTCTAAATAAATAGCCTGAAATAAAATCTTAATATCACAATTATTACTGACTTATCTTGATTACTCCAACGTGGATAGCGTACAATTACACTACAACAACAATATATAAATAAAACAGGTCATTACATGTGGTTTAACAGGGGGAATATTAGTTTTTGTCCGGAGTTTTTTGCTTGCCTCTACGCCGAATCACTGAATGATATTAAATAATAGTGATAGATAGATGGCGCTACTTTTAATTACGAAAGTGTTAAGGAGCTTGATGGTATATTGAAACGGGGCGAATGAACGACTAAAAATAAGGTTACTTTGGGGATTTCTTACTTTGGTGAATGACAAATGAAACAAATGGAAAATACAAAGAAAATAAATGTATTTAGTACAAAAGACAATATCTTAAGCAACTAACAAAAATAAAATAGGAAAACAAAACACTGTTAAAATAACTATATGTTAATAGAAACAATACATTTGAAACAAAACTTTAGAGATATCCTATCTTTGCTGCATCCTTCTCAAAATTACTTTGAATTGAAGTTCCGTCGAGTTACCAAGAGTAAAAGACGTTACCACTGCATGTAAAGTTAGTAATTTATAACAAAACTTCAGCATTATTTGCCTGCACATAGACTAGATACTGAGAATTTATATTCTGTTAATTCATTTCAGGATGTTATAAGAACAGAAAGCGCACCTGAGTAACATCGAATGACGGATGGAAATAAATAAGGAAATTAATTTGGACCTACCTAACAGGACCGTTTGTCCCAGGTAGACATAATAGTCCACAACTTCGAGTGTAGAGTCGCCGGCTTTGATAGGATTGAGTGCAACATGGGCATGTGTTTTGTCCATGTTCATTTTTAGACCCACTCTTTCGGAAGCTCTACTGAGGTCATCGAGCATTGTACTGAGGTCCTCCATGGTGTCTGCCGCCATGACAACTATGTCGTCGGCAAACCGAAGGTAAGTGATGTACTCGCCATTAACGTTGATGCCTAACCCTCTCCAGTCCAGAACCTTGAAGATATCCTCCAGTGCAGCAGATAACATTTTTGGAGATATGACATCTCCCTGCATCACACCTCGCTGCAGAAGGATAGGTTCCGAAGACTGATCCTGAAGTTGGAATGACATGGTGACGTTTTTGTACAAACACTTCAGCACCTCGTTGTACCGGTAGTCTATTGGGCACCGTTGGAGAGACTGCAGTACAGACCAAGTCTCAATCGAATCGAAGGCTTTCTCGTAGTCTAAAAACGCTAAACAAAGAGGCAGGTTATACTCTTTGGTCTTCTGTATAACCTGCCGTAGCGTATGTATGTGGTCTACGGTGCTAAAGCCTTTTTGGAAAACGGCTTGTTCGGGAGGCTTGTGAAATCGTCAAACCTGCGCGCGAGACGATTCGTGATGACTCTTGAAAACCAATTTGTAGACATGGCTAAGAAGTGAGATGTGCCTATAATTGATCAATTGGGCATTGTTGCCCTTCTTGAAAAAGAGCCACCGCACCCCTGCACCATGCGTTTTCCCTTTGAGTATGAGGTCTTCTCGCCGTTAGTACCGGTTTCCCACCCGCCTTCAGAAGCTGGACCTGGACCAGGTCCTTAATTTATATTATGTCCTTTAAATTGTTGTATTTAATTTTGATTTTAGATTCTGATTTGTATTTTTGTTGACTAAATTTTAATTCTCCCTTGCTTCCTTCCTTCCTTCTTCGTCTCCCTTCTGGAAGTGGGCGGGTGGGTTAATAGCTGCAACACAGTCTTACTAATGCGGCCATTTCCGTACACAATATTATATATTTTTGATCCAAATAAAGATAAAAATATTAAAATTAAGGTTTCAAAACTAAGTTTCAGGATTGTCTCACAAATTCAGATCTTAAACATGTTAAGCAATATACCCATGTCAAACTATATTGTTCCTTAACCTGTGAAGTTTAACCCCAGTCCTTGAACCCCTAAGTTCCCTAATGAGGATATTCATAACTCGTACTTATTTGCTAAAATCATGTGTATTTTTTTTTGTCGCACATCCTGTGTGCTTGTTGTACCTACATACAAATTTTACTATATACGATGGTAAAACCAGTCATTAATTTTGTTTGTTTTCTGCAATGGTAGCTAAGCTTTTTGAGACTCATTTTTTTCTTTCATTATCACCGACTTTTTAATTCAATAGAACTGACTTTGTAAAAATCATCATTTTATTAGCCGAAAGACGTTCACTGCTAAACATAGACTTCCCCCAAGTGTTGTCTCATCGACCTGTCCTGTGCTTCTCGTAACCAATGAAACCTCATCTTACTGGTGATGGCCATCGTCACTAATTAAATTGATCAATCCTATTACTATTGTAAACGTAAAAGTTTGTGAGGATGGATGACTGGATATTTGTTTCTCTTTCACGCAAATACTCCTAAACCAATTTTGATCAAACTTTACAGTTATATAAACTATACTAGAATAACATAAAGTTATAATTTATGAAGATAAGAACTACTGATTCGGACGGTAAGGTTATAAAAGTGATGCTTGAGAAATACAATAGTACCGCAGACGTCTTTCGGATAAAGCGATTATGTTCATGTCAATTTTCAAAATCAATTAGCCACGAAAATAAGCTGGGAACCGGTTCTAACGACAATAAAAACGAAGTCGAAATAATATTCAGAACCAAGCCAGCCACCAGGTGGACCGATGGCCTGGTTAAGATTGCGGGATGGCGCTGGATAAGAGACGCACTAGATCTGTCAATGTGGCGATGCCTGGAGGAGGCCTATGTCCATCAGTTAACGTCTTTCGGCTGAAACGATGATGATGATGATGAACCCTCAGCTGTCAAGTATATTTATGTTCGGAATGTTAAGAAACTCTAAATTCTGAACCCTAAATAAGGGTGACGAGAGAACATATGATGATGAAGTCTGTTTTGATAAATATAATTTAAAAAGAATGAATAAATTTTAGGCAACTCAGAATCCTGAGAATTAGCTCTAAAGGGATTGTTTTTTTCATTTTCTGTTATAATACCAAGAAATGAACGTACAGTATTAAAATTTTCGGGTTCGGGCAATAAACGTTTTACATTAAATTTCTTCAGTAGCCAATCCTCCATCACGTATGTACCAATTTTCGAAATACAGGCCAATGTTTTGTCAGTATTCATTTTATGATGAAAAATTTTGCGCACGTTCTGCTTCGCAGTAAATATTGCTTCAAAATATATAAACTTTACTGTAATATTTTGATTTTTCAAACAATCACAAATATATTCAACTGCAAAGTATTCAGCGAATGTTCTGTGTATGAATATCGGAATTCCGTCCGGTGCGTTATAAATGAGACCAGTCTTCTCTTCTCCCTTGTTCACCAATTTTATCATCTCGTCAATTTCTTTGAAGTCTTTCGAACTAAAAAAAATTGAACACTGATATCTACCAAAAATGGCATAAGCCCCTAATATCTTGTGCTTGAAAATGGAATCTGCAAGTTCTTTTTCGTAAGAAATTATAATATCAGGCATACAGATGTTCATTCCATTTTTCTCTTTATACTGTCTTTTGATTTTATTTCCCAAAAAGCTTTCGTAAACTGTATATGTTTCGATATCTAGATACCATGTCTCAGATATTTTGGAATCTTTTTTTATATTATGTTGAACATAAACAGCTGTTAGGTACATAATTAAAGGATTCACATCGCAGATTTGTTTATCTACAAAAGTACCACTGGAATCCATTTCCCGACTATTGTTGCCGCTGCTGGTATAATTTTTATATTTCCATAACGGAATGTGCTTGTTCTTAATTTCAGAACTAATATAAAGGGCTGCGCTTTTAAAGATCTGATATAAGATATGGTGATCTAGTGGATCTAACATCTGGTGGTCAAGATTTGGTATAGTTCGTTCACTATTCACTGCTGACATGTGCTCAAGGAATTTCTCAACATTCTCAAGTTGTGTGCTGTTTAATTCCTCTAATCTCAAATTAGATGCCCAAAACGTTTGCAAATATTTTTTCGTTTCCATATTTGAGAAGTAATTTATTTTGTAAGATGACCCAAACTCTTCTTCTAATTTTTTTTTCACTTCGTCATATGACCTGCTTGTGATCCACATTCTATGCTTACGAGAATCATTACGGACAGTTTTAAAGCATTTCATGACCACACCCGTGTAATGCGGGCTAATCTCATCAAAGCCATCAAAAAGGAATATGATCTCTCTTTCAGAATAAAAATGTAGAAACAAATTCAACTCAAACTCAGTCAAAGCATCTGCTGTACAATGTTTCAAATACACAACATTATCTTTTTCTCCCAGTGTAATTTCTACCTTATTTTCTTTGCCAAGTTTTTCGCGTAGCATAACTTGACATATAAACTTTAAAACCTCTAATAAATCGATAGTTGTTTCCTCTTTCTTCCATTTTCTGAATTCTGCCGAGCATTCCAATAAGTCTATCCTTATAATCCAAACTTCTGGTTTGAAGGCTTTTGTTTTAATCGATAAGTGTGTGAGTAAAGTTGACTTGCCCATCCCGGGCTCTGCTGTTACAAGTACAACTTCATCATCTACATCGTAAAGAGTTTTCAAGAGGTGAGACTTTTCAAAAGTTTTATCGGTAACAGGTTTCGTCTTTTGTACACATCTGTCAACGTACAAGTGTTTTATTTTATCATAATTCCTATTGACGTTGAGTTTACCTATAACAATTGTTTCTTCACTAATAATTTTATTCAAAACATCTCCTTTAACATACACCTTTGATGCATCATCATCACCGACTATTAATTTTAATCTTACTTCCATGCCTTGAAACATCACTCTGCCTCTCTCCAAGATACTCTTCTGCGATTCTTCATTCATATCAATAAGATTATTATTTACGTCGTACACTTGAGGAATTGGGAAATATTTCTTTAGTATTTCAACAGACGCATGATTTGTTACAACAAAGGTTTTTTTATTAAGAGTCGTTTCTAAAATGTTTTCTAGAATTTTATTTTTGTCATTTTGTGTGTCATCGCATACCAATATTAAAACTTCATCTTCTTTTGTATCTTTTAACTCTTTTCGTAGTAACTTACGATCTTTTGGTGGTAATCTAACGATATATTTAAGATCTAATACAACAGGGTCTTTATAATTGTGTTGTATTAAGTGTTCTACCACTTTACGAATAGTCAGTACGCTGTTCTCTGTAATGATAAAAGCACTCGAGTACTGATCCTGCAAGTTCAAGGACCTCACCGCGTCTTCAGTGAATGTGTAATCAATATGTTTTATGTGGTTCCAATACAGCGCATTTATGACGCTTAACAGTGGGTCTTTAACAATGTTTATTTTTGCTTTTTCGAATAAGTCGCTTTCTCGTGTAAGATACAGTGCTTGTTCTGGTTGCATCCACCATTTCTGTATATCGTCGTGATATTTTGAAAATATTGCGTCAGTTTGAACTTGAAAGTAGTTTAGATGATCATGCTGGTGTTCTTCTACTTCGTCTTTTAATATCTTCTCTACACCTTTTTCATCAGCTTGGTTAGAGTAAATTACCAGTTTTTTTAAGAAATCTCTCGCTAAATTTTCTTCATATTCAGTACATTGGAATAAAAGTTTAGAAAACTTATTAACTTTAAAACAAAATTTATATTCACACAAATTGGGGATTTTGTTTTCCGGTCTTCTTTTGTTAATCAGTCCGATTTCTTCAATCAAGCTTTCAAACAGACTCTTAGCAAGAGTTCCCAAAGAATCTGTGTTATCTGTTATCTTAAAAAGTTTGAAGTTATCATCAAGCACAAATATATTTCCAATTGCACCACCTATACCTCCATTAAGCTGCAAGAATCCGTCACCCAGTGATTCATCTATAGTTACTATTTTACTGGATTTGTTTTTGTCTAATAAAACGGTGATTTTCGATGTTAAATACTTTATTCTTTTCTTTTTTTTCTCAACACTGCCACTTAATGTGATATCTTTATTCCCAAAAGCAGCTGGGACTTTGAACTTTTGAGACAATAATATTTCTTTTGCAGCCAGCTCTACTGCTTTATAAACCGTCGATCTCGGGACTTCTGTTGGTTTCATAGTCAGCTTGAATTTTTTTTCGGCTTGTTCATCAAGTTCTAACAGACCATTGTTGTATGTTATAACGGTCCCTATTAGCTTACTCAGTTTTGAAGCGTCAGTGGGTTCGGCTATGACTTCAGACAGTAAATCTGTAATACTAGAGGATTCTATTTTTCTTCTTTTTAGAATCTCATTAAACAACGAAATTTTGAATATAGTGAGATATTCTTCATTAGTGTCAAAGAAGTCGTAACGAAAGGAAGCGATTCGATGTCCATTAGGTTGAAGCTCTGAAACAACGACTACTTTTTGGGCCAGAATGACGTGATATTGTAGCACTATCTCTTCAGTAAATAGTATTTGAAAATTACTGTCATCGTTTATAAACTTGGCTATTCGTGAAGCCAGGGTGGTCATTTGTTCCCTCATAGCTACTTTGCTCAGAAACTCTATATCTTCTTCTTGCTTGTACGTTTGCTTCGCCGTACCGCCTGTAGAAATTAAACCATTCAGAATTGAGCAAAATTTACTGTCTACGTTGGAGTCGTTACTAAATCCATCTCGCGCCGTCGTATATAACACGAACAAACATTCTGCTTCATCAAATGTGCCTTTAAAGAACAAGTCCTTATTATTCGGATTAAATTGTTGTCTGATTTTTAAGTAATCAATAAAGTAACTCACAAAATTGATTTTAAGATTATGTTTCTTGTTTTCCCTATGTTTAGCTTGTATGAAGACCAAGATAGGTTTATCAAACCCTTTCATTTTGAATTTGAAACAAATATCGTCGAATGCCCCTATGTTGTCAACATTTGAAGCTAATTGAAATTCTGTAATCCTATCGTCATAAATCGCTCTAAAATATAACAAACTAAGTAACTTTGTTTCGTAAAGGTGTCCACTGATCCCTGAAGTTCCTTCACGCCTCTTAAACATTTTTCAGCTGCTGGTTAGTCCCAGGAGTACTTGGCGCACACAGTGTAAACACAGAGGCCACCAGTCTTTATGAAATGGCCGTTCGAAGATTTGAACCTGCAAACAAAAAAAAACATATTAATGTGACTAATGTACGGAGTAAGAGTCAGAAGGAAGAAGATTGGGTGTTTCAATATGCAAAAAAATCATAAAGAATAAATTTTTCAAGAGGGTGACCAATTTATAAAGCCTGAGTGACTAATTATGTTATAATAATTTTACTTTCTTACATAACCTACTTTACTATTATAAACGTGAAAGTTGAGTGGATGGATGGAACTCTTTCACGAAAAAACTATACAATGGATTTTCATGAAACTTTACAGCAAATTAGCTTATACATCAGAATAACACATGCACTGTAATTTATAAAGATATTAGCAGAATTATGAATGCCACGCAGGCGGAGCCACGGGCAGCGGCTAGTATTATAAATGCGAAATTTTGATAACAAGGAGTAAAAACTCAATCACGCTAGAATGGCTGTACGGCTCTAGATGAAATTTGGCACAGAGATAGATAATAGTCTGGAATAGCATGTAGCGTTGTGGGGATCTCAACTGTAAATAGTCGAGTGATGCCAAAATATCACAATTAGTAAGTTCCTTACCACATCACTAAAAACGCGGTACAACACTGGTTTTCCGGGGACGCTTAACGTTCTGTCATTTCGATACCGCTTGCTTAGCTGATGAATGCTATTCCCTGAGGAATATGTGTCACCCAATCTAGGGTAAGTTCCACATTAGTTAAGTAATTATACCTGATTCTCTGCGCTGGATAACCTATATTGATTTCATCACCTATGTAGTATCTGATTTCATGTTGTCAATGTCGGACGCGCGACTAGGAGTTATCCAGCGCACAGGAGATTGTAATACGTATGTATTCCTACTGCATCGAAGTGGTGTAGTGCCTCACTGTGTTATTGTAAGTGATAAGTGAGCCATCTGCTATAATCAAGCTTACTTTGTTATGCTCGCGTGTTCATACTAAACCTAATTTTGCATCTGTCAATGTGCTCGCTATGTTTGCAAACTCTTTGCCTGTAAACCACTGCGATGTGCTAAGCTTTCACCTAGAATGCTTCCCACACCGTTCCATGGCTTAAAAAGGGGAAGAACCTGGTACATCGCATGCGGCTTGCTGCTAATTGCACCGCATCTAACATGCGCACCCTATGGTGCTGCCAGGGTTCATCGTACGGGCTGAGGGCAAGATCCTTCGCCCACTGCTGCACGCTGCTAGCTATCTGCACGCTGCCTACGTACGCTGCCGAGGTCTTCGTCTGCCTACCTGCGGCCTACCGCCGCGCGAGCCGGTGCGCTACGCAAGGACGTAGCGGCCTGCGCAGCCTACCCTGCTCACCCCTAGCCGTTACAGTCCGGCCTCATGCTGAGCCTGCGCTGAACAGGTCCCCACGTCTGCCACGTGCTACCAAAGACGGTACCCTTCCTACCTCTATATACTGTGTGTGATAGTGCTCGGAACAGAACAGTGACCTTATTTACCCGCGACCTAGCTGTGGAACTTTTTCTTCTATAATATATGTACTAACTTGACCAGCTGTTTCATTTATCATCTACCTAACTACCTACCTATCAGTTAGCGGCCTGTGCAGCCTGCCCTGTGCAGCCCTAGCCGTTACAAGCACATTTTTCACATTTTTCATGCGGGTATAATGTTACCTTGGGATAAGGTTATACTTTTCATGCGGGCAAATCCGCTGGCAGAATCTAGTTCGTATTTAATGTAGGAGTAATATACTATTTACTGTATATATTTTTATTATCAGCGAATTCCTCACTGAGAAAGAATTTAGAACAAGTACTGTATATGATAATGATTTGTGCCTATGTCATATTGGATTTATTTGACATTCTAATTTGTTTGTGACATATTTTTTTAATTTATTTCACATTATAGTTCTTGGGGAATACATTGGATTTATTTGACATTAATGCTTGTGACATATTGATAAATTTGTGTACGTTACCCCAACAGGAAAGTGGCTCCTGGACTGATATGAGTGGAACGTATAATTAGAGCGTAATCTGCTGTGAATGTGCGCTACATAAAAAACATGTGCGTGTCGTCGTTTTTGAGAAAAACGGAAAAAACGTTTCCTGCTAGGGTAACGTTGTTCCAGCAGGAAAATTCTAAACAAATGATCGGAGTGAGAAATATTGTGCATAAGCAGAGAGCTTATAGTTGTGCAAGAATGTGCGCTGAAAATATAATAAGTGCGTAATCAGGTTTTCGAGATATTGCATTTCCTACTGGGGTAACGTTTTGCAGAATCGTGTATCTCTGAAACTATTGTATGTGCGCCTGTAGAATAAACATACACGAGTAGCTCTTGATTTGTGCTATTTGTGCCGGAATTAGATTGAAGAAAATATTTATAGTTTTCAAGAAATCGCACTTTTTTGAAAACCCGAAAAAAAATCACAGCGCCTAAATGAGAAAACTTATAAGCTCGCTGAAAACTGTATTCAGTCCATCTTGACGCTTGTATTAACCATAAAAAGTTTCAAAAGTATACATGCTTGCGTTATCGAATAATATTGCTAAAAGTCAAAACGACGGTGTCATAACTTTGACGGCAAAATACGAGAAACCGGCTCAACCCAAGATGGTAGGTGTAAAGCACAAATAAGAGAGTTTAGTTAAAAATATATAGTGAAAATATTCAGCTTGGAATGTTTCGCATTAAGTAGATTTAAACACAAAACTAAACATGTAAACAACGGCTGGTTATCCGACCAAATTCGAATACTACAAAAAAGCGACGGATTCATATATAACGATGACCTTCTAAATTGGACGTACTAAACCTAAGTTGTTGTCCGTACAGTCGCGTTCAAACGTTTGGTGATTTGACCTAATTTTGGGGGCTAATTAAAAAATACATTAAATGCACCTTGTGACCATAACAAATGAAAGAGCTTGTTGATGTAGAAATTATTATTTTTCTTCTCTAAATTATGTTTCTTAAAGTAATAATGGCATCAAATTACAGATCAAATTACAAACCTATTAATCTCAAATTAATTATCTCAAACAGGATTCCGTATTTCCGATTTCCTTTAGGGTTCCGTACTCAAAGGGTAAAAACGGGACCCTATTACTAAGACTCTGCGATCCGTCTGTCTGTCTGTCACCAGGCTGTATCTCATGAACCGCGATAGTTAGACAGTTGAAATTTTCACAGATGATGTATTTCTGTTGCCACTATAACAACAAATACTAAAAACAGAATAAAAATAGTATATTATGCAACTAGTGAATAAAGGACGGTTTTAAAGCGAGGGCCATAGATGAATCACGAACAAGTAAAGTCTTCTATCAACTGAATCACTCCCTGCGGTCGTGATTCAGTCTTAGAATCCTGAGCGACGCGAGTGACTCATGGCCCTCGATATAAATCCGTGTTATTCAAGAGTTGCATAATTTTATACCATGACTACGAGAAAAAGAAAGATTTAAGCGAAAATCGCAATGAGTAATAATAAATAAATGTTTTATTACCTTCAAAAGTTTGAAAACTCAGGGTTTCACATTTTTTGTAAATTGAAGCCGAGCTAGGTAACAGCATCTGTTTTTCAGGGGCTAGTGACTACCTCCGTTACGTTACATAATTATAATTAATTAAACACCAATACAATTAATATTAGAATTACAATCCAAATAAGTATTCACTAAACAACCCAGACTAAAATCAAAACCATGAAAATCATTAGGTATTGAAATCCTAAATATTAACAAACTGAAAATTAAATCGATGAAGAAGTTTGAAAGTCGAATATTCTTTGCACAAGGAGTTTGTATCGATTTGTTGTTGTTTTTGCATTGAGATGGACGTCGCATATATATTGGTGTGTCCTAAATTCAAACACTAAAACAGTGAGTAAAAGTGCTTTTTATTCACTGTTTTCAGTGTATAAAATAAGCTTTTTAGAGGTGGAATGGTATAATAGTACATTATGGTACAAGTGTGCAATGTTGGTGATTACCGCTGAGGCGCCATTGAGACCCGAGCCGTAGGTGAGGGTCTTAAGAGAGCCGAGGACGGTAATCATCAATACACACGTGTATCATACGACGTTTTTCAACACACTTGTGAATAAAATAATACTCAAAAAACATTTTCAACAGTAAAAGCGAGTTGTGATTTTTTTTTCACAATGGCGGGCAAAATTAATCAGTTTTCCTATGCGCGCGCATTTAACAATGGCGATCGGCCATAGACTAAAAGAATGAGGTTTCTTTTTTTGGATTTTCGTGGATAGTGTTTTAGCCACGTACAAAATAGGGCATTTCAATTTTTCTTAATTACAGAGCAAATAAAATTTATATTTGAGTGAAAGTTTTATTTATTAAGCAAGTTGAAATTATCTATTTAAATACGAAGTTGCATGAAATGAGCAAGCAATAGGTACATTAATTTATTTGTACTATTGAGCACGATCTTTTTTGTATCGAACCTTTTTTAAGAACAAAGCAACTCAACCAATAAATAAATAAAAAACTCTATAACTCACTTGTAAATAATGGCAATGAAAAAGTCACAGTTTGATAACAGGTATCATTATGTGCCTAATTGCTGTGAAATTAGAGCCACTTTATGAGCAAGTGTGTTGAAAAAATATTTAAGTGGTGCTCCCATACAACAAACGTGATTTTTTTGTCGTTTTTTGCGATAATGGTACGGAACCCTTCGTGCGCGAGAGCGACTCGCACTTGGTTTTTATTAAAAACAACCACCATCAAATTTTTGGTCTTTAAATTACTTTTTTTTACTAATATTATGAAGGCAAATTAAAATGTCTGGATGTGTCCACAAAATTCTGAATGTATTTTAATGAAAGTTGGAATAAAGAAGATAGCTTATACCTTGGCACTTTTTTCCTAATGTTCTTACGTAATCAAGTGCTCGGCACTTGATTACGGAAACAGCTAGTAGAATGTAATCCAATAATAAGTTAATTATTTTAATACTTTTCTACCTCAGTGTACTCAGGCACAACACGTTTCAACCGATTCGTGAGTAAAGTTAAGAAGGTCATCGTTATGTATGAATCCGTCGCTTTTTTGTAGTATTCGAATTTGTTCGGATAACCAGCCGTTGTTTACATGTTTAGTTTTGTGTTTAAATCTACTTAATGCGAAACATTCCAAGCTGAATATTTTCACTATATATTTTTGACTAAACTCTCTTATTTGTGCTTTACACCTACCATCTTGGGTTGAGCCGGTTTCTCGTATTTTGCCGTCAAAGTTATGACACCGTCGTTTTGACTTTTAGCAATATTATTCGATAACGCAAGCATGTGTACTTTTGAAACTTTTTATGGTTAATACAAGCGTCAAGATGGACTGATTACAGTTTTCAGCGAGCTTATAAGTTTTCTCATTTAGGCGCTGTGATTTTTTTTCGGGTTTTCAAAAAAGTGCGATTTCTTGAAAACTATAAATATTTTCTTAAATCTAATTCTGGCACAAATAGCACAAATCAAGAGCTACTCGTGTATGTTTATTCTACAGGCGCACATACAATAGTTTCAGAGATACACGATTCTGCAAAACGTTACCCCAGCAGGAAATGCAATATCTCGAAAACCTGATTACGCACTTATTATATTTTCAGCGCACATTCTTGCACAACTATAAGCTCTCTGCCCATGCACAATATTTCTCACTCCGATCATTCGTTTAGAATTTTCCTGCTGGAACAACGTTACCCTAGCAGGAAACGTTTTTTTCGTTTTTCTCAAAAACGACGACACGCACATGTTTTTTATGTAGCGCACATTCACAGCAGATTACGCTCTAATTATACGTTCCACTCATATCAGTCCAGGAGCCACTTTCCTGTTGGGGTAACGTACACATAAATTTGACTTAATAATTGATTATTTTGACATTCTAATTGTTCGTGACATATTGATTGATTTGACATTATAATTGAAAAAAATAATAATATACAATTTGCTACAATAATATAATTAATCTTTAAGCGATAATTTTACTGCAATTATGTTCCACCAATTCCTGTAGTAATGTATCCAATATTCTACACAATGTTAATTGTTTGTGAATAAATAAATAAAATTAAATGTGTAATTGTAATCTATACAAATTGTGTTGCGGTGACCTAGGTATAGTAAGTTGTAATTTAAAACTATTCGGTGTGTCAGTTATTTGCCTTTATTTATATTTTTAGCGTCAAATTATAACTTTTGCATGCCTCTTGGTAAAATATGGCCGAACCTACTTTTTATCTGTCTATCACCATGTACTGTACCCATATTTGCAAAATAAAAAATTACTTACTTACTTACATTGTAGTGAATAAGGTAATATTCCTTTTAACGTGCAAAAGGCGATAATTTGACTATACAACATTTTATTTTCCTCGCACTGGAACGCCTTGCAGCAATTACACGAGTGGAACACAAATTTATATTAACTAACATGCAGTATTGATTTATAAGCGTCCACAAATATCAGAAGTCAGTGTCTTTGGCATATTTTGTTTTTATCTTTCTTGACCAGGGTAGATAAGAGGACTGGTAATAGAAACTCACGTAGTTCGAGACTAATTATTTATTGTGCACGGTAGGCATACAAAAACATAATACATAAGTACCCACATATACAGCATTCTCCCCTCGTAGTTTTTTATAATTCCATTAAACATTTTCAAGTTGGTGGTAATACAATTATAGGCAACTACACAAAATTAAAAAAAAAAAAAAAAATTCGGTATGCACAAATAGATACCATAGGTTGTATGAATATGTAAATTTATACAGTGCTATGTATGTACTGTAATTTTCCAGCAAACCTTGAGTATGCTTGCTGGCGTTTTATATATTTCGAATAATTTATCAATTAGAGGAATTCTTTGTAAATTATATGTAGGGCATTCAAAAATTATATGATCACTTCCTAAGTCACAATTAATTAGGCGGTGTTATAATTTTCATTCTGGCTAAATGTGCATTGAATCTTCCATGTCCAAATCTAAGACGATATAAGGGAGTATAAAATTTTCTGCTCTTAGGTAGAACAGATCTGGTGAACCAGGATGTAGAACCAATGGTTACACAAACAAACTCAGGCAATCTACTTGACAACAACTTTTTGTTGAAACTGATTTTTTTTTCCATCGCCCTACTCGGGCAGGCTAAGGTCTTGGACCATACCGCCTCATCTTCAGTGGGGTTTTAACTTTCTTTATTATGCATAAGAATACGGATTTAACAGATTCTAATGTTTTTTGGTGTATTTGGCAGCAAATTGACCGAGTCAGCCTTCTCAGTAAGCTTTGCGAAGGTAGTCAATACTTTTGTTGTCAATGGTTTACTTTGCTCTTGTTCAGTCTATTCTAGGTTATTGTGTGCCGGCTTGGGGTGGAGTGGCAAAAACTATAATTCTACGCCTAGAAAGAGCTCAGAGATCCGTCTTGAAGGTGATGCTATCTAAACCTATCCGCTATCCCACTTTTGAGCTATACAGACTCTGCAATGTGCTCACGGTCCGACAACTTTTTGTGAGGCAAGTGATTCTTAGGAAGCATGCGCAACTGTCTTTTGATGTCCAACTAACTAAAAATAAGCGTAGGGCTGATAGGGTTTGTAAATCATTACCACGGAGGACTGCACTGGCAGGCCGCCATTTCCTCCATTTAAGCTCAATGCTCTTCAATAAGATAAATAAGGAAATAAATATTTACTCTCTTCCGCTACGAGAATGCAAAACCAAAGTCTCTACGTACCTACAAAGTCGCACATATGAGGAGACTGAAAATATGCTTAAGGTTCTGTCATAGTCCCCACTCTGCCACCAGCAAACTCACTGATATTTTGTCTACCCACTCACTACATACATTACGCACGAACACTGTTATTCACACACTTTTACACACACTCACACTCAGATCTCTCTTATCCACACAATCTTACTTACACTCACACTCAGATACTCTTTAACATACCCACGCATACACATGTCTATCTTATATTAATTTATTGAAGGATTCATCTGTATTTCATTATAATATTTTAATTCTTAATATTTTAATAATTATTAGTTTTGTTTTGATTTTGACTTTGATTTTGAATAATAGATTTTTATTATTGTTGGTAAATGTTTGCGTATTAGTTTAATTTAGATATTATTATTATTGTTGTGGTGCTTGATTTTGATATTATTTTTAAAGATTGAATTTTAATTTGTAATTCTATTTTATCTATAATTTTAATAGTTACTTTATTTTAATTTTGTTTTGATTTGTAATTTATATTTTTTATTTGATTTGATTTGTATTTTTAGTGTAATTTTGATTTAAATTTTTATTGATTGATTTTTAATGTTAATTAATTTTTGTTGGTATTTATTTTCTTTCTAATAATGTTGGAACGTTGTCGCCTCCCTTCTGGAGGTGGGCGTTAATGGCTGCGACACAGTCTCACTAATGCGGCCATTTCCGTACACAATTATTGTAATTTGTATACATGTTTTTGTTCCAAAAAAAAAAAAAAAAAAAAAAAAAAAAAAAAAAAAAAAAAAAAATACTACAATAAAATACTCCGCTCCACTATCCCGAGATCGCTTCTATCAATGATTTCACATATTTTCCAGTTCCGTAGACAGATGAGACACACAACTACACCAATTTTATATCACAATATCCACTAGAAATCAATTTGCAAAAAATATTAACAGCCGCTGAACTTCATTCGAAAAAAGCCCGCCAAAAACTCTTTTGACACTGACAGAACTTCAACTTTTGCTTAATTTTTTGGTGCAATCCAGTTAACATTTTTCGATTCTAGAGCATGACTAATCTCATAATGAAGGATTGCTCCTTTAGGTTAAACATCAGACGATGCACCAAATCCGAATCATACGAGAAATATTGGTACAAACTGGTAAATGTTGCCATGGTTAAAAAAGTCACCGGGGACAAACGGGAACATAAGTGACGTATTAACCGACCGGTTACCGCGGTCACCGCTAGCTAGGTCTAGCTAGGCCACCGCGTGACGAGGGGACGTAGGAATGTTACTACGCACTAATGATTCATTTTAATGAGACATTTGAATATTGTATTCCTTTTAATCTAATGTATTAAAATTTTCCTTAAGGATAATTAGTCTGGGAATCAATGTTTCCTGTAAATATGCGTTGAGACTTGTTGTTATCATATTTTTGCTTAACACCTCGAGTGCCAGATACGTGGATCCACGCGAAACACAAAGGCTTTTCAATTGTTTCGGTAATTACGGCATTCAACCGGATAAGTAAGGCAAAGGATAATATTGCTAGAGTTGTTAGACAACTGGCACCATGCGTGGCCTTGAATTTTTGTTATGAAACAAAACCCGGCCAGCTGAGCTATAGTACGCGACGCTACAGTGGTAACAATACCTGTTCTATTCTTCTTCTTCTTTCGTGTGAGGTGTGGCCACCTCTGGTGTCAGAGTTAATTAAGCCGCCTCTGGGAATCCCACAGGCCTCTGACTTGGCTATTTCAGACTTACATTAACTATGTCAGTCCAGGTTTCCTCACGATGTTTGCCTTCACCGTTGCCTGTGATGTCTAAGATAAACTTAGAAAGTACATATGAATTTGAAAAAGTCACATTGGTACTTGCCCGGATTTGAACCCACGACCTCAAGCACGAGAGGCGAGGTCTTAGCCACTGGGCCACCACGACATACCTGTTCTATTTAAACTCCTTTAACGCGAGACCGTTGTCTGTCTGACAGACAACGGCAATACTAACACACAATATTAAGATATATAAAGTTAAGTTTTTATTTACATATTAGTAACATAATTTAAACCGATATTTTTATAATCATGATACAACTTCAAACCAATAGGAATCAATAAAAGCATATTTTTTCACGCGAGACCAATCATCTTATACATAATCACTATCATGCGAACACAACGCCTATCTGTCTCGCGAACGCGACTAGTCTTTAGACAAGTGTCATTGGATGACAGTGATGCCGATGGTCGACAAACCAGTATGCATGAGATTGATCACGTGAAATTTCGTTATTATTATTATTATTATGAGCCCGTTACGTCCCACTGCAGGGCAAAGGCCTCCCTTCCGTCTTTCCATTTTTCCCTGTCTCTTGCTACATCTGGTCAATCCTTCAGATAAACGTCTAATTCGTCACGCCATCTCTTTCTGGGCATACCGCGTCGCCGGTTCCTGTTATTCGGTATCCAGTCAGTGGTTACTTTTGCCCAATTCTGTTGCGACATGCGTCAGATGTGGCCTGCCCAATTCCACTATAGTTTGGCGGCTGTTTTGCCTACGTCTGCGATTTGTGTTTTGGAACGAAGTATACGAAATTTCGTTAGCGCTTGACAATCTCATACATTTTAGACATGTTTCCAGGCTTTCGTTGATCGGCGGCGGCAAACTCTCGCATCCGGCCCTGGTTCAGGCCATGGTACGGAGCGACAGGGCATGAGAAGCTGTCACCTTCTTCTGCGAAGCAGTAATGCTCGCGAAGGAGGAGGCAGAACGCGTGAGGGAGACGCAACGGAGACGCCCACACGCCCCAAGGCACCGCAGGAGATGCCCTGGGCGTCGGGAGTCACGAGCCGATTCCCGGCCACCGTAGGCGCGGGCTTGCGGACGTCGAGTAATGGGTAGCTCGCCGTCCGATAAGGACTAGGCCCGAGTCGACGGCTCGTAGTGTAGCGGACGTAGTTATGAAAAGAAGAATCCCTTCAAAAATATCACCATCATCAGTCTTTTAATGTTCCCGCTGCTGCGACACATGCCTTCTCTTTATGAGAGGGTATGGGCTGTGATCCACCACGCGGTCCCAGTGCGGCTTAGTGGATGTCTCATGTCTTCGATTTTTTGCTTCTATGACATGCCGGTTTCCTCGCGATGTTTTCCTTCACTGTTTTGAGAGCAGTAGTGATGAAATACTTTACATAAAGTAAAGCGCCTACCTGGTTCGAGCCCGCGACCTACGACACGTAAGTCGCGGCCGTTACAGCTTCCAAATCAAAAACATAACATGTAAAAAAAAAACAAATCTCGCGTTGCAGTTCTTCTACCGCAAAAAGTAGGAAGATCGAATGTAAAACCAAGTCTTATAATTTATTTAGTGGGTTACTTATTGATTAGGATACAAACAAACAAATTTGTAATACCTTTATTTAACCTACAAAAAAAATAACTTTAACTACAAACTTAACTTTAACACTAACTTAGGAAGTGGGTGTTAACAAATGAAGAAAGAAACATTTGTATATTTTCGGAAGTTATTATTTGTATTTAGAACATTTTTCTCTTTATTTTTTATTTTGTTTCACAAACCGAGGTGCACCTGACATTTTGTGCAACCTCCTTGGTTTTTTTTTGTTTTTTTTTGGAAAAAGAGACCCATTTACAAAACTTATTATTTCATACGCAAATAAAAGTCCTGCCGGATACCGTATAATAAGTAAAAAACTAATGAATTTCCATATATATTATGACGTCAACAGCCGTATAAATTAAAAAATTGCGCGCTAATAAACGAATAAGAATAACTTTGATTGTTCATTGTTAACCTTGGCAAAATTACCTTAGAGCTATTATATAATTGTCTAATCTGTAACTATTTTAACAATCAGTTTATGGGCACGGTGATCCCCAAACTAGATAGAGCCTATATCTTTGGGTCCTGTCAGTGACAATTATCATCATCAGCCTTTTAAGGGTACACTAGTCGACGGCACGAACTATTTTGTGCGCGGGGTTAAAATGCATTATATATCAACCGACAACACGTGCGGAAGAAAATAGATGCTGTGATGAGCAGTAGGAAGCTCGTTCGCGTACGAATACACACTTTTGCAAATTTGTAACGAAATGGATAATGATTTAGGACGAAATCGAGCGCGCGAAATTTTATAAACCGGCCTTTGGCAGTCTAGATATCATGAAAAAACGACTAAATCTATCTGTTCAAAATAAAATTATATGCCGTCTTCTTATGGTATTTATTTGCGCCCAAAAATGCGTTAAAATCAGTGTCGAAATGTGGAACATTCGACGCTCATAACTTTTAAGTATTTTCTTTTTTTACTTTTTCGCTTCCATACAGGGCTAGATAGTGATGAGACAAATTGATATCACTTTTTATTTTGAACGTACATCGTCAAACAGTGGAATAATCCCTAGACTACGTTTGTATGGAGAAATTTCGACTAGTGTTCTAACTTTAAGGCGCCTCCCTTTGTGCAGTATTTAAGAGCTATCTACTCTTTATATAAAAAGAAATATCAATTAATAAAAATACATTAAATTTCTACATAATGTTGATTCTAAAATGGTGGTATACTTTTTTTTTTAAAGAGTTGTAAGTATCACTAATCTCCTTCCAACAAAACCATAAAATAGAGAAATAATGATTGATAACATGCATCTCCTCGTAAAGAGTTCATTTATTATTTTTTATACTAACACTAATGGATAGACCATTTGATAACAAACATTTTGTCAGTTTTATTTTTTTCAAAAGACCAATATTCGATTTTATCAAGATTTTATTCTAAAATCCGGGCGTATTCACTACTGTAATTCATGCGCCACCATTGCCGCTAGGCCAATAGGAATGCTCATATCTCATGCTGATTTTTTGGTCAGGGTACGGCCTTAATGTTCCCGCTTCTGGGACATAGGCCTCCACTCTGTGAGAGAATTAGTGTAGATAATTATACATACCTTGAAATACTCGAGATTGGGATGCACTTAATAAATCACCAGTTATGGAATTGTTAGCTATAGTTACTGCAGCCTATATCAAAGACAGAAGTAATACGACTAAATAATAACAGTCTAAAGCTATTTACAAGGTGAGGCAGATACTATGTGTCACAAACCAGTCGCAGCTAGTGGAGTGAGAGAGCGCACTATACAGTAAATCGAATCACGATTATTCGATTATTTTTCAGAAGTTTAAATCGATACCTTTTTACTCGACTGCAAGGAAAGGGTTATGTATTTCGCGCGTATCTTGTATGTTTGTACGTATGTTTGTATGTATGTAATATTCTGTATTACCTCATATCTTGCAAACCGCTAGACGGATTTATATAATTAAGACATCATTAGATACGTCTTTACCGCCCGAAGATAGAAAATCATGCAGTGCAGTTGGAGGATCAGGAGGTCAGCCAACTCGTGAATCCTTTTATTTTTATTTTAAATTAATTTTTTTAATGGTGTTACCAGGTAAATTCAGCAAAAAATACCTTTGTTCCTATTTTTAGCTCCTTTTTCTTGTCTATTAATTGTATGCATATGTCATGGATCAAGTGATTAATCAGTGCACTATGTATAATGCCCGGGCATTATTAATCTAGTCAAGTCAAATCGGGCAATGTAATGAATACTGATTTAAACTTCTATATTTGTCACATTGTCTGGTCATTATGAATATTGCTACGCAACGGTTGAGCAAATCGATAATTATATATATATATATAATCATTTATTTCAAGTTTCACAGACTCATTAAATTAAACATTCATACACACATAGTCACATTAAATAATCAAATAAATAGTTCATTATAATATAAATAGAAATTATCAAACAATTCAAACAATGAGTAATAAATTTTGCGCAATATTTCCAAATTACCTGCGCTCAATGTGTAACCTACAGCAGTGATTGATGTAGGCGCAATCGACCCTTTCCGCGAGCGCGGCCAACATGCTGTTGGAGCTCCCCCGCACTCGCCGCAACAGCGAAGTGCCTCTCTTGCGCATTGTTGCATAAAAACAATCTACGCGAGCCTCCGCAAACATCGTCGAAGCGCTGCAGTAACGGGGTAGAACCAACAACATCCTGAACGCATTGTTAAACTGGACTCGAAGATCGCTGTACGATCTTTGCGTGTAGTTAGTCCATAAGCTGCATGTGTATAATGTAGTGCAGTAGGCTCTAAAGAGAGTAATTTTAACTTCTGTTGAGCAGCGTGCGAACCTACGGATCACCATATTTGCTCTGACCGACAGCGCCCTTCGCTCCCGTTCAATATCTGCATCATCTTTCAAGTCGGGAGTAACTAAGTGGCCTAAGTACTTAAAAGTATCTACGCTTTCTAAGGGTGTGCCATTCAGCTTTATAGCTGGCATTTCAATAACTTTTCTCGTCCCTCCCTGAAAGACCATACACTGACTCTTTTTAACATTATACAACAGTCCGTGATCAGTTGCATAACTCTCACAGATACTCATCAGCTTTCTAAGTCCGCAGACCGAGGCACTCAGCAGCACCATATCGTCCGCGTAACTGATGTTATTGAAACAGACGCCATCGATATGACAACCAGTATGCTGCTCGCTGAGCGCCTCGATCAGCCCATTAACGTACAAATTAAAAATAGAAGGCGAGCTCAAACCCCCCTGTCTCACCCCACATTCCAACCTATACGGGTCCGACAATATACCCGCCCACTTGACATGGTTCACCTGGTTCCCGTACCAATACTTAAAGATGTTAATAAGTTCATTCGGTATACTAGCTGCTTTCATTTTATCCCACAGTACATCATAACAGACCAGGTCAAAAGCCTTGGAAAGGTCGAGGAAGCAGGCGTACACAGATGTTTTCCTATCAGTGTAATATTTGACAGCACTCTTCAGACACAATATCGCAGTTTCCGTAGACAGTCCCGGTCGAAATCCGAACTGATTATCATGCAATTTTATGTATTTGTTTAATTGTGTATTCAGAATGCTATCAAACACTTTCGCACATACTGTTGCCAAGGAAATAGGTCTGTAGTTAGATATGTCTGACAAATCTCCCGCCCTGTTTTTTACTACCGGTACTACGATAGTCCTCATCATGTCTTTAGGTAGGTATGAGTGAGATATACAAAGGTTGTACAACATGGCAAGCACTCTGCACATATGAGGCCCAGCGTGCTGCACATTATGGTCAGTGAATTAGTCTAAGATTAAGTGTAACGAGCGCAGGAGCTTAGGGCACTCCGACACGGAATCGAAATAGAGACTCGATTATTCTTAGTTAGGATTATTTGCAGTAGGTCTTAAAGTACCAATTTTTTTTTACTGCTTTTAGCCCTAACTACCGCCCTGTTTCATTTGATTCACAATTTTTTGACCAACCTGTATACTTTGTTCCAACGAAAAATCGAGTTTCTATTTCGATTCGAGTTTCTTGTAGTTACATCTCTACTTACTGCGCAGTGGCGACGATGAGTCACTCTCAACGAAATTAACTAAAATAGTCATTTGAGTAGATATCTAACTTAATAGCACCAATTTACAACACTTTTAGGAGGTTGTGATGGTGTTTGTCTGATTTTTTTAATGTACTGTTTCAAAGTAAGAATTAAAGTGGAAATAGTGAAATGGATCATTAAATTATCCAACCAACTATCGATTACTATTATTATCCGATTATCCTTGTATGCACTAGTCACTACGCAAGAGCACCCAAGGACAATACCCGGCTGGTGCAGGCCTATTGCAGAATATGGAGACAAAACACGTTGGGCTATGGGTTTGGGAGGTTTCATGGATCGATTACCCAAAACTATAGAAGGACTATTGGCCCCTGCCTGACCATTGTTGATCTATACGGCTATAAAAAGGCAGGGGATGACTTGCACACTTAGTTAATGCCCCCCCCTCTTCATAGACACTCACGGTCTTACAGAAGGAGGCCATTTCTCTCCAGTTTTCTGTATCTGCCAGCATGGCCCTCACAACCGCTGGCAGAGACAGGTCTCTCCCGATCCTGGCGACCAAGACCTGCCGCTCAGAGACCCACGCAGTGCACTCTTCGAGCGTGTGCTGTGCAGAGTCAAGGTCGCCTCCGCAGTGATGTAAATTTGCCGTGGTCTCTCGCTCAATCCTGTTCAGGTACTCACCGAAGCAACCGTGCCCGGTCAGTACCTGAGTGAGCCTGTAGGAGATGCGCATCCCTATTTCCAGCCAGGCTTCGAAGTGCGGCAGGGTGGCTTCAACAACGTGCTTGCGGGAGAATTGCGGCTGCTGTAACCGCTCGCGCCACCGACCTAGGGTTCATTGGAGCAAGCAAGCCCCACCACGAAGTCAACGAAGAGATACTGCGTAGGAGATATTTTTTTATTATTAATAGAAATATATTATAGGATTTACATGCGCTTATTATTTGTATTTTTTGTGTACCTATGCTATAATATTTTATTTTATTATTTTATTTTGTTGTTGTGCTTAATGTATCTAAAGAAGGGTGTAGGGGAAGGTATCCTAATAAATTTATCTTATCTTACATTAAACCCAAATAATAGAAAATCGCCTGTAACTGTATAACCAAACGCCGATACATTGTTATCGATGATAACCAGTAATGGACACCTAGTGGTCCCGAAGGGATTCCAGCTAGCTGTTCTTAGAATTTGTGTGCTTGAAATATCTCTAATCTAGACACGCCGATTTCACCTTTCTTTTGATACCAAAGCTTTTGAACAAAAAGTGAAGTCGAGCCAATCACAGACATATTTCTCTCAGTCATTTCAGTTGTTTAGTTCGGCGAGACTTATTTTTATTACTTACTAGCTTCTGCCAGTGGCTTCACCCGCGTTGTTGATGACTGTTTGTCTGGATGTTACTGTTGACTTGTTGACTTAATAGGTTTCGCTAGCGGGACTACTTGAGCGGCGTTTTAGGCACAAAAGAAAGCCTTGTTGGAGTGATTACATCTTGTTGCTTATTTTCTTAGAGGATACGCTGGTGACACTGCTGATTCGGAACGCTTGACCACACAAGTGAGACCTTTATTCAACAGATTCATCCCATGCTTACGCGGAGCAACGTGATCTCTGCTGGCCTGACCCACCACAACACAGCAATTCGCGCGGGAATCCGACCTTACGATCTTTGCCCAATCCGAGCGCATTTACTTTTTAACGCGAAACCCGTGCAGTGTTGTATGGGGAACTTTCTCTGGCTTTTTTCTGCGGTAAAACATCCCTTACAATGTAGTACTTATGACTAATATATGTTGATAAATACTTATTCTATTTAATTATAATAAAATTTAAATAATAAACCTTAATTAAAACACTAAAAACGCCGAAATACCGAAAACGGTTCTCACCTCTGGTGGCGCTTCTAGTGGTGTCTTAAGGAACCTAGAAGTTACTAGTAGAGCCTCCGGTGCCGTAAATTTGAGCGCACATTGCATGCGTTTTCCTTAAATTCTACCTAATTCCTTACAGTTACAATAGTTATGTAAGTGTTAAAGATTCTACTCCACAATATGATACACAATTTTATAGTGATCTGATTAACATTCTAACTGTAACATCGGGCTCATTGGTTAATAATCCCGGGGTCCTTCAGGATTTGGTGCTCTTTTTAACATTCTTCTTGCTTTATCATCATCGGCCATCTTGAGCATCTAGGAGTCAGTTGACAGAAGGTGTAGTGGTATCTATGTTGCCACATACGGACTCATCATCTTCCTGCCCTTGTCCCCTGTTACTTGGGGTCGGCGCAATACGTTTTCTTCATCCATAGTGTCCTGTCTCCCGCCATGCAATCACTGAGTCTCTTTCATATCATTCCTCTTACAGTCCATCCATCTTTTCCTTGGTCGTCCCCTCCCTCTCCATCCTCCACATTTATATTCATAACTCTTTTAGTAACATTCGTTTCATCCCCTCTCATCACATGACCATACTAGGACAAACGATTTCCTTTCAACTTTTCTGTCACTGGCGTCACTTTCATATTGCCTCTAATATACTCATTTCTCACTTTATCTGCGCACATCCATCTCAACATTCTTATCTCTACTACATGCAATATCTTTTCACACGGACGCCTCATTCACAAAAATCCATAAAATTATGTACAGTAGGGTTTTTGTGATTTCGCGCGATGTATTGTGCAAGTAAAGTTTTCGGTGCGATTTGACACAAGTCGCATGTACAAATCCTTCGAGGCGACCTCATGAAAAACTGTTTTTAGCTGGAGCTTAGTACCAGTATTTTACATGGAGCGACTGCTTATCTGATCTCCATAACCCAGTAACTGGGTAATACAAATCTCTTTTGGCGAGACTGATGTTAGATTCAGTCAATCTAACACCAGTCTTAAACAAACGTGACGAAATTTCATTTGCCACGTTAGATTTGCTAAATCAAAGTCAAAGTCAAAGTCAAAGCACTTTATTTCAAGTAGGCCAGTTACAGGCACTTTTGAATTGTCAAAAGACAAAATAAAATATTACAAAATTATGGTGCTACAGTCCCAGTCACAAGACATAATAACTGTGAAAGTACCGTAGATGCCCATTCCAAGGCGTAGATCTCTATGGAGAAGAACGGGCAAGAAACTCCATGGACACTCTTTTTCAATTAGGTAATTATTACAAATCATTTGTTACATCATTCATGTTGAGATTACACATTATGTGAGAACGATGTAGCAAGTTAAAAGTGTCCATAGTAAATATAAAAAGACAATTCAGAAATAAAATTAGAATCAATTAAAATAAACCATGGCAGCTAAGAGATGACCAGTCCCAACCGACAGCGCCCGTTCACGAACATGACACATGTATCAGCACCATTCAGCTCAACCATTTTGAAGGGAGCTAAATGATCCGACACACGCGCCACCATCGGCGAGACATTTGAGTGGGCATGACATACTCTCAACCACCGGAGTCATTCAAGTCAATAGAAGACGTAGGTATCTAGACAATGATAGCTCTGAAGTACATGGTACTCACACAATGCTGGCTATGCTGCTATATAATACTAGAAAGATTAACTATATATAATGCAAAGATAGTAGCAATCCTCATCAGCTCTGACAATAACAGTAAACGATACCTACGACAGTCTTACCAAAAAATAAAATTTAAAAAATACACATAAAAACGAAATTAAAAAATAATAATATTTAACCTGACAGCAAGCTAATTTTGGTAAAAGAACACGAACATTGTCTTGAGTTCAACACAGCGACCAACTATGCTTATCATCTAAATAATCATTAATAGAATAGTATGCCTTAGAACAGAGATTAGCTTTTACCTTTGCTTTAAATGCGTTAAATGGCAAATCTAGAAAAGAAGACGGTAACTTGTTGTAAAAAGTTATACCAACCCCAACGAATGAACCATGCACCTTATGAAGTCGATGAAAGGGAGCTCGTAATTTGTCCTTATTTCTGGTGTTAAAGTTGTGAATATCACTATTGTTACTGTACAAATGAATGTTCTGCCTAATATATAAAATGTTGGCGAATATGTACTGTGAAGCCGCTGTGAGAATACCAATCTCTTTAAAAAAATCTCTTAGAGAAACACGCGCACCTAATTGGTAAATGGCACGAACAGCTCGTTTTTGAAGCACAAATATATTTTGAATATCAGCGGCTCTGCCCCACAGTAGAATACCGTAGGACATGATACTGTGAAAATAACTAAAGTAGACCAACCTTGCTGTATCAACGTCAGTGTATTGTCTAACCTTTCTGACGGCGTAGGCGGCCGAGCTAAGCCTACCCGCTAGGCTTGATATATGTGGCCCCCATTGAATTTTTGAGTCTACTGTTATACCCAGAAACACAGCTGAATCAACAGTTTCGAGCTTCTCATTGCCGAGCACAATGTTGGGACCCAGATTTCTAACATTGGGCAAAGCGAACTTTATGCATTTAGTCTTCTTGGCATTAAGAACAAGATTATTTGTTGTGAACCAATCTGTGACCATTGATAGTGCGTTATTCACGTCATCAAAAACTTGTCTATTCCTATCTACTTTAAAGATCAGAGAAGTATCATCCGCAAACAGTACAACGTCGCAAATATCCTTTAAATAGAATGGCAGATCGTTAATATAAACCAGGAATAAAAACGGACCCAGTATTGAGCCTTGAGGTACACCCAGCTCAACAGGTAACCTGGAAGATTTAGCGCCATTAACGTCTACTAAATAACGAGATCAGCGTAGATGTACTGTGTCTTACTGAAACATTCTTGCTTGAAGGTACGGAAAAAAACTTTCGCCTAAAAGGCTTTACGACTGCAGCTTACTATTCAAGGAAAACTTCAAAAAGAGGGGGCGTTATCATTCTTATAAAAAACGAAATTGAATTTAAAATAATACAGGAAATACAAAAAATAAGCGAAACATGTGTATTTGAGTGTTGTGGATTAGAACTTACTAAATACGTTATATTATTAATATGTGTATATAGAACCCCTTCGTCAAAGGTAACGATCTTTCTTGATAAACTCGAGAGTCTATTGAGGACGTTGTGTCGTAATACAAGAAAGAAAATAATTATATGTGGGGATACAAATATCGATATTTTGAAACAGTCAAAGGAAAGTAGGGAATATAATTACTTGCTAAATAGTTACAACATAAAACATGCTATCTTGGCACCTACTAGAGTAACAGAAAAGACACAAACTTGCATAGTCACATCATAACCAGCATAGAAAAAGGGTGTGCAAAAATACATAATTTAGGTTTATCGGATCATACAGCCCAATCATACTCTTGGGCTGTTACAAAAATACATCAACCAGTTTTAAAATGGTGGTATCAAGTTAAACGAGACTACAGTAATGACAATAAGGAAACATTTTTAAACTCAATCTCATGTCTATCTTTTGGTGACGTATTTGAGGAAAACTCAGCCAACGAAGCATTCCAAAAATTTATTGATACATTTCTGCTATTTTATAATTTATGTTTTCCTACGATTCGCATAAAAGTTACAAATAAAGCATTAAATAAGTTAGTTTAACTTTCAGGCTTTCAGGCTTTCTAAAGGAATAAAAATAAGCTGTAAGAATAAAAGTAAATTACACTATAAATTAAAATATAAAAATAATGAATCGCACAAAAACAAGTACAAAATCTATTGTAATTTACTGAAAAAATGCATTTTAACGTCTCGGAAAATTAATAATACCAAATACATAAATAAAGCTCAAAATAAGTGTAAGGCAGCGTGGAATGTAATAAAAAAGCACACCGGCACAGATTTAAAACGCTCCTGTATTCCAAAAATTACTATGGACAACATTGACTGTGTAAGTCCTGATTCTATTGCAAATCATTTCAATGATTTTTTCATTAACTCGGTTACCAATGATAGCCATGGCAATAAAGAAGATACAAGATTGAAGCAAATGGATCATATAAATTCAATCAGTAATTCAATATTTTTGTACCCACTGGATGGTAGTGACCTTAAAAAAATAGTGATGTCTCTAAATGATTCCAAAGCTACTGGTTATGATAATATTCGCACTGACATCATAAAACTGTCAGTCAATATAATTCTAGAGCCACTTCTACATGTTGTTAACCTCTCTTTAGAGCAAGGAATATTTCCCGATTTATTAAAGAAATCTTTGGTGAAACCAGTATTTAAAAAAGGTGATAGCACTCAAATGGACAATTACAGACCCGTGACTTTGATACCTATTTTTTCTAAAATTTTTGAAAAAGCTTTTCATAATAAATTAGCAAACTTCATTGAAAAGCACAAAATTATTAAGGACGAACAAAATGGGTTTCGTAAAAATAGAAGTACGTCTTTGGCAGCCATTCAATTAATAAAAGAAATAACAGACTGTATTGACAAGAAAATACCGGTTACAGTTTTATTCATGGATATGAGTAAAGCGTTTGATCACGTTTCTCATGAACGATTATTGGAAAAGATTTCCAGATATGGAATAAGACGAACGGCATATAACTGGATGGAATCATATTTGTCTGACAGAATACAATCTGTGGAAATAACAAGTTATAATGACCAAACAAAAACTTTAGAATAATCCCAATCTTCGTTTATGTTTAACAGATATGGCGTGCCACAGGGCAGTATTTTGGGACCGCCAATGTTTTTACTCTACATAAACGATTTCCCAGAAATTATAAATCATAAATGTGTACTGTTTGCCGACGATACTACAATCATAATCAAAGGACATGATAAAAGTTCGTACGAACAAGAAATAAATATTGCTCTTCAAAAAACTATAGAGTGGCTAGAGACTAATAATTTAAAAGTTAATATTAATAAAACAAAATTTATGCAATTTCACACTTATCGATCAAAACCCTTGGACCTAAATATATCTTATAAAGGGGTTGCCCTGGAAGAAACTGACTCTGTTAAGTTTCTTGGAATAAATTTTGTTAAATTTTGCTCATGGAAAAATCATATATATGACATTTGTGTTAAAATATATAAATTCATATACCCTTTGAGTCGTATTAGCTGCGAGGTATCTAGAAGTGCCGCAATAACGGCTTTCCATGGCTATATAACCTCCACTCTAAGGTATGGTATTATCCTGTGGGGTCGTTGTGTGGAGATTGACTAAGCATTCGTTATGCAGAAAAAGTGTCTAAGAGCTATATTTGGGTTGAAACAAATAGAGTCATGTCGTCCATTCTTTAGGAAATATAAAATATTAACTCTTCCATGTATTTATATATTAGAATCCTGTATATTTGTTTTCAAACATAAGAAACTTTTTCAGCAGGCGACGAACTACTATGCCCCGCGATCTATGTATACTAATAAGTTATTTCAACCGAGGACGAATCTCACATTAACGAGTAACAACAGCTACATTATGTGCATAAAATTGTATAACAAAATACCAAATTTCATAAAAATGCTACCGTTTTCTAGATTTAAAAATAATTTGACGAGGTTTCTAATTGAAAAATGCTTTTATAGTGTACATGAGTTTTTGGAGTATAAATTTTAAGTTTTTTGTAAATTCCACGGTAATTTTAAATTATGATTGTTATTGTTTTGTCATTGGTTTTTATTATTGTGTGGCAAATTTCGCCCATTATTGACATGAATATTATTGACATTTATGATTATTATCTTTATTATTTTTTAAATTATTATTGTTATTTTTTTGTCACTGGTTTTTGTTATTGTGTGGCGGGTTTCGCCAATTATTGACATGATTGTTATTGACAATTTTGATTATTATCTTTATTATTATTAATTTTTATTTTTAATTATGATTGTTATTATTTTGTATTTGGTTATTACTATTGTGTGGTGAATCTCGCCCATTATTGACATTTGTGAATATTATCTTTATTAATTTTTCATAGTATATTGACATTTACTTAATTCACTAATACAATTTTAATGGGCTTATCTGTTTGGTGACTGCATGATTATGATCATTAAACTCTATTTTATGTTTGCACGCCGAAATTAGAGGCAGAGTAAGAGAACAATTTTGTACATTTTACCAACCTTCTGTACCTTATTTACGCAAATAAATGAATTTTTGATTTTGATTTTTTGATTTTGATTTTGGCAAAAGAGATTATTTCTGACTATCCGTAACGAATGTCAGAGATTTAAAATGACAGCTGCGATCAACGGCTTACAGTGAACGCGTTCACGCGAATATGTATCCTTCGACTGCACAGCATGATTCGCTTCTTAAGTTAGTTCGCTTTTTAAGTAGTCGTGTTTTTTGATTTTTAGAATAAACTTTTTTGTAGTGTATATTATTGAGAAAGTATTATTCAGCTGATGATGTGCAGAAGGTAAGTTTTTTAATTTTAAAGAAATAACTTTGTTGACAATCATTATCATTTCAGCCGAAAGACGTTCACTGTTGGACATAGACATGCCCCGAACCCAAATCGACCTATCGAAAGCATGCTTGCGACCTTCAGCAGATCTATATCATTGGCCAAATATTGACATTTATTTGATTATATCGCGTAGCTTGAGCGATTCCATTGAGCAGCAGAAGTTTTTTAAGTTAATACGATTATATTTTCGAGCATAATCAAAACCAAGAACCAAATCAAAAAAATAAGCTAACACCGCTTCTTCTAGCACTCTTCAACACCAAGGATGAACTTAACGACCATTAAATGAAGTAAAAATAATATTTGAAAGCTTCACCTGTCAAATATTTTTACATTCCAAATATTAAGGAACCCATAGTCCTGAACAAATATAAAGAAGGGTTAAAAGCAGAAAAAGGTAACCTGTGAAAATATTGCAATCTTTTTCTAACACGAGTTATTTGAGCAAACCTTGTGTGCAAATACTTGACGCAATTATTTTGTTCTTTTGTTGTTTGCTTGGGAACACCGAACACGTGATGTTTGCAGTTTGCTGAAACTTCGATTTTATTGACTTGTGTTTTATTGGAACTAAGTTTTTATTTAGTTTTCTCTAATACAATTCTATATTTCAGCTGCTACCTGCGACTTTTCGATGTTAGCCGCTTTATTTGACACTAGTGTATACGCGTGGCCTACTATAGTAGACCAGGGTAACAATTTATGCTATAACTTTTAGTTTAGCGGACTAGTAATTTAGGACTCGAGGAAAACTTCTTCTGATATATTTGTTAAAACCTCAGTAACCCAAGCAACCCCTAAGTGTATGTATTTGTGAGTAATTTAACACCAAAATGGCGGGCCATAGTAGTCCGCATGTGCATTAGTGTACCAAAATCAGGCAAGTAAAGTTTTGTACATTATCGATAAATAACGACATAATATGATATTATCTGATTATTAAATTAATATTTATGTATGTATTTCAAATTGATTATTTATATACTGGTTTTAGATACTAAAAGGTATTATTTTGTTATTTAAGTATTTTTTTTACAAATTTATATCCCATTTCATCATGGAGAATTTAAAAGTAGTTAGACGGCTGCTTGAACCAGATAACGACGATGAAGAAGATGTTGAAGTTCATTCAGGAACAGACTTATAGACCCTATTCGCAAGTCACAACCTCATAAAGTTGAAGCTGAATGATTACGTGAATATGACAGAACTTCAAAGTAAGGAAAAAAGGAAAGTCCATGAATTGAAGAACGATAACAACTATCTTACATATATAAACACGAATTAGAGCTGAAAATATTAGAATAAGACCACCAGAACCAAAAGGAGAAGCAGCTAGGGATGCAAATGATCCGGTGTCGTGTTTTAAATAAAACCACTTTTAATTAGCCGAGCATTTGTTGAATAATTTCTCCGACAGCAAAAATCTGAGAATGAGCTAGCTATGTTGGGCAGCATAGCTAAAGAATCTCAAGAAGTTCAACATGATTTGACTACAAAAATGCAAAGATTTGGTCGATGCACACTCTGTCCGAAGCCCGAACACAGTCTACAAAAAAGTGGTGTTCCACTTGATGTAAATGAATTTTTCTTTATCGCCAGGCTCTAGTATGTCCTGAATGCTACGAAAATAAACATAACAGTCGTCAAATTCGTTTTAATAGTCCAGTAAATATAATTTACGTTGACCTTGCAAGTGCCATTTTTGTAAAATTGTCTTTGGTTCAAAAAAAAATTCAGATTACAAAAAAAATAAAACTAAAAGCAAAGGTTGTAAAAATAAGTAAAGTCAAAGTCAAAGTCAAAGCACTTTATTTCAAGTAGGCCAGTTACAGGCACTTTTGAATTGTCAAAAGACAAAATAAAATATTACAAAATTATGGTGCTACAGTCCCAGTCACAAGACATAATAACTGTGAAAGTACCGTAGATGCCCATTCCAAGGCGTAGATCTCTATGGAGAAGAACGGGCAAGAAACTCTATGGACTCTTTTTCAATTAGGTAATTATTACAAATCATTTGTTACATCATTCATGTTGAGATTACACATTATGTGAGAACGATGTAGAAAGTTAAAAGTGTCCATAGTAAATATAAAAAGACAATTCAGAAATAAAATTAGAATCAATTAAAATAAACCATGGCAGCTAAGAGATGACCAGTCCCAACCGACAGCGCCCGTTCACGAACATGACACATGTATCAGCACCATTCAGCTCAACCATTTTGAAGGGAGCTAAATGATCCGACACACGCGCCACCATCGGCGAGACATTTGAGTGGGCATGACATACTCTCAACCACCGGAGTAATTCAAGTCAATAGAAGACGTAGGTATCTAGACAATGATAGCTCTGAAGTACATGGTACTCACACAATGCTGGCTATGCTGCTATATAATACTAGAAAGATTAACTCTATATAATGCAAAGATAGTAGCAATCCTCATCAGCTCCGACAATAACAGTAAACGATACCTACGACAGTCTTACCAAAAAATAAAATTTATAAAATACACATAAAAACGAAATTAAAAAATAATTATATTAAACCTGACAGCAAGCTAATTTTGGTAAAAGAACACGAACATTGTCTTGAGTTCAACACAGCGACCAACTATGCTTATCATCTAAATAATCATTAATAGAATAGTATGCCTTAGAACAGAGATTAGCTTTTACTTTTGCTTTAAATGCGTTAAATGGCAAATCTAGAAAAGAAGACGGTAACTTGTTGTAAAAAGTTATACCAACCCCAAAGAATGAACTATTTACTTATGAAGTCGATGAAAGGGAGCTCGTAATTTGTCCTTATTTCTGGTGTTAAAGTTGTGAATATCACTATTGTTACTGTACAAATGAATGTTCTGCCTAATATATAAAATGTTGGCGAATATGTACTGTGAAGCCGCTGTGAGAATACCAATCTCTTTAAAAAAATCTCTTAGAGAAACACGCGCACCTAATTGGTAAATGGCACGAACAGCTCGTTTTTGAAACACAAATATATTTTGAATATCAGCGGCTCTGCCCCACAGTAGAATACCGTAGGACATGATACTGTGAAAATAAGTAAAGTAGACCAACCTTGCTGTATCAACGTCAGTGTATTGTCTAACCTTTCTGACGGCGTAGGCGGCCGAGCTAAGCCTACCCGCTAGGCTTGATATATGTGCCCCCATTGAATTTTTGAGTCTACTGTTATACCCAGAAACACAGCTGAATCAACAGTTTCTAGCTTCTCATTGCCGAGCACAATGTTGGGACCCAGATTTCTAACATTGGGCAAAGCGAACTTTATGCATTTAGTCTTCTTGGCATTAAGAACAAGATTATTTGTTGTGAACCAATCTGTGACCATTGATAGTGCGTTATTCACGTCATCAAAAACTTGTCTATTCCTATCTACTTTAAAGATCAGAGAAGTATCATCTGCAAACAGTACAACGTCGCAAACATCCTTTAAATAGAATGGCAGATCGTTAATATAAACCAGGAATAAAAACGGACCCAGTATTGAGCCTTGAGGTACACCCAGCTCAACAGGTAACCTGGAAGATTTAGCGCCATTAACGTCTACGCATTGGTATCTATTAAGTAAATATGACTCAATTACATTTAGGGCTTCGTTTTGAACACCGTAATGACGTAGTTTACGCAAAAGCGTATCATGGTGAACGCAATCGAAGGCTTTAGAAAGATCGCAGAAAACACCAATTGCATTTCGCGACTCCTCCCATGCGTCAAATATGTGTTTCAACAAAGCAACACCCGCATCTGTAGTCGAGCGACCCTTCGTAAACCCATATTGGTCATTGTGAAGGAGGCTATGTAAGTTAAAATGTCTGAGTAACTGCTTAAGAATTAACTTTTCAAATATTTTTCTGAATGCAGGCAAAATAGAGATTGGTCTGAAATTACCAATATTATTTTTGCTACCGGATTTAAATAGAGGGATGACTTTACTGCTCTTCATGAGATCAGGAAAAGTACCCAAATCAATGCATTTGTTAAACGTAACAGCAAGATAGGGGGCCACAATGTCTATTATATTGCCCAAAAGTTTGGTAGATATACCCCAGTAATCACCCGTGTTTTTAGATTTAAGAGAATTAAAAACATTAACTACATCACGAGGCGCTACATGCTCGAATCTCAATACATAACTACATTTAGGGACGCTACTATGCAAAAGGTTTTCAGCCTTAGACGGCGACGAACTTAAGGAGCAAGTCGTCGTTGCAGGTATGCTCATAAAAAACTCATTAATCGCCTCAGCTACGTCAGCTGGTTTATTAACTAATTTGTTATCAACCATAATCTCGAGTTGATTTTATTTTTTAACCGATTTACCCGTTTCGTTGTTTATGATTTTCCAAGTGGCTTTTACTTTGTTATTAGAATTTTTAATAGTCTCACTTAGAAATTTTGATTTTGCAACACGACAAATCTTTTTAAATAATTTTGAATAATTTTTAACATATTCTAAAAAATTGTTATCAAACTTGTACTGTCTCAGACCATACAACTCATACAATCTCGCTCGGCTTTTATAAATGCCTGGTGTAGCCCATTGGTTGAAACCAGCGGAAGTCCCAGTAATGTTGATAGTTTTAGTTTTAAAAACGGATTTGTACTCATTTTGCACAACATCAAAAAGGGCCTCGTACATTTCATTTGGGTTCTCGTACTCTATTATTGACGGTATAACTTTAAGAGCTATATTATTTTTAAACTTACTGCAACGACTAACAGTATAAGGCCTGCATTCTACTTTGCGCGGCTTTTTACTTAATGGCATAGGGAAGCTAGCCATTAATCCACAGTGATCTGATGATAAATCACTTAACACCAATTTATTGTCGGCATCAAAATCACAAAATATATTATCAAGGCAAGTCGACGAAGACGCCGTGATCCTAGTTGGTTCGAAAAACAAATTAACTAAATTAAAATATTTTAAATAAGTTCAGAAGCCTAGTACTTAGTGGAGTAACATCTAAAATATTAACATTAAAATCTCCACATAAAATTATATTTTTACTACTGCATTTAATCTTATTAAGTGCATCCTCCATTGCAGATTCGAAACTAGTAAAGTAATGTCACATCACATCACATCATCAGCCTATTAATGTTCCCACTACTGGGACACAGGCCTCCTCTCTGTGAGAGGGAATGGGCCGTTATCCACCACGCGGGCCCAGAACGGGTTGGTGGATGTCACATGTCTTCGAATTTTTGGTTCTGGGCCATGCCGGTTTCCACACGATGTTTTCATTTACCGTTTTGTAAGTAGTGGTGACTAGTGATGAAACAATTTACACAAAGTAAAGCGCCTGCCTGGGTTCGAATCCACGACCTACAACTTTTAAGTCGCGGCTGTTACCACTGTGCCATCACTGCTCTGAATGTTAGTTAGTTTTAGTTAAAGTGTTGTTTAGCGAGAACGTATCGTATCGTATCGAATAAGTATCGTTATTAAGAGTTAGTAAAACGGAGGGGTTTGTTGCACGATTTTAAAGACTTTTCATATTGATATTTTAGAATGGGGTAAAAAAAAATTGCGGGGGAGAAGGTGAACAGTTAAGCGGGGGGGGGGGGTTATTCTAACCACAAAACCCTCCACCACAGGCCGACTCGAGTCCGCCTGTGGTGGAGGGTTTTATACGTCTGGCGTTAAGAAACTAAATATAAATATATATATGTATATTATACTCTCTCGAATTCGTAAACACAACAGCGTATAGGTTAGAAAACGCACGAAACACGCGCACGCCGCACGCACACAACTACTCGTATAGCAAAAGGTGTCGTTACAACTTTTCGTGAGATTTTTTTCCGTCTAGCCCCCTTTCGCAACGCGCGATAAGGAACTACGTTCCAAAAACTAAAAAGGACGACCGTTTTTTGTTTTTTTAATACTTTCATCTTCTATTAACACACTCGTTCAAAACGCCTCAAATTATCAGTATTTAACTTGCAAAAGTTGCTATATTTTATGTCAGTACACTTTCAAAAATGTACAATGTGAAACTATTTCAAAACTATTTATGTTAATTTCTTGCAACTGCAAACATGTCTATGTTAAGTATACTTTTGCAAAATCTCTATGTTCAATTATAAAATGCATGTTAAATAATTACTAACATACCGTTATTTATTTTATTATTAAAGAAGTCGGTTAAAAAAATATTCCAAAGAGCACGACTCAATTTTAGGACTAAATGTTTTCCCAGTTTTATTTTTATTTTATGCTTCATTCATACGCAGTTTGCAGGTGGACTACTTCATAGAGAGGTTCGCAAATAAAAAAAATAAACAATTTTTAAATACGCGTTTGTGGTAATTTGATACAAACCAGGAAGAAATTACTAATCAGGTAACGTTTTGGATGCATCTAGTTGATATTGATTTAATTGTTTCCGGGGTCATTACAACGATGATTATTTACATATTTTAAATGCTTATGCAATATTCACATAATAGTAGTATCAACTACTACGTAAGATACAAGTAGTATCAACAACTATTATGTAGGAATACAGGTATATATACATAGTTACATTTAAAAGAAAATAAGGTGGCTCCCCAGACCGTCCAACAGCCAACCGCAGGCCTGCTGGAACAACCCACTCCGGCCCCCCCTCAGGCTCCTGCCGTCCCCAAGCCCGCTCAAAGCCGGCAAGTGGCTCCCACCACTGTCGCCGCTGAGAGCCTGCCCCATCAGAAGCCCGCTGACAGAGGCTGCGTCGCTGATGTTATCATCAGCGCGTATGCCGTCTGGATGACGGATGAGGCCAGATCGTTGGCTGCCGAGATCAGAAGGATCGAGGCAGTCGGTGATATGCCCGCACCCGAGTCCAAAGACCTATTCAAAAGGTACCCAAATATAACCGAGGTACTAGATAGCCTCGTCTTAAGAAACGGTCAATGGGTGCGCATATAAGTCGCATCCGTTTACCATTTCCGCTAGGATTTCGCCAATTGAGGCTCATCCCCGACCCCCATGATCTCCACTCTGCTCCATAAGAGCCTAGGGAGTAGGAACAAATGTAGCACACAGATCGATTCGGTCAGTCCTCGCCTCCGAGGACCGTCGCGTACTCTCTCAATAAAAGCCCGCCAGCCCGCGAAGCTGAGCACTAGTTAAATTATTAGAAATCTAAGGAGTTTCTTGTCCGTTCTTCTCCACGTAGGTAGTTTCCGAACGGATGGTAAAATCACTTGTCAGATCCAGCCATTGCCTGTCCCCCCAGCGACGCCCTGAGCCGAGGTTCGACCCCAACTGGGGTAGCCCTCAGCGTTGTCGCTTAGTTTTAGAAATTTGTGCCCAGCTGGAGGCTACCATAGCTTAGTCTCCACAGGGAAAGTCCGGTTATGTAGTTACCAGTCATTTTGACCGAACTACGAGACATAATATAGAAAAAAAAAAAAAAAATGAGATGGATATTCAAAGTTTAAACAAAATTAAGTAATTTTTATGGTATATTCTTGAAATAACTTAGGTAAATAGTATTTTGAATTAAGTTTTATACTTTCTAAATATTACAAAATGAATGTCCAAAGTTGACAAAATAGAGATGCAATAAACTTATTTAAAATACATAAACAACAATAATCATGTATTGCCTATTATTCATTTATAATATTATTTAGTATTTATTACTGTAATATTTAATTTATTAATATGCATGTGAATATATCTAATTAATATATATGAGAGTATATATTAATTAGATATATTTTATTCTATTTTATAGTGTATTATTTGATATGTTTTTATTTGTGGGTGATTTCCGATGAGTGGTATTTTTATTCACGAGCGAGCGAAGCGAGTGAGTGGATAAATCGGCACGAGTCGGCAATCATCTTACGCACGTGTATCATACTACATTTTACTATGCATTGTGCGAGGAAATAAAAAAATACATCTGAACCAAGCAAGAAATTAATAAAATATCGCTTATTCAAGGGCGCTCAGCATATTCACAGATTAACTAATAGTCCATAGTTCCTCGGGCATATCTACTGCGCATGTCCAAATAGCTATCACGTCGTAACGCAATAAGGCACGAGCAAAATATTCATTCTGCCAAACATATTTAGAGATAATTAAAATTAATTTATTGAACAAAATCTAAATCTAAAGTAATTAAAAACGCCTTAAATGGAGTATTAGTTTTGTTTTACCTTTTATATGAATGATAATCTGTACTCAACTATTTTTTAAAACTTTTCACAAATAATAAAACTCTATGCGGCTGGCTGACGTTGCAGTTAAAAATTAAAAAAGTACAGGAAAGTAAAAAGCACTAGTAAAAAAAGTGACACTTTCCGCACAGTTTGGCTGCTTGGAAAACGCTCTTTTCGAGGACATGCATTGTAAATAAATAAACACACATTCCCTGAAGGGTAAACAGAAGTGCACCTATTATAGAAAGGTACACTTACATAATGTTTGTTTTTTTTGTTGCAACACTACGTCAGCTCGCTGTCATTTGAATTGACAGGTTTTGACTGAGTTTGACGTTGACAAATGTATTGTAAAAACGTGTTTGCCGGTGCGAGACGGAAAAAATTGAGTTGTAACCAGCCGATAATTATCTGAAATTGTGTCTCCATCCGCGAAAGGTATTGTGCGCCGCCACTGGCTTTGTTTTTGTGTATATTTCGCGCGCAGTGAAGCATTTTGTGTCGACAACGTGTCTGGTGGCAGCCGGAGCTTCCGATTCAGAAAACGTCGGTTCCCTAGTAATATATGTCTTCCCACGGACAACGGTAAGTGCATAGTTGTTAGTACCCCTTTCCACCAGTCAGACATGAACTAGTATCTCAAAGAACAGACCCCCTAGCTGACCGCTGCTGCGTATTGCAGTTTCGCGGGTGTAGACCTGATAGGATCCAAGAGTCACAGCACTGCTATGGGCCGCAGTGTTCGGCTCTTGGCTTTGCGATCCGCAGGCCTGTATTAAACACATAAAATTCATGAAAAAAAAATTGTGTTATATCAAAAAGTGTTTAAAATGTTCTAAAATGAATATCCATACAAATTAAAATAATAAACAAAGCAATTTGGCTTCAAATCTATGACCGTTCTTGATTGTAATTTAAAACATCTACGGCAATAATAATATGTATTATGAGTATACAATTTGGCATTATTTTAGCGATGGGTCATGATGATCTTACGAGAAGGCAGTTTCTATTTCTATCTAGACAAACTAGCTTCTACTAGCGGCGTCGTCCGCGTGCAAATTATATAAATATAACATACTATCTGAGATAAGAAGTATTCTATGTTATAATAAATGGTCTGCCCGTATGCCAAGTTTCGTCCAAATCCGTTTAGCCATTAAATCGTGAAAAGGTAACTAACTGACAGACTGAATTACTTTTGCAATTGTAATATTAATTACAAGTATGGACAATAAGGATACATTTCAGTTGACCTTTCATAAAAAAGCTAAACAAGCTCTTGCTAAATTCACATAAATCTATTGAATACAGGTCATTCTGCAGAAGTTGCTTTAGCGCCCACTTCGTCCTATAGAATGCAAGTTCGTGGCTTTCCAACGCCCACAATTTTTTGGAACCATGAGGTCGTTCCGCGAACAAGAACAGTAATGAGACGAGAGGCACGCTCTTATCCAATGTTTGCTATAACTCCGTGTCGTACAAATGCAGATGAGAGAGCACCTCTCCGGAGATTGTTCGGGAGTTCAAGCTTACAATAATAATATTAGTATAGATAAGCTAGTAACGTGTGGAAATGTAGTGGATTGTACATTTACTTGTAGCATACTGTGTATCTAGATTTACTATACAATGTACGATTGTTTGTTTTCCCAAATAAAAAACAAATAAAAAAACTAGGTAACACGATACCCCTAACGACTGTCAAAGATCTTCAAATGACAGCCGGGACCAACGGCTTCACTTGCTTTACGAGGCACGGAGGAATATCGATATATCAAGAATAGTCACCCATCCACGAACCAACCTTGGCAAGCGTAGCTTAACCTAGTTTGCATAGGGCACTATAATATCTCCTGCGTACTAATCTCCATTGAGGTTGGTCACTGTGGCCGAAAATTGGATTAAAATTAGCCGACGAATCGATTGCCGCCACAGATATTATCCAACTATAAGCTGCACTAATTAGTTCTGCATTGGACAAAGTTGGACGCTTCAGTAGAAATTGACTTAATGTTATGTCCTATAACTCCTTGATGGGGCAGAGGGCGTCCACAGATGTCCTCCATCGTGATCGATCTTGACCCTCACGCTTCACCTCGCTCCATGTCATTCCGATGCTCGTCGCTTCTGCCAACACGGTGCGACGCCAGGTTTGACGGGGACGGCCACGTGTTCTTTTCTCTTGGGGATTCCAGTCCAAAGCTTGCTTGGGTATGTGATCGGGACCCCTTCGGAGCGTGTGGCCAATCCATCTCCACTTGCGACGCTTGATCTGGCGGTCGATCGGGCTCTCGAGGCATTTCTCCAACAGCTCTACGTTGGAGATGGTCTCGGGCCAGTAAATTCCGAGAATGCGCCGAAGACAGCGGGTGACGAAGACTTGTATTTAGCGTGAGATGTCCTTTGTGACCTTCCACGTTTCGCACCCGTAGAGCAGCACGGATTTAACATTTGACCCGAAGATTTTGAGTTTAATCCTTCGGGTTAGTTTCCGCGATTGCCAAAGATCAGTAACAAACAGGTCTCAGCTGTGCGAAGGTAGCTCGGGCTTTGGCGATCCATAAAGCGATGTCCTCGTCTCTGACACGACACTTCCAAAGTATGTAAAGTTGTGGACGCGTTCCACTGCCTTTGTGGCAATCAGTAACGGTGAATGGTTCTTCACACCAGTTCTATTTGCCTGGGTCTTCCGTATGTTTATTTTGTGCCCCGTTTTTGCCGCCTGCTGACGTAAATCATTCAGCTTTGCTTGCACATCTGCGTGGGTATGACTCAGCAGGCATATATCATCGGCGTAATCCAAGTCTTCCAGGACGAATGATAATCCCCACTCTATGCCGCGACGCCTGTTATCATAGATGCGAAACATAATTCCGTCAAGAACTACTAGAAAGAGAAGCGGCGACAGGAGGCGCAGCCTTGGCGGACACTCGCGTTTACTGCAACGTCATACAATACATACAACCAACCTGTATTCTACGGTGTAATCACTACATCTACGAATAAATCAGACTGGGGGGGTCAAAGTGTTGGCATCAGTGATCCACACTCCCAAACTCCCAAGTACAGACTGAAACCTTTTTTCATTCAAACCCCAGTTTCTAACCCTCATGAGTTAGAGGGTTCTTCATGAGGCCGTCATGAGTAACCTTACAGGAATAATTCTTGTAAATATTCTGCAACAGACGGACTATTTTCGGCGGCACTCCAATGTCCCGTAGGCGGGACCAGATACCAGACCACTACAGCGTATCAAAGGCCTTTTAGAAGTCTACAAAGATTAGATAAATCTCCCTCTGCCATTCTGATGCCTGTTCCAGTATGATACGGAGAGTGTTGATCTGGTCCGTACAGGAGCGGTTCAAGCGGAAACCAGCCTGCTCCTTGCGTAGAAGAGGGTTCACGGCCTTCGACAATCTATCCAGGATGATGTTGCAAAAAACCTTAGAGGGAATCGAGAGCAACGTTATACCTCTCCAGTTATCGCACTGGCTAAGATCCCCTTTCTTAGGAACAGTTATTAGAAGACCTTTGTTTCATTCGTCTGGGAGTTTTTTGGCGATCCAGATCTTTTCAATGAGCGGCGTCAGGACGTCTAAGGCGGTGGGTAAGTCGGCTTGTAGCATTTCCGCAGTTATAAGGTCGAGTCCTGGTGCTTTGCCTATCTTCAAAGAGCGGACTGCCTCCACAACTTCAGAGGCTGACGGTGATTCTGTGTTAATGTCAAGAAGCCGGGATGGTGGGGAACTGACTTGCAGCGTGTCAGGCGTCGATGTAGCTAGCAAACGGAAGACCTCTTCAAAGTGCTGACGCCAGCGAAGTAGCTGCACTTCTGACGTCCCAATGAGCTGACCGTCTTTGGACTTCAGCGGCTTTTTCTTCGACTTGCTGTTACCTGCCAAGGTTTTGGTTGCTTTGTACAACTCTTTCAAGTTACCGGAGTTTGCAGCTTGTTGAGCACGATCAGCAATACCATCAGCCCACCGTCTCCTATCTCTGCGGGTACTGCGATAGATTTCCTTGCGTTTCTGACGGTATTGCGTGTTAAGGTCTTGTCGTATGGCGTCGTTATGGGTCCCAAGCAGTCTCAGATGAAGATTCCTTATATCTTCGATTAGACTCCACGTGCGTTGTGACATCCAGTCCTCCCGAGAATGAGTCGATTTGTGCCCTAGAACGACGGAGCTGGTCTCTGTATAGGCCACTTTGATGCAGTTCCACTCCTCCTCTAATGAGTCCGTAGCGGCATCAAGTACAGAAAAGCGATTGCGCAATTCCAGCTAGAAAGTTTTACGCGTGTCTGAGTCATGTAGTTTGCTCACCTCGAACTTTCTTCCAATCTTGCCAGGTCCTCGAGCCGCACGGGCTACTGCAATCTTGAGCCGGACTTCAGCAACTACCAGATGGTGGTCGCTATCAATATCGGCGTCCCTGCGGTTGCGGACATCGAGCAGTGAAGACCACCATTTGGAACTAACGGTGAATTAGTTTCATTTTAAGACTAAAATGATACCTACGAGTGCATGTATCGATTTATGTGGCAAAGTATTTACATGATTTATTTTAAGCTGTTTTAAGATAGGTTGCATTACTTATTAATCCTGCTTTGATGTCAGAAGAAAGCCATTGTTCTTCTGAAAGCTTCTGGCTGTGCTTGTGCGTTACCCACTAGAAATAAAAAGATGTCTCAATGTCTATTCTTAAAAGTCTACTGCAACTGCCTGCATGAATTGTCACAATGTAAATAAGTACCTAGTTCCAGATATTGAAAACTGTATAATATTTTCGTTTTGTTGTGGAACTAGGTATGTACTTAATGCTTATATAAGTCTAGGTGAAAATACAGAAATGTATTCTCAACAGTAAATAAAACAGAAAAATTATTTCAAGACACCTATTATCCATATCAACGTAGGCAAGCCCACATCCAAACACTACTTGGCAATAAATCTTATTTGTGTTGACTTCCTACAATGTAAGCCATTACACCGCCCATTATGAACCTTAACGTGCTATAAATAAGGATCAATGACGTGACGATGTATTTACCGCTGTGGCGTGCCGCCAAATGCATGGAATGATAAAATACAGGAAATAAACTATGACAATTTTACAAATCCGATGTAACAAGCTGTTTTGTATTTCTCTCATCATTTGTCATGTTTCTAGTTTTCAAGACTATTTGAGAGTATGTGAGTTTTATTATGTTGTATGATTATGCTTACTTTTTTATTAAAAGTATTTTATTACCTTGCTTTCGTACGTGTTCCGGCAACTATTTATCGATTTTTCAAGCTTTTCCTGGCGCCCGGTCAAGCTGAAATTAGGCGTAATTATGTAACTTTGAAAACATTAAAAATAATGGGAATCCCCCTTTTGGCATATAATTTAAAGGCATAACGTTTTCGCATAGGTTTATTAGCATAATGATACTCTGACATAATAATACTTTGGCATAATGCAAATGTTAGTATACCTGTCATTTGGTCTCATTTGTTTAGCCATAACTTGGAGTTGCAGATATTTTTAATGCATAATATTATAAATCTAGAAATTATAAATTTGGTGTTACTTACATTATTTATTATAATTTGTGAATTACTCTATTGGATTAGGTTAAGGTCGAGCCGCGAACATTTTTGTTTTTATACGAGCCATATCGTAAATATCATTATGCGCTTATAATATTATGCTTTATAAAATTTATTATGCCTACAGTATTTATGTCAGTAAACATTATGGCAAATCTTTTATGCCCAATAACATTATGCGTAATGATCATTATGCTGAATTTCGTTATGCCAATGTAAATTATGACTAAATATTTTATGCTTATCATTAGTAAACCTGAAATAATATATTATTGTACTATAGTGCTTGTGATGGAACTGGAATATGGCCATAGTAACTCCTCAACCGGACAAGATGGCGCACTCGTGTTGAGGCTCATTGAATATGTATTGACAAGCGATATTACATTTCGTACTTGTTAGTCCATTTAAAGGTTGTTTTAAAAAGATTGATACTTTTTATTATGATTTACATGAAATTGAAAGTGAGGCAGAGGGCTTTAAAGCCCGCAAAAGAGTTCTTTTTTAACACGCTTTTATTAGCTTGGTATGTATCTGTGTAACTATGTATTAATGTAACGGAATCTTTGAACGTGATTTTCACCCACTTCAAAACGTCGGATTGATTTGAAACTTTGCACACCTATCAAGGACCGATGACAATGCAATAATTTTGTCAAAGTCAAAGTACTTTTGAATGTCAAACAAAAATAAAAATTACAAGTAATAAAAGTTGATTCTACCGTGCGCGTTTAAATTGTTTGTCCCATTAGCCTTACCAAGATCTTCAGGATTAGCGACTTTTTAGTTCAATTTACCATTAAAGCGTGTTTTTTAGTTTAGAACTACAATTTTTTATATGAAACGTTAGAGTTCTGGTAAATTCAGTATCAGCTAATTTATAATTAGAAATGGATCATCATTTTTTTTTTATTGGTCTGTTATTATTTAATTATTGAATTGTTGTATTATTTTTTATGGAATTGAAGAATTGTTTTTATTGAATTATGATTTGTTTATTAATGTTAGTTTAATTGGTTTGCCTCTGTTGTTTTGTTTTTCTGGTTTAATCTGTGTGAATTTAAATTATTAATATTATTCGTGTTATGTAATTCTACAATTATTGACTCCCTGCACGTGTTGGGTCAAACTGTGAGTGCAGAGAATAATTGCAATAAAAACAAAAAACAAATTCATCATGGTCAAGACGTATTCACCATTTTAATGGCAATGTCGGAGTTTCCTTGCGTGATCGAATCAGAAATATGGAGATCCGCAAGAGAACCAGGGTCACCGACATGCGTATTGACAAGCGATATTTCATTTCGTACTCTTTAGCCCATTTAAAGGTTGTTTTAAAAAGATTTATACTTTTTATTATGATTTACATGAAATTGAGTGAGATTGAGTGATCACGCTCGCTACACTAAATTAAATTATAAATCGTACAGACCTAAGGTTGCCAGATAGTCGGGATTCGTCTGGATTCACCCGAAATTTTAAAGGAACATTTAATATAGCATTTGAAAGATTTATAATCGCATTCTGTGTACTTTAAAGTGTAAACATTATTTTTATTTGTTTATTAATTTGTTTTTTTTTTTACCTTTGTATAGATTCTTTTACCGATTGTTTTGTGAGTGTGTGAACATTGTAGGCCTTCTAGATTTCTAGATGATTGTTAACATTTGTTAACTTTTTATTTCGTTTTACATTTTTTATTTTATTCCGTACGACTTATTGTCGGGCCTACGTTGTCCCTCCATATCCAAGTACTAATGCTGTAACATGGAAATATTGTAAACCAAACAAATTTTTAAAAGAGTAACCATGGAGTTTCTTGCGGGTTCTTCTCCATAGAAAACGACTAACCCGAACCGTGCACCTTTTGTCGACGTTTTATAAGTGCCCATGTAGGCCTATGTAAAATAAAATAAAAAGATTTTGATTTTGACCAGAATTTCACTAAACCGCTAGAAAAACTCACCAGCCACTGAAACAAATATTTCGCCACTAAATTGAAGTAAAACCACCAGTTTTAGTGGAAAAGCCACTATGTTGCTAACACTGACTATTACTGGCTATTCGTTCTAAATCGCAGCGTCGCAATTACACTGTCCTAAATCGTAGACAACTTAGGAAGTAGAGCGGTTTGACCTCCGATTTGACTAAATCGGATCCAATTTCTGCCTAACTAAGATTACATATCCCCATTTCCTACTTAAGATTCCAATAAATTGGATAGTTTAATAACTACTATAGGTTTTTCTTTCCAGTTGACCTTATTTATTGAAGAGTTCATCTCCGAAGTTCTTCATCAAATCTTGACCAAATTTAAATAGGACCAACATACCCATTCAAAGAAAAAAAAAGTTTTTTTAAATCGTTCCACAATTGACGGAGAAATCAGTGAACATATATAAAAAAATATATACAGTTGAACATAGAACCTCCTCCTTTTTCGAAAGTCTGATTAAAATGACTTATGCGGAAAATTCATTAAAACTTCAAGCCAGGCCAGCCAAACCACGACAGGAGCAAAATCTTATTTGGATAGGAAAATAGTGTATCTCAAATGTTTATAAGAATCACAGTTGAGTAACTGCGAAACATACTACTCGGTCAAAATAACTGTGCACGGTGTGCACCTGTTGATGTTACGTCACCACGCGCACCAGATGAACGCGGTGCGCCACGCGAGTAGGCGGATCGAGGTGCACAGTGCAAATTTGCACCATGTTGCATCAGTAGCCATACCTGTCGTTTTGACAATAGGAATGTGAACTGAAAATTTATTTTATGTCCGTCAGGTAGATTAATAAAAAATATTGGACATGTATTTTTATCTTTCGACACGTAAACATAAAGTGACGACGATAATTATAATGATTTGAAATATCTTGTGACGTCACGCCGTTAGTACACTTCATACTGACATATAGACGTCACAAGCCCCCACTCCTGAAATTGATGCGCTATATCTTTATCAATTAGCTACAATCTAGGGGTCTTTAAGTCATGAGTGAATGGGTTTTTTCTAGACAAGCGTGCTTCACCGTCGACCACATCATCGCTTACCATCAGGTGAGATAGTGGTCAAGCGCAAGCCATTAGATAATAAAAAATAATAATTTGATAAATACGTGTCCAATATTATTTCATAATATTACTAACGGACTAAATAGAATTAATATTTTTCTACTCAGGAAACATCCCTATTTAACAAACACGTTTTTATATGCAAACTTGAAAAGATACCGATACTTAATTTTGTTGAAAGCTACCAGATTACAAATTTTCCACACAAATCCAGTTCTAAACTTGAAATCTCGCTTTCATCACTTAAACACTGTATTTTCTAGGGGGACATGTAAGCAGACCAGTGCAGTGTAGGTTCCTCTATAAACATCTTGCTTCCTATTCACATTCCCTTCCCCATTTATCCACCTCCGTGAAAGATATTCATCATTGCTATTACGATAATATTAGCGGCCAGCCGTCCGCTCCTGGACATAAGCTCTCACATAAATCTTTGTTATGAACACCTCCGGTGCGGTATAATACCTACAGCATACCCTACATATAGGTAGGTATAGTATAGGTATTACGAGTATATAACTGCACTTGCTAGTGAATGTTGAATACCTCTTTTGTTTACCGACACGTAAAACTGCCCTAGACGCTTGTCTAGCGAATTTAGGATTACGGTCTTAATCTTTTTGAAATCATTCACTTATATGAGAAAAGTGTAGGAAAGAGTAAAGAGCTTCTCTTGGTTTTAAATTAAACAAAACAGGGCAAGGCAACTAATTTACCCAAGCCTTCTAAGCAAGAGAGAAGTGACATCATCACGACTCGCCCGTTTCATCGAAGACCTCATTCGACCATTCCATCAGGCGAGATCCAGGGCAAGAACTGGCCTATATAGAAACAAAAAACCGGCCAAGTGCGAGTCTGACTCGCGCACAAAGGGTTCCGTATAAACAGCTACATTCTCCAAAATAAATAGGTAGCATTAAAACGTTTATAAACAATGAAAGCACCGAACATTTCTCTAACAGTTTTTATTTATTCATACTTTATTGTACACCAAGATAAAAATATTTCAAAAAGACATCTTATAACAAAAACAAACATACAACAGGCGGCCTTATCGCGATCCGCGATCTCTTCCAGGCAACCTAGAATGGAAAGAGACAGCCTGGACACAATATGGGGTTGCCCCCATACCCATGGATCCCTATCAAAAAATGGTTTTCACAAAATCGTAATAGGTATTTTTGAATGGCATATCCAATGATACCACAAACCATGAGATAGACGAGAAAAAAAATATCCCCACTTTACGTGTACAGCAGGTACCCCAAAAAGATTTGTTTCATGATTTTATTTTACCACTTTGTCGGCGTGATTAATGTGTATATCCGTGCTAAATTATAGCTTTCTAGCACTAAGAGTCTCTGAGCTAAGTTGTGGACGGACGGACGGACGGACAGACCGACATGGCGAAACTATAAGGGTTCCTTGTTGACTACGGAAACCCTAAGAATTGAATTGTGGGTATAACCCTGGTTATACCCACAATTCAATTCTAAGTGGCCAATGCAGTCAGTGCATTGAGTCATAACTCATGTCTACCACTTCATTCTGCACTGAAACGAAACCGATGCGCGTTCACACAACGCTTGAACGCTTGTAAATTATTGTAAAATATAAAAGCACTAGTGGCCTGCCTGGCTTTGACTGAGTTAAAATAATTTATATCTGGCCTATAACCATCTGGAATAATCCGACTTTCAAATGGTGAAAGATTTTTTCAAATAGGCGTAGTGCTTCTAGATTTAACCCTACACGTCTGAACAAACTCACAAAATCTGGGCATATATTTATTTTACCAAATTCTCAGAAGTGAGTATTTTTGTGTGTTAGTGGTGGCGATCATGTCTTCGCCTTATCTCTTAGCAAAAATATGATTTAACTTCCTTCTTTATTTTGATTTGATAAGTACCTGAGAGCCACGTGTATCGAATTAAAAGGTAAGTGTTTTCATCTACAAAAATAACACATTATCAAAATAGAGTATTTTTATTTTATCTCGATACTATAAAATAAACTAATATTTATTCATCATCATAATATAATAATAAACCCATGTTAGAAAGTATGTATTTAGTAGGCAGCATTATTTTTATCTTATCTTTATTGGCATTCTACTGAAATGTGTGATTATTATCTTTTTTATTCACTATAGGCTCGCGCTTGACCACTATCTCACCTGATGATAAGCGATGATGTGGTCGACGGTGAAGCTCGCTTGCCTAGAAGAAACTTATTCACTCTTGACTTAAAGACCCCTACATTGTAGCTATCGGGCAACACCCACTCCGGCGGGGAATTCCTTATTCCACTCATTAGCTGTACGCATAGTAAAATTATTCCCATAACTGAGTAAGGTAAATACAAATCTAGTAGTTTTTCAAGGTGTTCTTCAGGCTCACCCTCTATATTACAAAATACGTAAATATAATTGGAGAAATGTAGTTGTATCTCCTCTCTTCAGGCGTGATGCTAAGTTATATGTTCATTAGACCATTTCACATTCCTTATAAGGTCATATTTTAGACGGTTGTTAAATTAAACGTAGATCTACCTCGATCCCAACGCTACTTACTTCCCGCTACAAAACGAAAGCTCTGTTTCTGGCACGAAAAATATCACAAAATTAATGTGACACATTATTGAACGCGCGTTATTTAAGATTATATGAATGAACTGTTAACAAACAGTCGCACTTGATTTGCGTATAATTTTCGACCTGTTGATAACGTTATTCGTTTCCAGAGACTCCGTGTCATATATTTTGTCATCTGATAAGTTAATTTACAATTATCAAATCAAATCATCTTTATTTGTTCAAACATGAGTAACATACATACATAACAAATTGTCAGCATGAAGAGATGCTAGGATACAAAATGATAGAACGTCATGTCCCATGTCACATACCATGTACTTTGTACATCATACATCATTTACTGACAAAACCACTTACAGCGTCAAATTAACCAACATTACTATCAAATCCCTGAGGCCCTGTACAGGGATGTCAAACATTACCATGTATCAATATTGCTCGGTGGTAAGTACCAGAGAGATAATCAATAATATTCGTTATTGCAATTGGGAAAGGAGAGGGTAATGCTCCAAGTTTTCGTGCTTGATTAGCATCAGAAATGAGGAGGAGCAAAGTTACCGTAATAGCTCGAAGAATTGCCAAACTTAAGTGGCAGTGGGCAGGGCACAATGCTCGTAGAACGGATGGTTATTGGGACCGAAAAGTTATTGAGTGGCGACCGCGAACTGAAAGACGCTGCTTTACAAGGCCTCCCACTAGATGGGCCGATGATCTGGTTAAGGTTGCGGGCATCCATTGGATGCAAGACGCAAAGGATCGGTCAACGTGGTGACGCTTTTTATTTTTTTTATTTTTTATAGTCTATAGGCTCGCGTTTGACCACTATCTCGCCTGATGTTAAGCGATGACGTGGTCTACGGTGAAGCACGCTTGCCTAGAAGAAACTTATTCACTCTTGACTTAAAGACCCCAAGGTTGTAGCTATCAGGGAACAAAGACCCCGGAAGGGAATTCCACTCCTTAGCTGTACGCACAATGAAAGTATTAGCAAAACGCTTTGTGCGTATGGGAGGGATGTCCACCATGTACCGATGGCGCATGGCCGTACGTCTTGTAGTCCGATGATGGAAAGGGCTAGGTGGAATCAAATTGTGCAGTTCCGTCGCGCACTCCCCGAAATGTAACCGATAAAAAACCGACAGGCTGGCAACTCGGCGTCGATGTTCGAGGCTCTGGAGCTTTGAGGCGACCAGTGCATCGTTGCCAATAAGCCTTTTGGCCCGTCTGTCGATCGACTCAAGTGCATCAAGCTGGTATTTGGCAGATCCATCCCAGAGGAGAGAGCAGTACTCCATGCATGACCGAACTTGCGCTTTATACAAGTTGAGCAGCTGTTCAGGCGTGAAGTACCGTCTCACCTTAGCAAGAATCCTCAACTTTTTTGCAGCTACCTGAGCTTTCGCCTCAATAAATGGACCGAAGTTGAGGGTTGATGTCAACGTAACACCGAGAAGTTCGAGATGGTCCGTTATCGGCACGGTTACACCACGGAAAGAAGGAGCCGGGTGAAATTGGCTCTTTTTAGCGAAAAAAGGCACGCCTGGGTCTTCGCAGCATTGAAACTGACAAAATTGGCATCACCCCATTCGGAGACCGCCTTCAAGGACAGGTTCAAGCGTTCAACCATGGCCTCCCGGAGAGACCGAATCTGAGGCCCAGTAGCTCGTGCGCTGGACACGTATCTCTCAGCAATAGTGCTGTCGTCTGCGTACCCAAAGGTGCCGGGTTTTAGCAAATCATTAATGTGCAGCAAGAATAATGTTGCCGAGAGCACTGACCCCTGAGGGACTCCGGCGTTGATATCTAACTGACCGGACGAGCAGCCGTCGATAACCACTCGGATGGAGCGATCCCTCAGGAAGTCCCCTATCCAATCACACAGACCACTAGGCAGACCGAAGGAAGGAAGCTTACCAATGAGGCTTTCGTGCCAGACCCTGTCGAAAGCCTTCGAGATGTCGAGGGAGACGGCTAGCGCTTCCCCGTGTCTCTCGATGGCCTCACTCCAGATGTGAATGGCATACGCTAGAAGATCCCCAGTGGACCGATTTCGGCGGAAGCCGTATTGGCGGTCACTGAGGATGTCGTTCGCTTCTAGGTATGCCAGGAGCTTACCGTTGAGTACACGTTCCATACTCTTACAGAGGATGGACGTTACAGATATGGGTCTGTAGTTGGCCGGGTCAGCTCGACTGCCCTTCTTGGGCACGGGCTGTACGTTGGCTTGCTTCCAAGCCTTCGGCACTTTTCCAGTCCCTATCGAAAGGCGATACAGGCGTGTCAAGATCGGAGACAATTCAGGCGCACAGGTTTTAAGTACAATTGCTGGTATCCCGTCGCGAAAACGCTTGGTCTTGTCCCGCATCTTGTGATCATGCGATCTCATGAGATGTGCCTTAAAAATAATCGAGAGTTGGTGCAGAAAGTGACGTTTTGTAGTTTCTGCCTACCCCCATGGGAAAAAAGCATGAGTTTATGTATGTATGATCCGCTGTGACTTTTATAATTTATTAAAAAATGGGTGGAAAGCTGCTATTTTTACAGGTCTATATATTTCACACGGAAATCAAAACAAAACTAAAGAACTTAGTTCTGGGGGGTGACCATAAGCTCTTAGAGCGGTATCAATTTGAGATCGAGTAAGTGACAGATGTATACACGTCAGATACATCTGTCCCTGACGTGTATACCGCTCTAAGAGCTTATGGTCACCCCCCTGAATTCAAATGATTATACACGATAAATCTAATAATTGATGGACATGGAATGAAATGAAATTAGCATTCGTTTGTATTCGATAATGCGATGATTGCCGAGGGAAATTAAGAAAATTATTGGTATAGGTTATTTGAATCTTGCTGCGGTCTCATTTTCACTCTTTTTAAGCTTATTAAAATATTCAGACTTTAGGAATCATATTAACATGAATTTAGTTATAGAGGCATAAAGAGAGGATTTCTGAAACTGGCGGCAGGAAAAGAAATCTTAAAAAGCGAATCGTTTGTCTTGGTCATGTGATGAGAAGAGAGATGAAACCGCATGCGAATTAATGTCTGACGAATATAAATGTAAATGGCTGGAGAGGAAGACCAAAGGACAAATGGATGGATTGTGTGAAACATAACATGGAAGAAATAGGTGATAGTGTTACGGATGACAGCGGATAATGTAAAAAGCAATAGTGTTGCGAAGACTAAAATGAGTCAAGTACAGGAAGATGATGTGTTTCAATAAAAGAGGAACCACCCAGACTGGCTAGATTATCTCTAAGTCATCTGTGCTGGCTAGTTAGGATCTTGAATGTTTTAATGTTTGCCGAAATTCTAAATTCAAAGAAGCGTACAACCAGACCTTTTTAAAATTAGATCAAAATAAAACATTAGAAGAGGTAGAAATACATATATTGTAAGTATATGTATATTATATATATATTTATCTTTATAAACGTAGGTAGGTTTTTTATGTATTATTATGTAACAGTTTCATCTTACTATATAGGTATATATATAAATTGTACACTGGATTACTGTCCTCTATTATCATCTCTATCACTCAAAGGTTTGCTGGAAGAAAATTCCATTTGGAGTTAAGCTCGCCTTTGTACATGATTTTTGTTATCAATTTGTTTAAATGTAATGTCTTGTTGTACAATAAAGAATAAAGAAAGAAAAGTAGACTGTTTAATATTAAATCTCATAGCCTGCTCATAGGCATTCAACTGTTGAAAGATTTAATGCAAAACGACTGCTTAGTTTTATTTGAATGTCTTCAGCGAATGATATATGATTAATCTGGAAATGAAAAACGATGTGATGGTTGAAATTAATGTGTTTATGTCATCATAACTGTTGTGTAATTTAATTTCACATCATTTATTTCCTATTTACTTTTTTTTTTGGCTTTTGGGTGAACTCCGATTGCATAGAGGATGATTGAGACACATTTTCTCCTCAATATTAAAAATCACTGTAATTTTGTTAATTAAATCTAGCTAGATCATCTGTCGTTAGCCTTAGGTGCTATCAATCTATTGGGATCGATCTTGTGGGCAATAACACGTTATTTTAGGAGCTCAAATAATGCCATCATTCATTTTTTTATTCATTACAATATTTATTTATTTATTCATACACACCTAAATGTGTTTACAGCTTAAACCTAAGCTAACAAATGAAGTCTTAAATTACCACAATCAGAAATACCTCGTTGACCAGTAATCGCTCTGCGTATCGGTATAAGCTAAACACAGGTCAATACGCTAAGACTCACCATCTGGAAATCCTCCAAAGAACAAGAAAAAATGTTTAAACTTAGAGAGATGCTATTTAGGATCTTAGGTGCACGACTCACTGGTGCAAATGCAAACTTTAACGGGTTATTTTAAATTGATCTGTACCTATTTTTTCATTGTGACATCGCAGAAAATACAAACAACCATGATCAAACCATCCACAGTTCACAGCAGGGCAATTCTAAAATATTATAACATTACTCCGAGTGGTACTTTAGAAACGCACGCTGCTGAATAGCCCACACATGCCGGCTGAATGGGATGAAATCGCTTCCATTTCCACGGAGGAATCAAAGGGAACGGAGAAACTGGGACATGATATATGAAGAGTATTTTACACTGCAGCTGGCCGGATGGAATTCAATGAATTGCTTTTAATAGATCTGACGATGAAGTTTAGATTTTCGAAATAAAAGAAGAGCATTTTGGAAATCTAGCGTTTAAAAAGAAACTGAATACCTACATACGTTTCAATTTAGATTATCTGGATATTAAAATTTATGGGACAAGAAACTCTATGTCACACATGAGAAAGTTAAATTTCCACTGTAACCCATACTTTTAGGGTGCTGGTGTTGGGTTACCTTTATTAATTGTTACTGACCGAATATACTTTAAATTCGTTCTTTCATTTATTTTAAGTTATAAAGGTCATTAATTTTTTCAAGATGACAAGTTATAAATTCAATATCTAAGAAAATAATAAATTATTTTAAGTTCATAGACGAAATTGGAAATTAAGTTAGAGTTAAATTGCTTATTAGTCTTTTAGGCTAGATCGTAATTAATTATTAAGAATTTTGTTCTTACTAATAAAGTATAAAAAAAAAACTTTAATACTTTCGCTATTAAAGCGGCGGAGGTCGCTTGTCAAGAACTTTGAGACGTCTATTTAGTTGCCGGTATTTCACCGCATCGTCTGAAGACTGCAGGATCATCTCACGCCTCTCCTTCATTAGCTTGATAGTAGGATCAGAGAGCTTTTTGTTTCTATCTGTACGGCGGGTCTTGAAACTCTTAGACCCGACCGTATGGACAGCTTCCACGAACCCATCGCTATAATCATCCACGGAGCTCCCTAGGCACTCGAAACGATTCTGGAGTTCGAGCTGAAAGGTTTCGGGGTTTTGGATCTGGATCTGTGCTGGACGGAGCGTGAACTTCATCAGTCGAAACCTTTCAAGCTTGATATTAATGTTCAATGTGCCTCTTACCATGCGGTGATCGCTCCCGGTTTTCACCGAATTGATCTCAGAGACATCATTGAACAATTGCCTTATTAGTTGACATGATGAAGTCGATCTCGTTTTTAGTTGCAACATCGGGGCTTTGCCATGTCCACTTCCTGTGCTCATGTTTTCTGGAGAAAGAAGGCCTCTATATGATGAGTTAATCATATATAGGCCTTTCTTCTCCATAAAACTGGCCAGTAGGTGACCCCGGTGGTTACGACGTCCAACTCCAAATTGCCCCACTTGCTGCATCTCATCATCCTCGTCTCGTTTGCCCAGTTTGCGTAGAAGTCCCCCATGACAACGGTGAAGTGAGTTTTGAAACCATGCATGGCTTTAGAGATATCCTCATACATGGTATCTACATAGTCGTCGGGGTGTGCCGAGGTTGGAGCGTAGACCTGTATGACCTTCAGCGAATATCTTGAGGATATTCTGAGTATAAGGTTTGCCACCCTGGTCGACACACTCTCGATCTTCACCACGTTGTTCACAAGAGACTTGTGGACGATAAATCCGACACCACCCTGGGACTGCCGGTCACCCTCTCGGAAACATAGAAGGTTATCTGATTTGAGGTTTTCGTGTCCTCCCCCTCTCTTCGGACTTCAGATAACCCTATAATACTCCTTCGTAACCTGCTCAATTCTTCCTCTAGTTCGGCTGTCTTCTCGTCGGTCCGGAGTGTTCGCGTGTTATACGTTGCCAGGTCCAGTCCTCGGTGTTTATTGGGGTTTGGGCTTTTCTTTTATTATTATTTAAATTTTGTTTTTTAATACCCAATTAGTATCTTTTTGGTGTGTAACATTGAACACTCAATCGGCCTACTCTGAATTTCTGGGCCTCCAAGATACATGCTGTGCCTAGTTTGGGGCCCATTGCCACTTAAATTTTGTAACAAGTTAATCATAATCTCGTTAAATTTATTTTTTGTAACTAGTGTGTCAATAAATAAAAAAATAAAAATAAATTAAGATGAAAGAGAAAAAGAAGAATTTTATTTTTTATTTGAAAGCTGGTGCTTCTCATATGGTACCATTTAAATTTGGTGAAGATCTGATGAAGAACTTCGGTGAAATACAACAGAACTCTTTAATAAACAACCGCAAATCTCTCCGAATTGCTGCAATCGCATTTCTGTTTATTGTTTACGCCCTAAAGGGGTACGCAGATGTGTACAGTTTACCCTGGTACACTCTCATTTCACCCGTTATGTTCAAGTTTTATTTTATATTTAAGTAATTTATTCTGGCATAACTAAGTGCATTATAGGTACCTTACAACTTGCTTACTAGTTTTTTTTTTATTCATAACAAAAAAGTGAAGTGGAGTTTTTTTTCTATTATTATTACCCAAAAACTAAGATATATTTTACAAAGGCTTCGGTGTGTTGACTGTAGAAAACTTTCTATGAAGTGGATCATTTTATACATAAATTAACTTTGTCTGTTTGTTGCCTTGCCAAGCTTTAACGGCTGAACGGGTTCCTATTAACTTGGAAAATGGGTGGACCATGACCTAGGTTTAGAACATAGTATACTTTTTTTCCCGGTAGTACGTTTCCTTGTGATAGTAAGGGACTGATTATGCGGGCAAAGCCGCGGGCAGAAGCTAATATTAGTAAACATAACGAAAACATAAAAACAACAATTTCAAATTCAATATATCACAATAAAAGTGTACCATTCCCTTTAACTGAAGACTGCATGCTTATTTCCTGAACGTAATCCCTGATGCACCCACCGATAAGAATATTCCCAGAGGAAATAGCCTATTTGAATGGCCAAGTGTAGAAATTAAGCCTTTATTCTCTGTTCCATTTCTGAAAAATTGTTAGGCTTAACAAAACAAAGAATGTTTGAAAATGCAAAATGGTTTGATGGTTTATTTCAAAACAGAATGTTGATTTATGGTACCAAGAACCGACACAAAATCACAGAAAAAAAGGGAATCAAAATTTAACCATTTAGTATACAAGACAATCCCAAGAATGGTGTGTGGCAATGAGCGGGGCTAATGGAACGTACCCCATGGCACTAATGGTTGGCCGATGGGATCGAAAGTGGCGGATAAGTTCTAAAGTGACGACCGCGTATAGATAGATACCGGAACAAACCATTGGAAGACGTCTCATATGGGGGACTCAGACCAGATGAAGGCTGCGCGATTCTGTATACAGGAAACACAGGTATTCTCGATATGGCAACGCTTACGGGAGACCTATGTCCAATTCCCAGCTGGATAGCTACAGTCTAGTGGTCTTTAAGTGAATATCATCGCTTAGAATTAGGTGTGATAGTGGTCAAGCGCGAGCCTCCAGAAAAAAAAAAACTATTTCCTAATGATTATGATGTTACAAGACAGAATATTAATGACTTAACTCAACAAGAATGGCAATAAACATGAGTAATTACATTATTTATCAAAGGACTTGCCAGACTAAAATTACCCATTCATTAAATTAAAAACAAACAAGTTCAATACCCCGAAAACCGATTAAAATTAGGAACAACAAATCCATCATAAATCCAATCTATTTATAATATTCCAAGTCTAGAAAATCTGTTGAAAATGAAACCCGAACGTGGGCGTCACACAAAGTAGGTCTAAAGTAGGTACCAGAATTACCGCTCATAACCGTACTAATATCCGAACAATGCTTAAAGGGTCGTTAGCGTAAAAAGCGCTCAAAATTCCACGTCCGTTCCGCTGAAAAATACCTGGGGACCTAAGTTCTTTTAATTCAGAGGGATTTAAAGCGAAAGTAGCTGCAGGAGCTAAACTACCATTTGTTAGATTCCCGAGTGGCTACAGATCTGGGTTGTTACTAAGTCCCTGAAATAAGTTGAAGAAGTTGACATTGTTGAAACTGGATTTAGGATTTTGAAGCTCGGAGAAAATGTCTTAAAATTTTGATAAAGTAGCTATGACCGAGCTATCACTAGAACCTCTAACTTTTTCCCATGGCTTCGTTAACTAGTGCAAATCGTTCTCTGAAGGTACTTTCTCCAGAGACAAAAAAAAACATCTTCTCTTTAATATATTAGTATGAATTAGATTGTTGCTCATTTGACACTTCTTTATTCTTCTTATTGGTCTAGTTTATTATGGCTTAGTTCGGCGAGAAAATTGGTCCTTACCTTATCATCAGCCTTCTAATGTTCCCACTGCTGGGACACTGACCTCCTTTCATAGAGAGAGTGGGCTATAATCCACCTCGCGGGCCCAGTGCGGTTTGGAAGATGTCACGTGTCTTTGTATTTTTGGTTCTGGTACATGCCGGCTTCCTCACGATGCTTTCCTTCACCGTTTTGAGGGAAATTGTGATGAAATAAATTACACAAAGTAAAGCTCCTGCTCGGGTTTAAACCCTCGACCTACAACACGTAAGACGGAGCCGAAAAAAAAAAAAAAAAAACTTTAAAATTAAGTTCCCTTTTTTGTACACATTGTGGTGTATCTGTGTGTGCCAAATAAACTAGTTTCCTTTCTTTCTTTCTTTTATTTTAAACTCTGGGCCACCACTGCTCTCTCTGATCCTTACCTAATAAAATCGTTAACCGCAGTCTAAGTTCGTATACTATATCTAGTCCTAAGTTAATTTCAACTACCAAGGCGAAGGTAGAATGAAACTATTAATACGTTGCTGAACTTAAACGCAAACTTTCAAAGTCTCACGTGGTTGCAAGTTTCACGGCAGCCAGCCACCACTACTTCAAACTTCAAACCGGAACAAATAAATACCTACTGCAACAGAAACAAGAATGGTGGTTAAATTTTAAACTTAATTGTAGTTAGCAAATAACTATAATTTCTTCGTAATTGGCTTTAAGACATCCACTCTTTTATATTGTTTGATTGTATTTTTTTTTAATATTATTGTAGTTTAGTCTAAGTTTTCTTTTTTTTAAATGTTTGTGTTGTGTGCGTTTGTGTGCTTGTGTCAAATAAATGTGTTTTCTTTCTTCTTTTCTATTTTTACTGCTGAACCATAGGCCTCCCCTAGTGTTGCCACGTCGACCGTTCCTGTGCGTCTCGCGTCCAGTGGATGCCCACAAGCTTAACTAGGTCCACCTGTGTGGTCCCAGTGGGAAGCCTTCCAATGCAGCAATTAACAAATTGTAAAACTTTACAGACGGCCAGACGTCGTTGTAATCATCATCACGTAATCAGCCGAAAGATGACCACTGCTGGACATAGGTCTTCCCCAAGCGTCTCCACATCGACCAGTCCTGCGGCTCTTACCAGGCCATCATCGGTCCACCTTAAGGGAGGCCTTCCAAAGCTGCGCCTTCCGGTACGTTGTAGCTACTTCAGAACCTTGCAGCTCTAATCTGATCATAGTAAAACTTTATTTTTCTGAACTCAACTGGAAATATTAATACCCGTACCTACAAATTTTGAATTTCAGGCCCAGTGCGGGTTGGTGGATGTCACATGTCTTTGAATTTTTGGTTCTAGGACATGCCGGTTTCCTCACGATGTTTTCCTTCACCGTTTTGAGAGCAGTGGTGATGAAATAATTTACACAAAGTAAAGGGCCTGCCTGGGCTCGAACCCACGACCTACAACTTGTAAGTCGCGGCCGACACGACTAGGCCACCACTGCTCTATATGCATAAATACCTATAAGTATATAAAAGTATTTGTAAATATTTACCTATCACGTCAACAAAGTTTCACTAACCAACTCCAGAGTGTAACTTTTATTTATACTTTACAATTACAATAGGCATCTAAAATATTATTATCTATTTATTATATGTATTGATACAGGTTGAAATTTGAATGATTGTTTTGCCGCGGCAGAACGATTTGCCATTAGTATTACAATTAAAGTAATTTTTTTGCCTTAATTACTGTTGAAGCATAGAGTTAAAATGATTTTGTTATAAAATAATTTAAAAAGATATTCATCAACACAACATTAGTAATTTCCTAGACGCAAACTTGATAATGAAGGTATTGAGTGAACCACCATCACGGCGCGGCGGCGCTGGGATTGGTTCGGCGGTCAACTATCGCGGGTCAGTGCGACGTCGCTTTCGAGTTTTAGGTTTCACAATTGTTTATCTGCCATTTCTTGTTTCTTTAGTTTATTTATTTTATAAATCTATTGTGTTACCAAGACGAAATCACTTCGCGGCGGGAAAACAACTATTAAAATTTCAGCGTGTATAATATACAAACTAATTATAATAATGTGCAAACTGAATAAAGCTTTGAAAAATTCGTCCACATCGCTGTCAATGTAAAAAGTGCCCAGAACGCTGGCAGCATTGCCACGTTGAATGGCAATTTTGATTATTTGGCCAAAGAAAAGGCCAGCCTTCTGGTCACATAAAAAGTCGACTAAAGTTCTCGTAGCATTTTACTCAAATCAATTTTATTTGCACACTATCCATCTCAGTGGGTTAACACAAACTCAGATACACTGATCGAACACTACAAGTTATTCAATACGATTAATATGTAATTACTGAGTCGGTTTCCCAACATCCTATGTAACGTCGGGCTTTGATTGAATATTAAACACAATGATAGTTTATTAGCAGCAATAAGGTTGAATCTGCTGTGATTACCGCTTGTGGTGATGGTTATCGTATTGATGTGGAATTGTGGTTTATATCATACAAGTTCTAATTTTTGTGTAAGACTAGGGATGTACAATTCCGCAGGTGGAATTAAGTCTCTCCATTAGCGTCACTAACTTGTATTTTCGGCCACTTTCAGCACAATAAAGAATCAAGAAAATTTCAAATTAAGCTCTTAAAACATAGAGTGTTTGTAAATACAAGTTAGTGACGTGCTATAGGAGAGACTTAATTCCACATGCAGTGAAATGAAGTCTATCGTGTGAAATGATGAATTAAGTGGAATTAAGCACGGAATCGTCTTAGTGAACAAAATTTAAAGTAGTTGGTATCAAACGTAGTACTGGAATCAAGATCGCTGTACCGATTCTATAACTGTGTTTCACTACATTTTCAAACACCTTAATAGCAATAACTTTTCAAATTTGCCCACAGAATACATTCTTAATAAACCTGAGACTAATATAGCTCTGAACTGTCGGCGAAAAGGCAAGCGGAATTGCAAAATTTAAACTGTTTTTTAAACGAGTCATTCGGGGTGGAGTGGAGGAGTAACTAGATGCGCTAGATCGAGGGAATGAGAATCCATTTCCTTGTAAATTCTTCAAGTTAACTTGTGCTCCAGTTTACATTCCGTTTTCTTGCTTGCATTTTTGTTGCGATTTTAAGTACTATTCTTCGTGTTTGTGCTGTTCTTTAGCTTATCATGTTTTAATGATAAATCTTAAGTGCAGTCTGCAGTCTGATTTTCAGTTATAAGAATAATAATAGTGGAATTTTACATAATTGAAAATTTTCTGTAGGTACAGGTTGATAGAATATGCTTTATTGTACACAATATATACTGAAACTGAAATAAGAATAGAATAACAAAACGTGTTGCGCCGAACCCAAGAAACATCTAAATCAAAGAAATTTTGATTTAGATTCAAAAATCTAAATCAAAATTTCTTTATTCAATTAGGCCATTATGCGACAAATTTCTACGTCAAAAATGTAAAAATAAAAGTAATACCGGCCATTCGGCAAAATAGCTTGTTATGGAGAAGAAAGGACAAGAAATTCACTCTTTAAAAAAAGTGTTTTACAAGTATTACAGTAAGGAAGTTAAGGCAGTTAACCGATGTCGCCACAGCTAGGCTAGTATACTATGCTTATTTCCACAGTATTATGTCTTATGGAATACTATTATGTGTTCCCTCTCACAGAGAGGAGGCCTGTGTCCCAGCAGTGGGAACATTAATAGGCTGATGATGTGATGTGATGTGATGTCTTATGGCATTCTGCTGTGGGGATCAGCAGCAGACTTTGACTCAATTTTTATCTTACAAAAGAGGGCAATCCATGCGATCTATAAAATGGGTCCTCGCGAGTCCTTCAGAGAAAAAATTAAAGAGATCGATAAACTGACTCTATCTTCACTTTTTATTTTGGAATGTATTTTGTATGTCCGCAAAAATCGAGGGCTTTTGAAAACTAGAAGCGACTTCCATAATTTAAATACACGCAGTAAGCACGAAATTGTAATACCCAAATTCAGATTAACGAAAACTAGCAAGCCTTTTCTTATAAACAGTATACGCTTTTATAACAAGTTGCCAAAGTCGGCATCCTGGGACTTCTCCCAAGATTCCAAGACGTGGCTGATGGGTTTTACTCCCCCGTCCGTTGTCGACCTACCTTTCGTGAAACCAAACTGCTGACTATGCAGGATCCCATTTGAATTGAAGTGAGACAACATCTGGTCCAACATGATTTTTTCATAGATTTTGCTCAATGCTGGTAGCACGGATATAGGTCTATAATTAGAGGGCCCACTCTTACAGCTTGATTTGAAAATTGGTTCTACTTTACTGTGTTCCATTAAGTCAGGAAACGTGCCGCTGTCCAAACATTGATTGAATATGCCGGTTAGGACAGGAACAATTGAGTCAATAATATCTCCAAGAACCCTAAAGGATATCCCCCATAAGTCTTCAGTGTTTTTTATATTGAGACTTTTGAACGCGTTTTTATTTGTATCAATACATATTGGTTTAAAATTAATGGTTGGTGGATAAACATTAAACCTATCCTTCTAAATATCCTATCCAATGTGTTTCCCTACCTAATTTAAAATTGGCGCCATACCACTGGTGCCACGCTAGCGCCTCACTGCGGTGAGAGTGCGAACCATGACTTGAAAAAATGGCGAAAAGCAGATAACTGCTCCCGCGTTGTGTCCGTTTAAAAAACAGGGTTAAAAAATACCCAAAAGGCTTCGCTAGAAATTGATTGACTGATTGGTTCTCGTAACCCTCCTTGTGAAGTGAAATCAAGCAAAACGTGAACTTGTAGTGCATATTGAATCTCCGCCACGCCGGCCGGCTCCGTAGTCCCGAGTGTAGCTGATACCTTCAATCCCTGCCTATCCAGGTGAGTGTTTATACTTTTTCTCAACGCAAGGAATCTCAGGGTTGCGAAATACTAGCATCAGGGAAATGCAATTGTTTCTGCGGACGAAGTCCCATCAGTTGGTATATCTTTAGTAAAGTATTGAGCATTTTTTTGTCTTAGGGATCACGGACAGCCCACTGTGCAGAGTATGCATGGAGGAGGACGAGACAGCAACACACCTGCTCCTAAGCTGCCCAGTAAACGCTGGTTACAGGGCCAAATACCTCGGTGACCCAGGTACCGTACAGGGGATAGTAGGCAACACCAAGGCGCTGCTGGCTTTCCTCGAGGAGCTGGGGTGGATTGAATAAGGAAGGCGAATCCCACCCGTACGCAAAATACGCACTTAGACGTGGAGTTGCGGACACCAGCCCATCTTAACTTAACTTAACTTATCCACAGATATTTTGACCAAGTAGTACTTTTATAAGTAAATAAACCAGTTTCTCGACGACAGCTCTGTATTTTCACATATAGATATATTCTGAAGGGCGCTAAAAGTACTAATCTTTTATTAGCCTATAAAGAGGTCTCACTCAATCCATTGAATTGAGGAACGCGTCAAATTCTTATTTCATTCCTGTGTTTTATTATAGGAAAACATGTGTATAGATTGGCCTAGTGTATATGTGGTGGCGGAATTGAGTTGTGTTGTGTGGTTCGGATCTAAAATATACCGTCACTGACTGGACTAGTCGGCAAAAAAATACGCTTATAAAATAGGCACATAAATTGATTGTCTAAGATAGGCTCGCATTTGACCACAATCTCTTCTGATGGTAAGCAACGATGTGGTCGACGGAGAAGCACTATTGCCCAGAAGAAACATCTTAACTTTAAGACTCTTAAGTTACAGCTATCAGGAAATACATTTTCCGGCAGGGAATTCCAAGGCTTAATTACTACAGTTTACGGAAAAAATGCTTACCATAAGCGTTCAAGTAGTCAATCACTAGTTTATAATAAACAATTTCTCTCTTTCAAAAATAAAACCGTATTGCAGTGATATAAAAAGATAAAGACACACCATTTCACAAACAACATACTGTGCAACAAACAAGACGTTGTATCATCGTTATAAAACATCAAAACGTTTCACGATTCAACTTTATTGCAGGTTTCTTACAAAGAAATGAAGCACTCAAGGCGCGAGCACTTTTGTACGCGAATGTATTCGTACAAGCGTTTTATGACGTACGCTCGCTTTGGGACGCGTAATCGTAATCGTTGTGATTGTACCGAGTGTGTTGATGTTTATCGTTGCAATTGTATTAACTTTATATGGGTAATGTACTTAGGTTTATTTTGGTAGATTGTCTGCTTCATCATTATCTTACCATTATCCCATTTGAAGTTTTTCTGTTTATTTTAATATGGTAAAAATAAACATTATCAAAAATAACAGTTCGTTCGTTCGTTCGTCATTCGTGTTGCGTGCATTGCATGCATTATGTCATTCATAATCATCATCACCATCAGCCCTTTAACGTTCCCACAGATACAGGCCTCCTCACTATGAGAGGGAATGGGCCTTACATTTCACCGCGCATTATATCATTACTGTGTGCTTTAGAGGTATTATGATCTTTGTTAATTTCAGTGTACATTGTGTGCGCTGAGACTTATTTCACGCAATCTACAAGTTTTAGTCACCTAACAGTGTTCACGTTTATCGTTGCAATTGTATTAACTTCGTATGGGGATTGTACTTAAGGTTATTTTGGCAGATTGTCTGCTTCATCATTCTCATCCCAATTTATTTGGGGTTAACGTATTAGGTCTTCATCTTGCATACTTCTCTTTTAGCCCCCACCGCAATAATCACTTTCTTTAATCTTTCACACAACCCATCCAACGTCCTATTGCACTTTTCCTACTCTCACAGCCATCTATAACCACATTTATTGATTTTTGCTTACTTTAATATGCGAAAAATAGGTACAGGCAGGCGGTTTTCTTTGTGTAAATTTATTTATTTAAACTTCATGTACAATCCACCAACCCGCACTGTGGCCCGCGTGGTGGATTACGGCCCATTACCTCTCCCACAGAGAGGATGCCTGTGTCCCAGCAGTGGGAACATTATAAGGCTGATGATGTACACTGATGATATATAGGTGGACTTAATGCAGCAAGGCATTCTCTAAATTAATTCATAATAATAAATTCAAAGACATGGGAGATTCACCAAACCGCACTAGGCTCGCGTGGTGGATGGGCCTTACATTCCCACTCTCACAGAGAGGATGCCTGTGTCCCAGCAGTGGGAACATTAAAAAACTGATGATTATGATGATGAATGAAACAAAAATAATCGTTCGTCGTTCGTATTTCGGTATTGCATGCATTACATGCAATCAGATTATTAGCGTTTGCTTTTGCGCTATTGTGATAGTTTTTAACTGCAGTGTACATTGTGAGTGCTTAGCCTAATTTCACACATCTACGAGTTCCAGTCACCGAACTGACGGAGTACCTAACCCATCTATATAAGAGGGCCTTAACTAAGTGATGTCTATCAGCGATAGAAGAATTTACTTGCGCTACTTATATCAAGTAGTCAATCCTAAATATTTCGTCACATCACATCACATCATCAGCCTATTAGTGTTCCCACTGCTGGGACACAGGCCTCCTCTCTGTGAGAGAGAATGGGCCGTAATCCAGCACGCGGCCCCAGTGCTGGTTGGTGGATGTCTCATGTCTTCGATCTTTTTGGTTCTAGGACATGCCGGTTTCCTCACGATGTTTTCCTTCACCGTTTTGAGAGCAGTAGTGATGAAATAATTTACACAAAGTAAAGCGCCTGCCTGGGCTCGAACCCACGACCTACAGCAGTAAGTCGCGGCCGATACCACTGGGCCACCACTGCTCTAGTACAAACATTTCATACTTTGTATAATTCTTAAAAATACCTCTCTTCCATGGTTTCAAAATAACATACACCGGAATAACAGACAATTGCTAAAACAACATAATATTTTATTATGTTAATTAATGAAAATCAGATCAGATAAAACACACAAAAACCATGTGAATATCCCTGTCATATGCTTCGGTAAACTGCGAACCATGTTTACTTTAAGCTCCATTCTTTTGTAGTATCCGCCATTTTCGTTTTCCATAATAACATTTTTAAAATCCTATTAATTAATATTATATATGTGAAAGTAGTATGTTTAGGTTTAATCACGCTAAAACAGCTGAGCGGATTTGGATGATATTTTGCAGACTAATAAGTTTATAATCTGGAGTAATAAGTAGGACTTTTTTATCCTGATAAACTCGATTTAATGATCCTTTGGAATAATAAAACCCTTTTTCCAGTCAACGAAGCCGCGGGTGGAAGCTAGTTTACTATAAAATTCGTATATTCCATTTAAACTCTATTCACAGACTATGAAACAAGATTTACATAAAATTGAAATATTCAGTATTGGATAAAGTGAAATAAATTGCGTGTTTCCAGCTGTCAAAAGATACAATTGTGTTTGTACATCAAAATATACTGCCGCAGTTTTCGATTGCGCGCGACTACTGCCAAATAAATACGGTTTGGGTGTCGAATATAGTGTTTGGTGTTGAATAAAACTGTTAATTTTGTTACAACTAATACGACATGTGATCCTAAAAAAGAACTTATTTGCAAAAAAATACTACCGACTTCCAAATAAAAAACTTCAAAGTGAATAATAACTTTATTTTTGGAAGTCTGTGTCTTTCGTAAGTACCAATTTTTTTGCTATATAGACACCGACTGCATTCCAAAAATACAGTTATTTTTCACTTTGTAGTTTTTTATTTGGAAGTCGGTAGTATTTTTTTGCAAGATTTTTTTTTTATTTTACCCATTTTGTTGTACATACCTAATAGGCAAGTTTTTTAGTAAGTACCTATAACGCCAGATTAGATTAAGCACCCGAATAACATGAAACTTGAACATAATCGGTGAAATGAGAGATCTGCGTATCCCTTTCGAGCGAACTGGCGTGATGTTATGTTATGAAATGATATAAACAATAAACAGACATGCGATTGCAGCAATCCCGAGAGATTTGCTGTTATTTATTGAAGAGTTCTGTTGTATATCTCCAAAGTTCTTCATCATATCTTTACCAAATTAAAATGGGACCAATTTCGGAATATGCTCTATCAAACAAAAAAACATTTTTCAAAATCGGTCCTCAATTGTCGGAGATATCCACAGAACAGAGAAGACAGTAGAAATCGCATATAGCTTTATTAGTATCGGAACCAGCGTACCCAAACTCACACATATACAGATTAATTGTATTTCATAACACTAAGAAATCTTTGGTGTGATTGGTAGTTTAATTTTTAGATGAAAGTAGAAAATATGTCAGTCGTCGCTTATTTGAAAATAAACCACAGCTTTATGACAATAGAGTTGATTTATTGTCTACTCTTTTTGAGTATTTATTACTTTTTTCGTTTAAAGCGCACACGTAATAGTTTAATGAGCAAGTTACGCTACCCGCCACTAGATGTCACTATAATAAATTCATTTAATTTAAAGCCGTATTTCGTTACCGATAAGATTTATATTTGCGAAATGAGGTCATTACTACTCGTCCTCCTGTAGTGATGTACCACGGTCGTTGACTTATTTATCGACATTCCGTATTATTTTCAAACAAAATACAGTTTAGTTAAAAAAAAAACGTTGCCCCACACTAGGAATTTCGCCTGTATCGTGGGTGCGTTTACAAACATATAATTTCACATACACAAACACCCAGAGCCGGAACAACTATTTGTAGATCATACAAATATTTGTTCCGTGCGGGAATCGAACCCGCGACACGCAGCGCAGCAGTCAATCGCTCAACCACTGCGCCAACCGTGCGCCTAATAACTAGAGTCGATAAATATTATTATGTTTGTAATCAAGTTTTTATATAAATTTATTCCAATACTTACGATTTATAGAAAGTATTATTAAGATATTTTATGGTAAACTACTGATCCGATTTTGAAAATGATTCTATTGATACAAAGATGGGCGTATCTTAGTGTTTTTGTTCTATCAATAGAATTATAGAATACAATACTCTTAATTATGTACACCATAATAGGTTACAGAAAGTATAGACGAAGAAAACATTACACTGGGTGGCACAATGGGCGGCCTTATCGCTAAAAGCGATCTTTTCAAGACAACCTTTCCATGGATTTAAAAAATGAAAGGAAAGACAGTACTGTACGTATACGTAGTCTTTAGTGTACTATTATTAATTACAAGCTGTGACCGCGGCTTCGCTCCCGTCATCTGTTTGCCAACCCTACCCTACTTACCTTCCTGCCTACCCTACTTACCTACCGACCATATTTGTTTCTATAGTCATCAATCTTTCGCGGAGAATCTTAACACCGTGATTCAGAAAATGACTTCAAATTCACAACGCCATCTATCGAACATCGAGTTCAACTCTCCGAGTATCTGAATTGCGTGTGTTGTGATAATTTTACTTCTTGAACACTTTAAATTCATGTAACCTTTAATAGAGTGAACCGATTGCGATGACACAAAAACTAAGTAATTCTTCAAAGTACGCACAATGTTTATGTATAAAAGTTATTTACATTGGTTTCGTACATGTCACGTGATGCGTGCACAAATAAACAGACAAAAATTCCAAAAATGCCGGCAATAGGTTCTGTTGGTTATCCTTTAACACACTGGCTATTTTTTTGGCAATATTTTCGATGTACAAAAAATACTTTTCTTCAGATTTATTATATGTATTGATGATTGATGATGCGATAGACTACACTACAAATGCAATACGTCCTACTGATATGGGAAGCTTACGCTTTCGCCTGCGGCTACACTCTTATTATGATTAGCTTGACTAACTTCCTTAATGAACTGATGAAATTTAGGTCTATACACCAGGATATTAAATTTCAGACTAACACATAAGCCAGTTTTTAACTGACTTAAAAAAAGAAGGAGGTTCTATTTTCATGTGTTATTATTATTACACTTTGTTGATTTTGAAGGCTGTTGTCTTTTTAACCGACTTCAAAAAAAGGAGGAGGTTCTCAATTCGTCGTAATCTTTATTTTTACACGGCTACAAGGAAAGGGTTATGTTTTTCGCGCGTAAGAATTTTTTTTCGAATATTGTAAGTTTAAAGTATCGATAACTCATTATCGATATTGGTAATCTCTAATTGAGTAGCTGAATGTGACATGTGCATAGTTGGAATCTTCGAGAACAATGTTTGAGTTTTAAAGAAAGTAGACCTTAAGTTTAACATCATAAAATCAACTTTTACTTGTCTTGTTTAATAAAATATTGTTTTTACATTTTTATCGAAATAAAATAAATTAAGACTTGCCGATGGTAAGATATACCTACATTTGATACATTTTTGGTTCTGCTATCGTGTTTACATTCTAAAACAGCACAATAAGGCATTTTTGTATTTTTTTTCAAGTTTTTTTCACCGTGACGGTTGAACCAAGACTGATGTGCGTAGTGTGTGCGCGGAAGGAAACATATGCAGAACTGTGCAAAGCTCGGGGTACGCGGGCCCCGCCCACTTGCGACTTCTATTGTAGTAGGCGTTTTTTTTGTTCTGTGGAGATATCGGTGAAAATAAACAAAAAAACATACATGAAGTCTAACATAGAACCGCCTCCTTTTTGATAAGTCGGTTAAAAAAGTTAGGATCACCAATGTTTATAAGATTTTTTTATCTGGTTCAATAAGCGTACAGCGTTGTCTTGAATGTATCATTTCAATCATAACCATTACCGGCTCTTGCCATTCTTCTTACAATTTGTTTTTCTTTTTTTATGTCGGCCAACATTGTCCTAAAATGGCGTCGAGGCGTCTAGGTCGTCACACTACCTCTCTCATCTTTACCTATAAGCAGATAAATAAAGAAATACACGATTTGTTTTGATTACACGGTTGGCGTAGTGGTTGAGCGATCGGCTGCTGCGCTGCGTGTCGCAGGTTCGATTACGCACGGTACAAATATTTGTTGGCCTTCAGGTTGTTGTTCCGGATCTGGGAATCTTTTGTAAATGAGTTTAAATGTTTGTAAACGCATCTACGACACAGGAAGAAATTCCTAGAGTGGGGCTATGTTATGGACCGCCCAATGTATTTTGTATTTGATTATTATGATTTTATTAATTGTATTTGACTGTTTTAATGATTTGATTTTATTTTGACATTTTTAATCTATTTGACTTAATTTCTTTTATTCTTTCGACATGATATTTATGAATTCAGATTTGACTTTCTTGATTTGCATTGATTATATTTTAAAATGTAATTAGCTGTTTTCAGTTTATTTTAATGGATATCATTTGACTGATTTGTTTTTATTTTGAAATTTTTTAACTGTTTAAATTTGTTGGTAATTTTAACTGAATCTGACTTTTTATTATTATTATTTTTTTCATCTTATTTTTATTAATTGTATAATCATGTTTGTTTTATTTTTTTAAATTTTGTATGCCAAATTTTGGGCAGAATGTATGGCTCAACTGTTCTAACAACCCAACATCTTATTTTGTATACCTTCATTCTAGCAAATAAATTATTTGATTTGATTTGAATGGTCGATTGGTAGGAAATGTCTAAATAAATAAATAGTCTAATACTAAAGGTTTTGCTTTATTCTGACAGATAGGTCTTACCTAACTTAATGTTATACCTACATATAAATACTACATAATAAGGAAGCTGCTACACCGCTTGATTTTCGTTACTGTGGCGGTCTGATAAAATATTATTAAACAAGAATTTAACGTATCATTACTTAAGATAAGCGAGTATTAGCACTAAAGACGCTGCCACGATAAAAATGCAATTTTGTGACGAAAATTAATAAATATTTTGCTCCGAAAGTGCCGCGTAATACAATCAATTTGGTTTAAAGGCATCAATAAACTTACGCTAGAAATAAGTGGTACATTATTGAAAGTTGTGTACAGTTTTATGAAAATAGAATCAACTTTGCGAATGGAGGGTAAAGTAAGACTTAAAATATACTGAAAAATCAATAAAATATTATAATACTATCTTTTCCCGCAGATTTCTTCTGTGGCATATCCCAAAGGGACCGTAAGTTTTTCAGATTAAACAAGCAATAAGTTTAAAAATGATTTTTACGATTTTTAGGGTCACCAGGCTGTATCTCATGAACCGTGATAGCTAGACCATTAAATTTTTTACAGATGATGTATTTCTGTCGCCGCTTTAACAACAAATACTAAAAACAGAATAAAATAAATATTTAAGTGAGGCTCCCATACAACAAACGTGATCTTTTTGCCGTTTTTAGCGATAATGGTACGGAACCCTTGGTGCGCGAGTCCGACTCGCACTTGGCAAGTTTTTTTTGTTTTAGCCTGTTTTACCCGGGCCATAATAAAAATCGATTACTACCTTATTCATCAACATCGGATGAATAGTGTATGCGCTACGGAGGAACATACGTAAATACAAACATACAATCATAGACTGCTAAAATGACAACCTTTCCTTTAGTAGGTTATAGTCAGGTAACCTTCCTTTTGGCATCGCCGTAGTCGGGTAAAAAGCAGCTTAGTGGTTTTATATCAGTCAAAAATTTTTCTTACATAATTAGGTACTCGTACTTTTAGTATCTATTTCCAAAAACAAAAATCAACAAAAAAATTACTTTTAAATTTGTAAGATTAGCAACTTGTAGATCTAAAATAATTATCTTCGTACCAGTAATTTCGGAGGATTTCCTTTTGCAAACTTCTTTATGTATTAATAGTTAGATATGTTGTTGCAAAAATATATCAGTCCTTTAAATACATGCCCAATTTTAATTACTGCGAAATAAATTAAAGCAATTCCCCAACACGAAGATAGCTATTGAATCTGCAGCTTCAAACTTCAGAAGTACACTACAGGAGAAAGTTTAGTCTCCATCGCATCTTCAGAACTACCTCGATCGAGCTTCTCACGGCTAGTCAGCACTTTATGATCAAGTTAGTTAGACTTTTGTGCTTACATAGAGAAAATATACCGAGATAGTCGATAGTGGTTGCTGTTCTGGCTTTTAGGGTGCGTCTTTTGTTTTGTTTTCTCCGCCTTTTGTACCAATATGGCCTTAATTTGTCACTAGCGGGGTGCTAATCGAAAATCAGCACTGGGTCTCTGACGCCCTAACCCTTTCGGTATGGGCACGCCCAGCGCAGCTCTTCTTGAACCTTGCTTGTTCTTTATTTTACTGTTTTTCTCTGTAACTTTGTGATTGCTATTGTGTTGTGTTTTGCCTGTTTCGAATAAATGTTATCCATTCTATTCTATTACTTAATAACATTCGTCTGTTGTGGCAATATGATCTTTAAGAACATAGCTTATGAAGTCTTACCAAACTTTTCAGCTCAATGATCTTGGTAAACTTTGCCTCTTGTGGACTGACGACTCCGATTTTATGAATATTCCATCACTCAAATAATTTACAAGTTGCCGCCGCTGATAGGCTGTAAAAAAGATAATTTTACAAGTTTTTTGGTTAATTGCTGCGCGAATATCGTAAAACTTTCACGTTCGCAGCAACATAGGATTAAGTTTGCAAGGGGTGAACAGTAAAATTTTAAGAAAGAAAGAAAACGCATTTATTTGTCGGTAGGGGTGAACAGTTACATTTTAAGAACGAAACAAAGAAAACACATTTATTTGTCACAAGCCACTACAGCACACAACATAAAAAAGCGAATAAAAGCACTTAAAACTAAACTACAATAAAAAGAGAGACATAACATAAAGATGATAACATTGTGTGTCTCACGCCTGCGCCAAATAGGACCAGTTCAGCAAAATGTCAAAATGCTGGTTTTCAATTGGACCTGTGACTGTGACGTCACTCTGTCACGTAACTCTGTCTGTTAAACATTGATAGCGTGTCTAATGACAAAGAGAACTGAAGAGACTCAGTAGATGAGGTCTGTAACTCATTCTTAAAATGTAAGCCAGTCAGAAAAATCGTTATTTATGTTACTCAAGCTGCGGCGATGACAGTTTTTTTTTATTATTGACGCTTATTGATTTTGACCAACCCGCACTGGGCCCGCGTGGTGGATTACGGCCCATTCCCTCTCACAGAGAGGAGGCCTGTGTCCCAGCAGTGGGAACATCAATAGACTGATGATGTGATGTGTGATATGATTGATTTTTAACCCCCGACGGTAAAAGACGGGTGTTATAAGTTTGACGTGTGTACCTATGTGTTTGTGTATTGATGTATCTGTCTGTGGCATAGCTCCTAAACGGATGATCCGATTTTGATTAAGTTTTGTTTTGTTTAAAAGGTGACATTATAGGTAGTGTTCTTAGCTAAGTTTGATGAAAATCGGTTCAGCAGTTCATAAGATCTGTTTGAATTGGGATATTTACGCAAGATATCGTGTCAGGGGATTTTATTTTTGTAAATTTTACCTGTACTATTTTACTTGTACTATTTTAGTGATGGTTAACAATTATGATGTACACCCTTTTATTTAGCCTTTAAGTACTTTAACCGATTGTGTGCCGTAATTACCGAAACAATTGAAATGTCATTGCGTCTTGCGTGGGTCCACGTTTTAAGCACTCATGAGGTTAATTCACCTAAATGGAATACGAACCGGCTTCACTGCAACATGCTAAAAAATCAACCTGAAAATTGAACGATCAAATTACCAATTCAGTAGCTTTAACATCTTAATTACCCTTCGCTTCCAAACAGGCGATAATCAAGTAAAATTACGAGCACCGTCACACCACAAGTAGTGTTGTACCCACAGACGTAGTGTTGTGCCGACTGACACGGCAATTGCGTAATTAAGTTCAAACATTGAAGCCTCGTTTGCATCTGTTCCCGACAGAGTTAATCGTGTTAGCTGAATTATGCCCCGTGTGGTACTGTTATGTGGTGTGATTTATAAGCTGTAGCGAGTAAAAGTCGTTAACGTATGTAGGAAATGTAGGTAGATATATAGTGCTGAATCACCACCAGCCAACTGTGAAATACAGTTTGTAACGGTCGGTGCTTGTGTCTTATTTATGTAGCTTAGCTACTCTGAGTGAATCATAGTAATGCACATACTGACTAATTTGCCAAAGGTGAGCGCCAACTGTGAAATACAGTTTGTAACGGTCGGTGCTTGTGTCTTATTTATGTGGCTTAGCTACTCTGAGTGAATCATAGTAATGCACATACTGACTAATTTGCCAAAGGTGAGCATTAAATATACACTTGTACTTCTAAATGGATAGTATTTAAATGAGCGAAAATAAATTCAAAAATACTGAATATGCCTTACTGAATACTAATTGGGCGACAAATAGTGGACGAATACAAATGTTTAAAACAGCGACTATTTCTGTCTGCAGGGTCTAAACTAACCTAATAGGAAGGAGATGACGGGAGCTGAGTTCGAACTTATTTATTTATTTATATATGCTTTATTGTAGGTACACCAAGTTAAAACAAAGAAAACGAAACTTAAAACTAAAATACATACAACGGGCGGCCTTATCCATGTCGGAGTGCCCTAAGTTCCCAAGCACGCTTCGCTCGCTCTTGGAATAATTCGTCGAAAACATGAATACACGTGAAATCCTGAAATCTGAATCGTGAAATCCCGGTGCACAGCGATGTCGCCTCGTCGGTTGTTCTGATATTTTCAAAAGAGCAATATGCCAAAATATAAAATAGAACCCCAAATACAATTAAAGTATGCAATAATATTGTTCCCGCAGCTCACAAAAATCTCCTAAAAGGAGAAACCGGATAAATAGTTACTTACTTAGTACAGTAGAGGGCAACTATTATACTAAGCAAGTAACTATTTCAGTATATTTTTCGCCCGGTTAATAATTTACCTTATAAATTGTATTTTTGGCATTTATTTATTTATAGTTTTTTAATTAACTATAAATAAATAAATGCCAAAAATATAATATATATAAATATATACGATACAGATACCAAATACATTAATTAACATAGCAATTATGAAACATAACAATGTTGGCAATTGTCTCGCATAAGATATAATTTAATAATTCACAAGTTGGGTTTAGTCAATAGTACAGACGTCAAAACAAATCACAAGCACGCACCTGGCGACAAATCAAGAACGCATTGTTGATTTGTCGCCAATTACGCATTGGCGCGCTTTTTCTAACCACTCGCGTGGTGGGGACAGCAGAATATGGCCGTTGACTACTGACCGCTTTAGAGCTTAGACGTCGTAGAAACACTGTCGATCCGTAATATTAGTAAGCAATATTGTAACTGTGACTTGTGTCTACTTGAACCGAATAATTTGTGTGATTTCATTTTCACGATTGCACCAACTGACCTGCCAACACACGATGTCTTAAGGCGCCTCCCCGAGCAAAACGCCGCGCTAGTAGAATTTTGTGCAGTTTTTAAGAGCTATGTACTCTTTATTTCAAAAGAAATATCAATTGATAAAAATACATTAAATTTCTACTGTTGATTCTAAAATGGTAGTACACTTTTTTTTAAAAGAGTTATATGTGTCACTAATCTCCTTCCAACAAAACCATAAAAATGTGAAATAATTATTGATAGCATGCATCTCCTCGTAAAGTGTTCATTAATTATTTTTTATACTAACACTTATGGATAGAAAATTTGATAACGAACATTTTGTAAGTTTTATTTTTTCAAAAGACCAATATTCGATTTTATAAAGATTTTATTCTAAAATCTGGGCGTATTCACTACCGTAATTCATGCGCCACCAGTGCCGCTAGGACAATAGGAATGCTCATATCTCATGCTGATTTTTTGGTCAGGGTACGGCCTTAACCTAAGGGAATACATCCTGAATTCCCGATGGTTTGCATCTATCTATCGGCCACCCTTGATGCTACACACATATTAAATAAACATGGCACAGTGGAGCAGTGGCCATAATTTGTTCACTAGACAATGATGGATAAAAACATCCTAAATTCATTGGCAATGAATCTGGAAATGTCTGGCCCCCTTATAAGCTTACCCCGCTATCGTTTATGACTTTACTGTGAAGGTTTTGGTCGAGCCGTCGCGACGTGGTTATTGTTATAGGTACAAGCGACGCAGGTCACGCAGGTCTATGACCGCCGATATATCAGCCTAAAATGAATATTGTCGTGGTCGATGGTCGGTTAATTGGTCCCTATCTATCCCAAAGCCCTTGCCTGAGTCTACCACTTAATGGTGTCAGAACCAATAAAAATCTAAGGCAGAATAAAAATCAACATTTGAAAACAATATAAATGCCTACGTATAGATAGCCTTTAAATTCATCTATAATATCTATACTATCATAAAGAGGCAAGATTTGTATTTTTATTTTTGTATGTAACGAATAAACGTAAAAACTACTGGACCAATTTTAGAAATTCTTTCGACGTTGAGTTAACTAGCGGACGCCTCGCGGTTTCACCCGCGTAGTTCCCGTTCCCTCGGAAATACATGGATAAAAAGTATCCTATGTCACCCGAGGATAGTGTAGCTTCCCAACGGTGAAATAATTTTTGAAATCGGTCCAGTAGTTTTTAAGTTTATTTTCGTTACATACAAAAATACAAATCTTTCCACTTTATAATATCTATCTTATCTATATATATATAAAAATGAATTGCTGTTCGTTAGTCTCGCTAAAACTCGAGAACGGCTGAACCGATTTGGATAATTATTTTTTTGTTTTGTTCGACAGAATACAGGGAAGGTTTAAAAACAAAAAAAATGGGGAAAAAAGGGTAGGGTAGGTGTAGGGTAGGTGTAGGGTAGGTGTAGGGTAGGTGTAGGGTAGGTGTAGGGTAGGTGTAGGGTAGGTGTAGGGTAGGTGTAGGGTAGGTGTAGGGTAGGTGTAGGGTAGGTGTAGGGTAGGTGTAGGGTAGGTGTAGGGTAGGTGTAGGGTAGGTGTAGGGTAGGTGTAGGGTAGGTGTAGGGTAGGTGTAGGGTAGATGTAGGGTAGGTGTGCAGGACGTAGCGTGTTCATTGGCCCCGAGAAAAGAAGGGCGTAAACCTTCTGGCCATTGCCGCTGAACGCCCCATCCACATCAACGAAAACAAAGGTTCTTGGATGCCTAGCTGCAGCAGTGACGTAGGGTTGCAAATCGACTCTAACGATTCAACGATGTGTTGGCTGTACTTGAGTTATTTCCAGATTCCGGGTTGCCTACTTCTGGATCAGCACTCCTGGTGTCCAGGTTCCGAGGTTCAGCTCGACAGGATCGAAAAGGGATGTCTTCATAAGGGTTGAAGTCGATGAATTAAATGAAACACTAAGTTATTCAGTACACGGCACGATTCTAGGGCTCTCAACAATTTCTGAGACTTGATTCTATATAAGAATTACTTCTTATTTACTAAGACAAGTACAAGCGACTAGCTTTGGATGACTACAAATTCTATTTTGGGCCCGGGGGTTCTTTATACCCTCGCATCGTGCCATTATTGAGAGCCCCGCAAATTCTCGCCGAAAATAATTTTTATTTATGTAAAAACCCTTATACATATTTGGTAAATAGGGTTACCGCACCCCTTCCATGGTGCTATCAATAGCTGGATTCCTTCGTACTGTAACACAGTAACGCCCCCTATCTATGTATCTAATCAATATACCTAATTTCCAGGTATTGATAGCTTCCCTAGACTATTTCCATGAAATGAAAGGACAATTCCCTTTATTTCCCAGTTAAAACCTTAATAGCTTTTAACCTAGTCTAAGGATATCTATAGGTTGGGTTGACCTGCTGGTGCCAATAGCAGGCTGTCTGTTGACGTCTAGAAAAAGCTTATTTTCGGGAATCTTCTATGGGATATCATCCCTTATGTAACGAATCTATAAATTCCTAAGTCATTTCACCGACTTTAGGACTTCCTACTTAGGCTAACCAGACAATCACCGCCTATTATGGGGATTCTGGTAGCCAATAGACCACACTTTACATTTCTAGTGTTTATGTAAGTCTATCTAGGTCATATGCACATAAGGTGCCTTGATATGTACAAATTTGATAGCTGGTCACTTTCTTTGCGCCCAGCTATCAGAGAAATTAGATATAAAAACACTAATAAGATTGGGACAACACGATGGTGCGTTTAACGGGCCATCGGGAGGTCCCCAAAAATTCCTTATTTTCGGAATTCCCAGGGGTGTATAGTCCCGGGGAGTGCCAAAAACTGACTAAAAATTACATTTCCAGAAACCTATTTTCTGGAATTGTACTTAAACTACTTGAGCGATTTTCGCTCCAAAGTGATGGCTTGGTAGCTAGTCCAGCAAGCCATCCGAAAGTACTTACACCATGAGTACATCTATTCCCTTCATGGAGTTATTCCACCTGAAGGGTCTACAAATTTCAACGTTTTACGTTGTTTACATTTTTCACGACTGCTTATCTCGTTGACTATCCAAGCGATTCTTCCCATCTAGAAACCGCCTGGAAGCCCTTTTAGCAGGCTTTCCAATGGTAGTACTTTTACCAGTACACCTATATGTTTCTAGGTACTTAGGGCACCTAAAACCGTAAGCGATTGCCAAAACCAGATAAACAGCAGTTTTTCTATTATATACTGACTTGATATCTCAAGTAAATGGGCTTTATATAAAAGACTACGCTAACTATGAGGTGTATATAGGCTTCCTGTCCCGGTCTAGGTCCCCCATATACCCTAAAATGACCTAAAACCATATATTTGGTGTTTGAGATATCAAGTCAATATTCCTATTTACATAGCAGAAACTATGTGGTCTTCACATAGTTTCATCATTATGTACTGATTTCATGTCCAGTACATAGGATAAGCCCTTAAAAACATGATTTTAATTACTATAATATTTTCAAAAACCACCAAAACTATAAATAACGTGTGGTTCCCTCTCACGGTTCATTCGGAACTAATCCGTCGCCGAGCACAGACGTATCGTATGACAGAAATTTATGTTTTTTACCATGATAACTCTTATCAGTATGCTTTCTAATGATTTTACTCTGTTAAGGGTGAACTATTGAACCCTATAACATACTGACAAACACTAAAAACATTATACTACTATCTCAAAAAATGTAGGTAAAATTTTAGTATAAATATAAACGTGCCTCTAAAATTCATTTTAGTATCAGGTGGCGCGCCGTGGTAAGCAGACATGTCTACACATACAAACTTCAATTTCTATGAACCATTTAGTATGGCTGATGACGCTTCGTCGCGAACATATCTCCCGCCGTGCAGTGCTGTGTCGACTCGAAGTGTTGTCGGCGCGGCGCTGCATTCCTTCGGTGAGCGACGGACGGCATTTCTCGGCTGCCGGCCAGGCCCACCGAGAGGACGGTCGCCGCTCCGGCATCTCTGGTTACTGGGGCAGTGGGACGAGTTTCTTCACCGGACGCTTCAAGGTACCGCCAAGCGTGCGTACCTCAGCGGTCCGGATTTCTCCGTCGATTCCTGGATACACGGCCACAATGCGGCCTCGCGGCCACGTATTGCGGGGCAGCTGGCCGTCGGCTATCAGGACAGGGTCACCCACTTTAAATCTGGGCCCACTACTATGTGGCTCCCGCCGGTTTTGGAGCTCCGGCAGGTACTCTCTGACCCAGCGACTCCAGAACATATCAGCGAGGATCCGTGATCGTCGCCATATTTTCCTGCTGTCTATATCTTGCTCGGTGAACGTGCCAGGTGTAGGTAGTCTGGCTGACCCACCGAGTAAAAGGTGATTCGGTGTGATGGATTCATCATCATCACCATCCACCGACACGTGTGTCAATGGTCGGCCATTTACAATGTACTCTGCCTCACAAATCAGTGTGGACAACACCTCTTCGGTGGGGTGTTCTTCTGTAAGTACATTGTATAGTGTGTTTTTTACACAACGAACTAGGCGCTCCCAGGCGCCTCCCATGAATGGCGCTGATGGCGTTATGAAGCGCCATACGATGCCTCTACGACTTGCCTCTGTTTTGAAGGCGTCTCGCAGCTCTCTGTCGGCGCCGTGCATGTTGGTGCCATTGTCTGAGTGTATCTCAGCTGGGCATCCTCTGCGTGCGGCGAATCGGCGCAGCGCCAATATGGCGGAGTCTGCGCTAAGGCTGGCGGCGATTTCAAGGTGCACCGCCCTTGATGTGAGACACGTAAATAGTGCTACGTATCTCTTCTGATGCTGCCGACCGACGGTGACGGATAGCGGGCCGAAATAGTCGAGCCCGGTATATGTAAACGGCCTCTTATGGTGAGCGAGGCGCGTTTTCGGATGGTCGCCGGTCGCAGGTACTGGTGGCTGTGCCTTGCGTATACGGCAATGCAGGCATCTTGCTATCACCTTCTTCGCTGTTGGTCGCATCTTCACGACCCAGTAGTGCTGCCGTACCTCATTAATTGTGAGTTCGGTGCCACTATGTTGTAGACTGCGATGTGTCCAGTCTATGTACAACTGCGTTATGTGATGGTCGCCATGTAATATAGGCGGGCGCATCACTTCTTCAGCTACCTCTTGCGTAGCTGCTATGCGACTTCTTAGTCGCAGCACGCCGTCGACGACCTGAATTTGTAAAGGTCGCAGCGAGCTATTTTTATTTATTTCTTCAACATTCGCTAACTCTGAAGCGAACGATTGTTGTTGTGCGACCTGGACAAGTATTTTCTCAGCTTCTTGGAGAAATTCTGCTTCTATGATTTGTCTGTTGACCTGGGTTGGTGCTCTGCATGCCTGCTTCTGCTTCTGTGCAGGTACAGCGGGCTTCTTGCGCCAGTCTGGGTCCTTTTCAGCGTTTTTTCTCGTCCGTTTATAGGACGTTATCTCTGTTCTATTTTTGCAAAGAGATATAAAACGCAGAACTGTGGCGGTCGCACGAAGCAGTCGCTCCCATCTGGAGAATCTGCTTGGCTCTGGAACGGCTTCTATGAAGCTCTTCTTGTCCCCTTCTGTGACAACGAAAGTTTTTTCTTCTCCCGTGTCGTTTGTAGTCGGAGGTTTCTCTGTGGGCCATAATTCGGGCCCAAGAGACAAAAAACTCGGCCCGCAGTACCACTCGTGGTCCGAGTTGAACCGCAGTGGCACGTCACGGGTTGCTGCATCAGCGATGTTCATCTTGGTGGGTATCCATCGCCAATCTTCGACTTTGCTATTGTCTTCAATAGCAGCTATTCGGTGAGCAACGAAAGGTTTGTATACTCTCGCTCCTCTTCTAATCCAGGTCAGTACGGTCTTGCTATCTGACCAATACGTTACTGACGTGGGCTTGCAGTCGTGTTCACTCATCACTGCTGCGGCTACGCGGGTTCCCAATACCGCGGCCTGAAGTTCGAGTCTCGGTATCGAAAGCAGTTTCAGTGGGGCCACCCGCGCTTTCGCCATAACAAGGCTTATTAAGTGCTTGCCTTCCACGGTCGTGGCCCGCCAGTATATAGCGGTAGCATATGCCATCTCGCTTGCATCAGTGAACACATGCACCTGCATTTCTATAGCGTCGCTATATCCAGGATAGCATCTTGGTACGCTAACGTTTTTTAGTTGGCGTAAATGTTGTACCCAAATTTTCCATTGTAATGCTAGGTCAACATCTAGCCTCTGATCCCAGTCGACGCCTCGCCTCCATGCTTCTTGCAATATTTGCTTCGCCTTGATGGTTACTGGCGAGGCGAGTCCGAGTGGGTCGTATAGCGACGCTACTATTCTGAGCGCCTCTCGCTTGGTGGGCGCCTCTCGGTCCAAGATACCCTCAGGCAGACGCGCGAGTGTGAGGTTGAAACCCAGCGTGTCTTCGCCTGGCCTCCATATGAGGCCGAGTATCTTTTCCGACGTATCTATATCTCCAATGGATACCATCTCAGTTTGTATGTGCGATGGGTCCATTTTTTCTAGGAGCTGCGAGCTATTTGAAACCCATTTCTTGAGTTCAAACCTCGCCTGTAGGTGTATTTTTCGCACCATACTAGCGACTTCTGCCGCCTTCTCGATAGTTCTATAACTATCTAGGTAGTCATCCATATAATGACTACGTAGTATAGCATCCACAGCTTCAGGGTGCTTCTCTATATATTTGTTTGCGTTCCAGTTCTTTGCAAAAATTGCTGTGCAAGGCGAACTGGCTGCGCCGAAAATGATGGACGTCATTCTATATTCTTCTGGCGCTCCTTCTCTGCGGTTTCCCCTCCACAGGTAGCGAAGCGCGTCTCGGTCTTGGCTCCGCACCTTCACTTGCATGAACATCTCCGCTATGTCACCGGTTATTGCGACGCAGTGGCGGCGAAACCGCATCATTACGCCTGGCAGCGACTGTAATAGGTCGGGCCCAGTTAACAGGAAGTCATTCAGTGACATTCCTCTCGATTTGGCGGCAGCGTCATGTACGATGCGAAGTTTGTCTGGCTTCATTGGGTTGAAGACATCGAAGTGTGGGAGGTACCAAGTTTTGCCCGGCGTGCTAATTGCGGGTGCCCTTTCAGCGTACCCTTTCGCTATTAGCGAGTCCATCTGGTCTGAGTATCTTCTTAGAAGTTCCTGGTTCTTGTCCAGCTTCTTTTCTGTTGAGACGAGCCTCTTCAGAGCTGTCTCAAAGCTATCTGGCATCTCAGCATGCTCATTACGCCAAAGCATGGCGGTTTCGATGTGTCCATTCTCTAATTGGACAGTTGATCGATTCAAAATGTCCTCTGCCCTTCTTGCTGGGTCAGAGGCGGGTCGCTGTGGGTTTATGCACAACGATTCTATGGCGAAATGTTCGCGCAACTGATGATCCAAATTGTCATCAGTTGTTATTCTATTGACATGATGTACTTGTTGTCGTAGTAAACTACTGTGCGCGCCATGTAGTGTCCAACCCATCGCTGTAAGTGACGCAATTGGTTGGTGTCTTGGACCTCTGCGAATCTCGCTGGCCAATAACAAATGCCAGTTGTCTTGGCCGACGAGTATTTTTGGCACGCCATTGTTGTACATCAACTCTTTTCTCAAGTCGGTTAAATGCTTGCAGCGTGCGACAACCCTATCGCTCACTGTTTGTTTTGCCAAGCTGAGTTTAGGTATAGTACGTGCTTTAAATTGTACCCTTCTCTCTTGCGGGCTAACCAGCGTCACCTTGACTCTTCTTGAGCATGGGGTGGTGAGCATGGTGTTGCCTATCGCACCGATCTTGAGCGGGTCCACAGGGCCCTCTGCCCCGACTTGCCTCGCGATGTCTTCATCCATCAGCGAAACGGTGGACCCATCGTCTAGGAGAGCGTATGTTGCTACCTCTCCCGCCGGTCCGATTACCCGGACCGGCACTATCTTGAGGTACGCCTGGCTCGATGGTGACCCGAAACTGGCCACCGTTTCCTGAGGATCCTTGCGGGATTCAGGAACATCGGGCTTCTTGTTGGCTTCCCTCTGCTGTTGCTTCTTCCTATGAAGAAGCCGATGGTGCGTATCTCTGCACCCGTCTTGGCCACACTGTTTTCTCTTACAAGTGTGGTTGCCTCGTCGATGTTGAAGGCAGCGATAACATAGATTGTGTTTTTTCGCTAGCTCCCATCTTTTCTCGACAGCTACGCCCCTGAATTGTGCACATCCAGTGGCGTAGTGATGTCCCACGTCGCAAACACGGCATTTTCCTACCGGTTGGTCCGTAGCTATATGCGTCCTTTGTGTGACGCGTCTGTTGGTGTTCGCCTCGGCCGAAGCGATGCCTTCGGGTGGGGCGAATGGACTACAGAAGTGTGCCTGTTCAGATATGAAATTACTGAACAATGAAATATCTGGCACCGATTGGTACTTCTCCGAATATGATCGGTACCATTGTGCTCGTAGCGAATTGGGTAACTTCTCTGTTAACAATCGCATAAGCTCCGCGTTCATAAGGTAATGACCCTTTTTTAACGCGCGGAGCGTGACTACAGCACCTCTTACGCGACTTGCAAACGCGCAGATGTCTCTTGGTGACTCACTGCAGCGCGGCAGTCCGCGTAATCTATCTGTTTCAGCTTGCGCTATGGAGTCTGGACGGCCGAACTGCAGCTCGAGTTCCTTCATGATGTCATCGGGCCTGGCATGTCCGATGAGTTCTGAGCTGACGGTTTCCATTGCACGTCCATGTAAGCTTCTCCTCAGCCTCGCTGTATTCTCGATGTCCGTAAAGTACGCTCGAGTTGTCTCATATATGGCCCGAAATGATAGCCATTCAGTATGAGAACCATTGAAATTCGGCAATGTCATGACGAATTTCGACGCAGAGGGGTTCGGTTGGTCCCGCTGTTCTATTTTCCTGTCGGCTAGCGACGCTATAGCGGACGTCAACTCCGTCAAGAATGGACGGAGACTATCCCTCTGACCTCCTGTACACTCAGCTGACGCTGCAACTGGAGGCTTTCGCACTTCTCTCTCCTTAGGATGCTGACCTTCTATTTGCGATTTGGTGGCGGCCGCAGTCAGGGGTCTATGCATAGAATTTCTGGTTCCCCCTTCAACGACGTTATCCTCCTTCTCAGGCTGAGGTTCTGGTGCCTCTTCTAGCCATGAACGCACGTACTCGTCATTCGAGTTTCTGTCATCCAGGTATTCAGCTTCGGAACCCTCTTCCTCCGCTCTCTGAAGTGCCAGTTGTGCAAGCTCCAACTTAATTTTGAGTAAGTCTTCGCGAGCTTTGTCTATGTTTTTTCGTGACCGAGTCACTCTAGTTGACGGCGGACGGCTATGTTCGATACGGGCGTCACCCCGGGTAGTCATCGGCATCGCTGTACGTCTGTCTTCTTCGGAAATCTTCTCTTTCTGAGAAGGTTTCAATGTTGTGTCTGAAGCTCCTTCTAATCTGGTTACTCTGGTAGAAACCGCTTGATCAGTTTCTATTGGTTGATGCGTCGGAGTGCTTTCAGTTTGAGGCGCTAGAGGGCGCTGCTCGTCCGACGGCTCGGTCCCTTCGGTTGTGGAAGGTGAACACGGCGGCAGCTCATGTCTGATGCCAGCTGGCTGATCCAACTCCACGGTCCATGCCTCCGGCGTCTTGCCTTTGGATCTGGTTATCGGCATTGTTGTTGAAATATTTTCTTTTGAAAACTCGAAGTTAGTTTTCAAAGATAAGTCCCAGTTCCGGGCTTCAGCGTTCAAACCGACGATCTCCAGAAGTTAACCTCCACTTCGATTGACTATAATTCAATCTTCAAATAAAAAATCACTAAAAACTTACGGTCAGTGATAAGTCTTCAGGAAACTTCAGGCATTTGCTATACAAGTTTATTTTTCCCATAAACGTGTATGTTCTATTTGATTGACTATAATTCAATCAAATTCTAAATCACCGAAAAGTCAAGGTTACTTTTCGGTGGTGATGCTTCATGAACTGCTTGTCCAAAGCATCAGAGCCGTGCATCAATCTTCCGAGCACGTATCTTGCTTGATTGAAGAAAATTCAATCTTCAAATAAATCACCGAAACGTCAAAGTTATTTTCAGTGATAGTGCTTCAGGAACCGCTTAGTCAGTACATCCGAAACGTATCTAAGTCTTCAGAGTACGTTTCTTCCATTCACTGACGAAAATTCAGTCTTCAAAATTTTCCTGAAAACATAGGGGTTGTTTTCAGTCATAAGGCTTCAGGAATTATTCTTCAATCATCAAGGATGCACATCAGCCTTCTAAACGCACGTCTTGTATTTTTCTGACGGGCGCTCGTTTTTTAAACAAATCGCTAAAAACATAAGGGTAGTTTTCAGCGATAAGTCTTCAGGAACTATTCTTCCGCGTCAAAGACGTAATCCAATCTTCTGAACGAGTATTCTTGGTTGAATAAACAAGCGTTCAGTTCTAGAACAAATCACTGATAACATAGGGTAGTTTTCCGCGATAAGTCTTCAGGAACTATTCTTGGGGCTTCAAGGATGCGCATCTGTCTTCATACAGCATTTTGCGGCTCACAGAAAATTTCTTCTATTTTCTTACAATTATTGAAAAAATAGGGTATTTTCAATAACTGTCTCCAGAATTTTACCTCTTGGATCCAGCGGCAAATAGGGCACGTAGGACTTGTTCCCTGCAGTGCACGTCGATTTTTGGTTTATTTGTGAAATTAATTTCTCCAAAATTCGAAAAATTAATTCCACCACTGTTTCTTCCTGACGTCCTGGGGCGCTCCAGACTTCGAATTTCGGCTCGAACGGGTCAACGTTGTGTTGCACGTAGCCGACTTAATATGCAGGCACCCAGTTGTTTTTTCTGGATCTGCTGTTCCCGACGTCCTGGGGCTCTCCAGGCTCCAAAATTCGGCTCGAACGGACCATTAAATGTGCAGGACGTAGCGTGTTCATTGGCCCCGAGAAAAGAAGGGCGTAAACCTTCTGGCCATTGCCGCTGAACGCCCCATCCACATCAACGAAAACAAAGGTTCTTGGATGCCTAGCTGCAGCAGTGACGTAGGGTTGCAAATCGACTCTAACGATTCAACGATGTGTTGGCTGTACTTGAGTTATTTCCAGATTCCGGGTTGCCTACTTCTGGATCAGCACTCCTGGTGTCCAGGTTCCGAGGTTCAGCTCGACAGGATCGAAAAGGGATGTCTTCATAAGGGTTGAAGTCGATGAATTAAATGAAACACTAAGTTATTCAGTACACGGCACGATTCTAGGGCTCTCAACAATTTCTGAGACTTGATTCTATATAAGAATTACTTCTTATTTACTAAGACAAGTACAAGCGACTAGCTTTGGATGACTACAAATTCTATTTTGGGCCCGGGGGTTCTTTATACCCTCGCATCGTGCCATTATTGAGAGCCCCGCAAATTCTCGCCGAAAATAATTTTTATTTATGTAAAAACCCTTATACATATTTGGTAAATAGGGTTACCGCACCCCTTCCATGGTGCTATCAATAGCTGGATTCCTTCGTACTGTAACACAGTAACGCCCCCTATCTATGTATCTAATCAATATACCTAATTTCCAGGTATTGATAGCTTCCCTAGACTATTTCCATGAAATGAAAGGACAATTCCCTTTATTTCCCAGTTAAAACCTTAATAGCTTTTAACCTAGTCTAAGGATATCTATAGGTTGGGTTGACCTGCTGGTGCCAATAGCAGGCTGTCTGTTGACGTCTAGAAAAAGCTTATTTTCGGGAATCTTCTATGGGATATCATCCCTTATGTAACGAATCTATAAATTCCTAAGTCATTTCACCGACTTTAGGACTTCCTACTTAGGCTAACCAGACAATCACCGCCTATTATGGGGATTCTGGTAGCCAATAGACCACACTTTACATTTCTAGTGTTTATGTAAGTCTATCTAGGTCATATGCACATAAGGTGCCTTGATATGTACAAATTTGATAGCTGGTCACTTTCTTTGCGCCCAGCTATCAGAGAAATTAGATATAAAAACACTAATAAGATTGGGACAACACGATGGTGCGTTTAACGGGCCATCGGGAGGTCCCCAAAAATTCCTTATTTTCGGAATTCCCAGGGGTGTATAGTCCCGGGGAGTGCCAAAAACTGACTAAAAATTACATTTCCAGAAACCTATTTTCTGGAATTGTACTTAAACTACTTGAGCGATTTTCGCTCCAAAGTGATGGCTTGGTAGCTAGTCCAGCAAGCCATCCGAAAGTACTTACACCATGAGTACATCTATTCCCTTCATGGAGTTATTCCACCTGAAGGGTCTACAAATTTCAACGTTTTACGTTGTTTACATTTTTCACGACTGCTTATCTCGTTGACTATCCAAGCGATTCTTCCCATCTAGAAACCGCCTGGAAGCCCTTTTAGCAGGCTTTCCAATGGTAGTACTTTTACCAGTACACCTATATGTTTCTAGGTACTTAGGGCACCTAAAACCGTAAGCGATTGCCAAAACCAGATAAACAGCAGTTTTTCTATTATATACTGACTTGATATCTCAAGTAAATGGGCTTTATATAAAAGACTACGCTAACTATGAGGTGTATATAGGCTTCCTGTCCCGGTCTAGGTCCCCCATATACCCTAAAATGACCTAAAACCATATATTTGGTGTTTGAGATATCAAGTCAATATTCCTATTTACATAGCAGAAACTATGTGGTCTTCACATAGTTTCATCATTATGTACTGATTTCATGTCCAGTACATAGGATAAGCCCTTAAAAACATGATTTTAATTACTATAATATTTTCAAAAACCACCAAAACTATAAATAACGTGTGGTTCCCTCTCACGGTTCATTCGGAACTAATCCGTCGCCGAGCACAGACGTATCGTATGACAGAAATTTATGTTTTTTACCATGATAACTCTTATCAGTATGCTTTCTAATGATTTTACTCTGTTAAGGGTGAACTATTGAACCCTATAACATACTGACAAACACTAAAAACATTATACTACTATCTCAAAAAATGTAGGTAAAATTTTAGTATAAATATAAACGTGCCTCTAAAATTCATTTTAGTATCAGGTGGCGCGCCGTGGTAAGCAGACATGTCTACACATACAAACTTCAATTTCTATGAACCATTTAGTATGGCTGATGACGCTTCGTCGCGAACAGTAGGTGTAGGGTAGGTGTAGGGTAGGTGTAGGGTAGGTGTAGGGTAGGTGTAGGGTAGGTGTAGGGTAGGTGTAGGGTAGGTGTAGGGTAGGTCTAGGGTTGGTGTAGGGTAGGTGTATCTTAGTGTTTTTATGGCAAAACGAAGTTTGCCGGGAAAAGCTAGTTATATATATATATATATTATAGATATCTTATCTTATCTTATGGAGGGGTCGAGAAATAACTCGGACACTTCGACCCATTGGGATCTATTGTGGTCACCTAGATAACTTACTCCTCCTCAATCTCGTTGAAAACTGTTTTCATGAGCTTTACAGCGAGACTTAGGAGATATAAGCTTATAGTCTTCTGGTTTTGGGTATCCAACCCCTAGGAGACGCATTCGCTTACCAGCCAGTGCATCGCATGTGCATAGTTGGTGCTCCATGCGTTCCGAATGTTCCCCACACAACCTGCACATGGGTGTCGCGGTTAGACCCATTTTCATGAGCATGTCGTTGGTTCCAAAGTGCCCAGTAAAGGCCCCAAGTAGGTGGCGGATATGCCCCCTGCTCATGTTCCAAATGCATTCCCGGGCTTTGACAGAGAGCCTAGGAATTTCTTGGAGTGTTGTAGACCGGTATTGGACAGCCAACAAATTCGTTGTCTGTGATCTGCAAACTCCCTAAATGCGGCTTTTACGAGACACGTCGAGATGCCTACACATGGTTCTGGACCCACAAAATCATTTACTGAGCCCTCTCTTGCCAGTTCATCAGACACTTCGTTACCATGGAATCCTTTGTGCTCAGGGACCCACATGAGTCTTACCCTGTTGTGCTTCCCAAGCCTATTAAGGGTCCGGATAGTATTGATAACTATCCCTACTAGAAAAATGTCAGTGATCTCAATGCCTGAGTGTATAATAAAGTCATCCGATATATTTACCGTGTTTCTGCCAAATAAACAACTTTGTCTTTGTTGGCAATCTTGCTCAGCTTATAAAATCGCCCCGCTATCGCTACCTCCGATAACTTGCAATTGAAGGTCGTAACGCACGAAGCGTCGCAAAATGTTTACAGTTATGCAAGCTAGGGCTTCGGATGACGACTTGTCGGGCTGAAATATTTTACATCGTATGAAATTAGCGCACTAATATTATAGATGGGAAAGTTTGTACGTTCGGATGTTTGTTAATCATTCGCGCCCCAATGGTTGTATAATTTGAAATTTAGAATATGGTTGGCCTAAATTAGGTTCAGTTAAGCATGGCCTGGATTTGAACGTAGTACATCTTTTATCCCAAGCAGTGGTACGTTCCCGTGGTATAATATTCGACTTCCATGCCAGTGAGGTCGTGGCAACGGCTAGCAGCTGTTTATATTTTATTTTTATTTCAACGTGATTTATAGAGTAGAATGTTGAAATTAATTGTGATAGAGTGGTGGGCTGATGTGGTCTTTAAATCATTGGTCGATGTTAACAAGCTGATGATATATTGGTACAAGATTTAATTAATTTGGTAAAATTTATTGTCATTTCTTTATAGATTCACAAGGCCTCTATGGTTAATAATATTATGTGGTAGTGATTCCCACTAAAAGAAAGGGCAATTTTACCGACAATTTAAATTCAAAAGAAATTTGTTGCGAAATACTAAACTATTACATATTTTTCCATCACACACAACACAAATACTAGAATAGAATAGAATAGTAAACATTTATTCGACATAGACACAACACAATAACAACAGTCACAAAGTAACAGATAAGAATAGTAAAAAAAGTATAAACAAGGTTTAAGAATGATTGCGCCGAGCGTGCTCACACTGAAAGGGTTACCAACTCAGCATTTGCTGGCGTCAGACACCCAGCGCTGATTTTCAGTTGGCACTCCGCTAGTGATACACGGACGTGGGTAAATAAAATAGATACTTAAAATAATGTCATAATGTGAATATGTACTCTTTAAATAGTACTGCCAAAAATTATTGGACTGTTTCGAAAAGAGTATCTTCACCAATGCAAGTCCAATAATTAAAATAAAAAAACCGGCCAAGTGCGACTCGGACTCGCGCACGAAGGGTTCCGTACCATTTTCGCGATAAAAAACCGGCCAAGTGCGAGTCGGACTCGCGCACGGAGGGTTCCGTACCGTTATCGCATAAAATGGCAAAAAAATCACGTTTGTTGTATGGGAGCCCCACTTAAATATTTATTTTATTGTTTTTTTAGTAATTTCTGATAAAGCGGTAACAGAAATACATAATCTGTGAAAATTTCAACGGTCTAGCTGTCACGGTTCATGAGATACAGCCTGGTAACAGACAGACAGACAGACAGAAGGACCGCGAAGTGTGATATAATTATTAGTAATAGGGTCCCGTTTTTACTCTTTGGGTACGAAACCCTAAAAACGGCAAAAAACACGTTTATTGTATGGGAGCCCTACTTAAATATTTATTGTATTCTGTTTTTAGTAAGTTGACTTACAAGTTGTAGGTCGTGGGTTCGAGCCCAGGCAGGCGCTTTTCTTTGTGTAAATTATTTCATCACCACTGCTCTCAAAACGGTGAAGGAAAACATCGTGAGGAAACCAGCATGTCCTAGAACCAAAAATTCGAAGACATGTGACATTCACCAACCCGCACTGGGCCCGCGAGGTGGATTAATGACCATTCCCTCTCACAGAGAGGAGGCCTGTGTCCCAGCATTGGGAACATTAATAGGCTGATGATGATGATGTTTTTAGTATTTGTGGTCATAGCGGCAGGCAACAGAAATACATAATCTGTGAAAATTTCAACTGTCTAGCTATCACGGTTCATGAGATATAACCTGGTGAAAGATAGACAGACGGACCGCGGAGTCTTAGTAATAGGGTCCCGTTTTTACTCTTTGGGTACGGTATGGGTAAGACTCCTTACCCATACCGTACCCAAAGAGTCACACGGATGCACTCGCATCCGTGTGTATTATTGAAGATAATGTATGTAAAGCATATGCGGATTTACTTATTTTCTTACATAAAACATTTTAATGTGTGATTTCCAGTTTAGTTGTTTATCTATTTAGAGACCCAGGAATATTGTAGATTTAGCTTCTTCTACAACATCATTATTGTAGTGTACATTAAGGCTCAGGCTAGGTATCCGTCGGATGAAATGTATAACATTTATTTTACTCAACTTTATTTTTAAATTGTTTTCATCTAACCAGTTTACTATTGATTTTAAAGATTTATTGATGTCACTTTCATAGGTCTCTACACTTTTGCAAGGTATTGTAACAGTACTATATCATCCGAAAACAGTGTGACTGTCTGCTCAATGCATTCAGGTAAGTCGTTAATGTACAATACGACTTACTTGTACAATTGTTATGATTTAAATATGGATTGCATGCATGATGTTTCTTATTTATATTTAGTTATAGAAATTCAGACATGATGTAAGAATCGTTAATGAATAAATGAATTGAATTGAATATAAATGTAAAAGGACCCAGCGTCAAGTTAAGTTTGGAGTACCACAGGGGCAAAACTTAACTTGACGCTCTGAAGATCGCATTACCTCTTCCTTCTTATTTTTCGTATTAATTTGGTTAATTTCAGTTATTTGTATTCTATTTTTAAGTAAGATTCAATTAAATTAAGAACATTGCCTCTAATACCATAGGCTTCAAGTTTTGTTAACAGAGTAGTATGATGCACGTAATCAAATGCCTGGATCATATCGCAAAATATGCCACAGACAGGTCTACAATTATCGACATTTTTAATAAAACAAACAAAATTGTATATGAAGTCAAATATAGCCATATTTTTAGACTTAGATAGAATTTTTTAAATCGGACCAGTAGTTTCGGAGCCTATTCGGTACAAACAAATAAACAAAATCTTTCCTCTTTATAATATTGGTATAGATTATTATTATAGTATAAATTAATCAATAATTTGACACAACTGTAGTTACATATTATTATGTATTGTAACTTCTTGGTATTTAAAAATAAATGTTGTTGCTCGTAAATAAATTAAATTACTATAACTTAGGTTTTAAATAAATAACATTGTGAAAATAAATTAAGCTAAATGTCTAGCAGTGGAATGCTGTAGTCTGATGATCTAGTCCTAAGTTCATGAATATTTTTTAAATCTAAATAAAACATTGCTTCATTCACAAATCATTTTCCAAACATCATCGTGATTATCATCGTATGGTCTATTCCTAACTATGTTGGGATCGACTTCTAGTCTAACTAGATGCAGCTGAATAACAGTATATTACATACCTACTAGCTGACCCCCGCGGCTTCGCTCCCGTCAACTGGCTACCTACCTACCCTACCCTACCTAACTTACCTACCCTGCCTACCCTGCCTTTTTTTTTTTTTGGGGGGAAACCTTCAAAAGGCGTCTGGAATTTTAGGGAACAATCCAGGGAGTGTGGGATTTTTACCTCACTAAAACCACCTTGGTGATCACCATCAGCACTTAGAAGGGACCCCGTGACCTTTCAAAAGACCACTCCGGAACCACAGGCCACAGGCGTTGCACAGAGGGGGCTTTGTGCAACGCCTGTTAGGGCACGTCCCTGGAGAGATTAATAATGCACCTCCCCGACTGAGCCTCGCTGTGCACGGCAGCACTTGACCACTGTGCCACCGTCTTTCCTGGAGTCACTTGGTGGGCCTACCCTTCCTACCCATCCCTACCTACCTACCTAATATTTATTATTTATCGTCAATAGTTTTCTCAGCGCACACCAAAGAATGGATTTTATAGGCAACATTTTGCTACCTTGGGTTACATTATTGCAATTTTCATAAGGATCTCCATTTTTTTATATATATTATAGCCTATGACACTCAGGAATAATGTAGCTTTCTACTGGTGAAAGAATTTTCAAAATCGGTTCAGTAGACCCAGAGATTACCCCTTACAACGTCACAAACTCACAAATAATACCTCTTTATAATATTAGTATTGATAGTGACTGTATATCTGACTTTCAATTACCTAGTTAGTGGGAAATTTTTGGCCCCATCGGCGAGCAATGTGCCCTGCCCACTGCCACTTAAGTTTCGCAATTCTTCGAGCTATGTCGGTAACTTTGGTTCTCCTCATTCCTGATGCGAACACGCAGGGAAACTCCGATCACAGCCCTCTCCATTGCCCTTTGGGTGACTTTAAGATGTCTGATGAGGCCCATTGTGACCGACCACATCTCGGTCGGTGATCAGTTCACTTGCAACACACACTGGTCATTGTGATTATGTCCTTTATTATTATTATTTTCTAAGCATTTACATTAATATAATAATAAAAAATATGTATATATAAATAAAAAAATTGAGGCCCGCCGGTATCGGGAGCAAATTCCAAGCTACCTGCGGACAGGACTCCAGAGAGGCACTATTATTGTTATTATTTTTAAATATCAGATTAAAACACTCTTTAGCAACCAAATATGTTAAAATATATTTTAATAATCGTGTTACCATTTTTCAATATTCTCCAACGAATCTATGTTACGTTGAAGATTGAAATTCCTAGGAAATTATCCTCCAAACAGAGAAGTCGTCTCAAAACAACAGAAAATCATCCGTAACAAAACTGAGATTACAAAATAACCACATTAAATCATTGACTAATATACATCGAGATGTTAGTGGTCCACGACGCATTTATCTGCGGACCCACAGAGTATAAAATCGATGCACTGGCAGAAACTGGACACGCCATTACTTCTAATAGAAGTCCGCGCAATGTTTCAATAAGATTCAGCTGTCATAGCCATAGCCAATTGTCATGGAACGTCAATTTCTATGCGTAAACCGTGACAATCAGTAACGTACTTCGTTTGTCTGGAAAGTTTTAACTACTATCAAAAATGTAGTTACTCAAAACTACAATAATATATTTCGTGAAAAATAAATAAAATCGTTGAATAGATGGAAAACTTATAATACGCACATTGGTTGCGCCAACATGCAAAATTTTATTGTCGTCCGCAGTCCTGCCAACCCATCCCTTTCCCGCACATACCTCGCGAGTGAATAAGAAGATTCGCTCCGCCGTTTTTGTGAAAATACTTCCGTATCGAACCGGACCGCAGGCGCAAATGGCGCCGACTCGCTCCTTAGAAAAATATTGATAACTTCGGAATTACCGCGTTTTCGCATTGATTCACTGCACCGACAACGCGACCTCGCGGTTCCAGAAAAGGTTTGTGCTTACTTACCTAATTATTTTCAGGTTGTATTCTGTCGTTCCACACCCCCGCAACTCGAATTACCTATCATCAAGCGTTTTTCAATCGTTTTGCTCCGCACCGCAGATACAGTCCACTAAACCAGTCATACGCGCCACCACATATCAATTTATTCTTCTATCTATGCTTGTCATGCAAAACGTAATTTCTATACTCAATTATCTCTGTTTATCACTGATTTGAAAACGCTTAACATCTTCGCCATTACAGCGGCTCTTATCGTTAATAATTTTAGCTCTAGCGTTATTTAATAAGCACGTTAATTTCTGCGGCAATAAATTTTTTCTATCTTTTAGGACTTTAAATAAATATCTCCAGAGCTGGCCGCAGGGTCGACTCGTTGGTCTATGTGCGAGCCTCACTGACCGCGGCGATTCGTCTCTCCGCCCTAATCACAAGGGACAAGATTGATGGCAGAACGGAAAGTTAAATTTTATTACACACTGGGTTACAAGGGCCTGTGGTGTATGTGGTAGATTTTGTAAGATAGATCGAAAAGAAAATTAACTGGATGGAAGGAGTTTCAGTGCCATATTTTTTACAATCTAGCACTGTGCCTCTCTTTATAGGCGCCCTGTATTTTAGTGCCATGATTACGGAATCTGATAAAAATTCCTCAGACCTGGGTCTGAGGAAATTACACCAGATTCTTACACATGGTGTTTGTTTGTGGCTCCTTCACTCATTTATCTGTTTTTATGCCACTGTGTCACCAGCGTAGGAAAAAATACGTAATAGAGAAAATTCTTTACTTAGTTCTCATAAAGTTTTTCACAGAATGATTGAGCTAATTATTATCAGTTCTGAATATAAAGTGTATTCTGAACTGATAATAATTAAGATATTAAAATAAAAAATGCTTCCATTTGCCGCTTATTTTTGCAAATACATTCAGGCATATAATTGACCAATTATGTTTAGCCTCTTTATCGACATGTATCTCTTCGTATTCTTTAAAAAGAAAATAAATAACGTTACTCTATACTGCCAGAATCTGAAACATTTAATTTAAATATTTGCTAGTCCGGTTTATCCCAAAAAGCGATAGTTTGTCATATTTCGCTAAACAATAGTAACCTACCTTCTCCTCATTTATAATATTATATGAGTAAATAGTAATTGTTTGGTCTAACAATCCAGATTATAAATTAGAATTGTCTTAGAAATTAATTGTGTGTTTAATTCAACCACAATTTTCAAATCACCCACTTAATTCACTTAGCAATATTTTGACTTTATACCAAACAAAAAATCAGAATAAAATTTGTGTTTACGTGAATAATTACGTAAAATACAGACTGTGATGAATAGCGTTGATGTGCAATGCACGTATTTTGCCAAGTTTTTTGCACGCAAATCATTGTCGGGAACATTTGTCATAGCTATTTGAGTCAGGAGATATATTTATAACGTGTTTGAACAATTATTTGCGTGTGTTACTCTATTAGTTGAATAAAAGATGGATTTTGCAATGTCGGCCTGATTTCATTAAATCATTGGATGATGTTTTAATTTTAGTTATAAAAATTCAAACATTGGATTAAAACATTCGGAAAGATTTATAAGAAAATAAAAGTCAGTTTTAGTGTCTGCATTTTTTTGTTTTCAAAAGAGAAAATATTTCATATTTTTTCTAATTTATTTTAGGCTACTGCAGTAACAAAAATTGCTACACTTTATACCGGGAATAAATGTAGATTTAAAAATATACAGAGGCAGCATACATAATATAAAATAAGAAATAAATAAAATGTAGATAAAATGTACATTAATCTCTTTATCTAAAGAAAGAAACAGTATTTAATTGCCACAAAACGGCACAAAAACATAGGACAAGAACAAAAACAAAAGTAGTAGATTTTGCTTCAAACTATTCACACACTATCTTATAATAAAAACAGCCTATGAATAAAAAAAAAGAGATATCTAAAAAAAGAGATATCAAAAGAGGATATCTTTGAAGTTCGATTTTAAGAACATACGTAAAAAGTGAGAACCCATTATTCAAAATTTTGCCATCCCAAAAAACCAGAAGCGTACCTAACGTCAATTTATCCACAAAAAAAAACTGAAAGCTTCCATTTGGCAAGTTCCAGCGCTGGAACATTTGCGTCATTTCAGTAATGTAAATCATTACAGGACGCCATTTGTCAGCGTTATCATCTGTGCCGGTGACATTCTGATGCGGTGCCGCGGCTATTTTCTACGTGAAAAATATTTTTAACTATTCATTTTTATATTTATAAATATTCCACCCAGGCCAGAGTAGACATACAGTTGGTATCTAAAGATGGACGTCATTATTGAAGTAGAACTTAAAACTCTAGCGTGAGGATTAATTTGCACTCGTTTAATACAGAGGGGAAGGCGGGCGATAAAGGGAGCTGGTCAAGTCAATGCTCCAGAGCCTTGAACATCGTCGCCGAGTTGCCGGCTTGTCGGTTTTTATCGGATTCATTTTGGGGAGTGTGCGATGGAATCGCATGATCTAATTCCACCCAGCCCGTTCCATCATCGGACTACCAGACGTACGGCGATGCGCCATCGATACATGGTGGACATCCCACCCATACGCACAAAACGTTTTGGGGAAACTTTTTTTTTTTTTTTATTTTTTTTATTTGTAATGGGTTTGCTCTTGACTCTAGTCTAGGTCATAGGTAGAGATAGAGTCTACGATGGAGTGAGCTTACCCAGAAGAAGCCTGTTCACTCTAACTTTGAAAAGATTCGGGTTGAATGCGTTCGGAAACACAGACGCAGGCAGTGAGTTCCACTCATTCGCTGTGCGCATTATAAAGGATGTTTGGAAGCGCTTGGTTCGAATTGGTGGAATGGCAACAAGGTAAGGATGATAACTTGCAGTGCGTCTAGATGTCCGATGGTAGAAGGGGGCTGGTGGGGGGATGAGGTCGTGGAGTTCCTGAGCACACTCACCGAAGTACAGTCTGTAGAAGACCGACAAGCAGGCAACTTTGCGGCGTACAGCTAAGGAGTGAAATTTCTTGCCGGAGTCTGTGTTTGCCAATAGCTAGAGTCTGGCAAACAAAAGTAGTCACTCGAATTATTTGCAAACTTATTATATGGCAATGCTGTACTAATGTCAACATAATTTTTTGGTGATTTGTTGTGGTCTTGATAATAGCATTTATTAAGTGAAAATGAATAAAACAATTAAAAGTGGATTACGGGAGATGTCGTTTTGCATGATGTCTAAATATCAAGAAAAACATCAGGAGAAAGACGTCGAATTCAAACAAAAACAAGATTGTTTACGTGTGGTGTTAGATTTCATAAGTTAGAATGACGCTAATAAGTTTAATAAACCAAAATTATTATAGAATACTGTTGTTTTTTTTATTGAGATTGATACATAATATCTTAAATATTACCTCACTCAATTACCTATCGTATTTTTACTCAGACGTAATAAAATAAATAATTCTAAAGTATCAAATCAGGTTATTCCAGGTATGTCATACTAGTTTTGGAATTTTGCCTCGCTTTTTCAGTCTCTACTTTCGTTTGCCAGACCGTACTTTCTTTTTCTTCTTTCTTCGAAAGTTTTTAAGTCAAGAGTGAATAGGTTTTTTCTAGACAAGCGTGCTTCACCGTCAACATCATCGCTTACCATCAGGTGAGATAGTGCTCAAGCGCAAGCCTATAGAAGATAAAAAAAAAAAAAAATGGATGAAAAAGTATGGAACGGGAAGAAATGAATTTATGGAGCTAATAATATCTATACTTAATACTTAATAATATTTATAATATTATAAAGAGGAAAGATTATTTTGTCTGTTTGTTTGTTTGTACCGAATAGGCTCCGAAACAATTGGACCGATATGAAAAGTTCTCTCACCAATAGAAAGCTACATTATTCTTGAGTGACATAGGCTATTTTTTAATCCCGAAAATGGGTCATTTTCGGGATTAACCACGGGAGCGAAGCCGCGGGCAACAGCTAGTTTAATATATAAAGAATATTTCTATTACGTTCACTAAGTTATACCGGTGTAAGTGAGCCATTACCCTTACATCTCTTGTGTATATCCCGAAGAGGAAAACGCAATCGATCTATGAAGCGAGTTGTCAATCCATTTAATGCTAGGGTTTAACAGCTCACATCAAGCAAATTTCCCCAGTAATCAATGTTTTCATGATATCATTTTATCAGAATAGCTCTACTGATACTACAGGTACAGACGTGGGTCGCCAGTCTTGTTATAGGGACTAACTTACCTAGGTCTTCTGTTATAGGGTAAAAGAAGAAATAAAGCAAAATTTGGACTAGAGCAGTACTATTTATTATCCGAAAACTCAACTACAAAAATTGTCTAACCGGGGACCGATGGACTCTAGACTAACGAGGTATTTCAATTAGGTTTTAGTTATTGACTCTTTTAAGTATTTAAGGCCGTACCCTGACCAAAACATCAGCATGAGATATGAGCATTCCTATTGGCCTAGCGGCACTGGTGGCGCATGAATTACGGTAGTGAATACGCCCAGATTTTAGAATAAAATCTTTATAAAATCGAATATTGGTATTTTGAAAAAAATAAAACTTACAATATGTTCGTTATCAAATCCATTAGTGCATGTTAGTATAAAAAATAATTAATGAACACTTTACGAGGAGATGCATGCCATCAATAATTATTTCACATTTTTATGGTTTTGTTGGAAGCAGATTAGTGACTGACGTGTATTTTTATTAATTGATATTTCTTTTTAAATAAAGAGTAGATAGCTCTTTAAAACTGCACAAAATTCGACTAGCGCGGCGTTTTGCTTTGCGACTAGGGAGGCGCCTTAAGGTAATGTTAGCAGGCTGGTCACGGCGTACAATGTGTTCTGGTGAGCCGGTGATGTGGGGGTACACCCTAGAGGAGGGTCCAGCCGCGGTGGGTTCGTGGTGAGTGCTAACGCGTACCCGTTTTCCCGCCATAAGCGGCTCAGGAGGACACCGTGGTGTTTTAATAGGTTGAAGTCCCAACTGCGCTATCTCCCCGTGGTAGCGAAGTATGCATGAGCATTAAAAAAGGTAATGTCAGCAGTCGATTCCTTAATATTATTTTACCGACAGTAAAAAGAAGGAATTTCTTACCTACGACTCGTAAAAAACCAATAAACTTAATACGAGTAGTACAAGATCCGACCGCAAATATCAAGTCAATGTTTTTGGTTGAACTTATTTTTTTTATGACAGATACGTGATAGAAGAATAGATTACAGCAGGCATGCATCTAGCCGCAATTAGTTTTTGGTGTTTTTTTCTTAACTTGCCCACACGAGGAATTTCTCTTGTATTGCGGAAACATTTACAACATCAAGTAGCTCTCAGTTAGCTAATACTTACGGGCAACCAATAGATTGTGGCTAACTGAGAGCAGCTACCAATCTTTTTTTGCTATTATTAATATCACTTTCTTAAAATCAAAATCATTTTTTATTTTATTTTACATAGGCCTACATGGGCACTTATAAAACGTCCACAAAAGGTGCACGGTTCGGGGAACCGGCAAGAAACTCCGTGGTTACTCTTTTAAAAATTTTGTGTTTACAATATTTCCATGTTTCAGCATTAGTACTTGGATTTGGGGGGACAACATAGGCCCGACAATAAGTCGTTGAAATTAAAAAAACAAACAATTAAAAAAGTAAAACGAAATAAAAAGTTAGCAAATGTTAACAATCATCTAGAAATCTAGAAAGCCCACAATGTTCACACATTCACAATCGGTAAAAAAAAACAAATTAAAAAAAACAACACTTTTATCAGTGCTGTAACTATTCTTAGCAAAGGGCTTTAATAATGATTCAAAAACATTGTAAAAAGTCTAATTAAAAGAGAAAGTAAATGAGATTGGGAATAGTTAGAGACATCCATCTTACTAAACTAAACTTTCATATCGGGGATCGTAAGTCGTGGTGGCCCAGTGGCTACGATTTTGCCTCTCGTGTTTGAGTACGTTGTTTCGGGCAAGTACTACTGTGACTTTTTCAAATTCATATGAACTTTTTAGTTTATCTTAAACATCACAGGCAACAGTGAAGAAATACATCGTGAGGAAACCTGGACTTACATAGTTAAATGTAAGTCTGAAATAGCCAATTCAGAGGTCTGTGGGGTTCCCAGAGGTGGCCACGAATTCACACGAAAAGAAGAAGAAAAGATATTTGGGATTAAATATCAAAAATAAATCACAGTTTATTTAATTAAGGTTATTGCAACTAGATATTGCTAAGCAACCCATTGAGATTGCTGTAAATCTATTCTATTATCAAGTATCATTCATGAAAACTACGTTTTATAAAAAACTAATATACTTACAGATTTTAGCAGTGGGATCTTATGCTATAAGCTTAGTAGATAAGAAGACAGACTCATGATAAGATACCTACCGTTAGTGACTTCCGAAGATAGTAAAAAATACTGTTATATTTATGTGAGCACTCCTCCCGACAGCAATAAATACCTAAGTTTTATCGCAATTTCAAAACGGAAACTGAAGCTTATTTGTTATTAAAGTTATCTTTAACAAATCCAATAAAGCAATAAACCAAAAATAACAGACACAACGCAAAACAAATTGGCCATTGATAAAATTATCTATCTATATGTACATTTATCTAGTTTCGTAACATTTTTGTGAACGCTACAAAAATTCACTGTAGAAACCAATTATAATAATTTTACATAAGCCAGTCCGGTGGATGCGAAATGCACAGGACCGATCAATGTGGCGACGCTTGGGGGCGGCCTATGTCCAGCAGTGAACGTCTTTCGGCTGAAACGATGATGATGATAAAGCCTTTCTTATCGTGGAGAAATGCTCATGCATACTGCGAGGAAACAGTTAAATACAGTTATATGGGTACTCCAACCCACTAAAACTCCAAGGGGACACCTTGGAGTTTTAGTGGGTTGGAGTATCCTGTGCCGCTTTTTTTTTAGGATAATCCCACCGCACCATTCCCAAATCACTGCAACTCCTGAAAATGGGTCCTAGCATTGTGAGCTGCTATATTTGTTTCCAATAATAGGTATGGCGAAAACGCTTGGACGCACGGAAATTTGTTCTAGTTTCCACAAGGTCCGTATAGTAAACAACTCCTGATGTAGCCTGTACATTATTTAACATAATATTGCGTTGATTCTAAAAAAGAATTCACTCTCATAAGATATGATGTGCAGATTGTACATATTCGCATTCAGATGTAGAACACTGACATAAAGGCGAGGCAACGAGCTTGAAGGAAAATAATTTACTTTTAAAGTTACCGTGCCCTGTGAGAAATTGGGCATCAGAGTGATCCACCTCCAGCCTCATCCTAGCTAGCCGCACGCGAACGGATGGAAACAATTGGAGAAATTCACGCGGACGAAGTTGTGGGTAAAAGCTAATATGATCTATAAATGCAAAATTCCTCTCTAACACTAGACCAAGATAGCACAAGGACTGCTTCCTTTTAACGGTCACGTTATTACATTTAATAGTAGGACACGATTCAAGATTAGCTTTCAAAATGAGTTGATAAGTTTTGTGCGGAGCAAAGGTCAGGCGGTTTCGATCGCCCCACTGAGAAATTAATCGTAGGCAAGTGTCAGCCAAGTTCTTGAGTCCAGCTCGAGTACTTGATTGAATGAGCAGAAGACCGTCGTCCACGTAACCGGTTAATGAACAGCCACCTGGAAGCGGAATCGCGAGGAAAACATCAAAGCCTAAATTCCATAAAGGTGGACCAATAACCATACCCTGAGGACATCCCATGGTGAGAGACTTCGATATGGAATGAGGACCGAGTTTGAGTTTCGCGGAATCATTTAAAAAATAAGAGTAAACTAAATTGTACATATTTGTATAGCAGCCCCGAGTTTTCATTTTAAGCTATAGCATTGGCCACCAAACATTATCAAAAGCCCCAGAAATATCTAGAAAAATCCCAATTACGTACTTATGTTCAGATGTATTAACTATTTTTCTAACAGTAAAGGCCGCGTCTACGGTAGATTTTCCCATAGTGAAACCGAATTGATTGTTATGAAATTTTGGTCCGTCCGGTAGCGAACGTGGAACGATAAGGCACTCCAGGAGTTTTCCCAAAGATGGAAGTAACTTTATGGGCCGGTACGACTTAGGGTCGTCCGGAGGTTTGTCGCCACTTTTCGGGATGATTCGTATAAATCCGCGTCACCATATACGAGGAAATACGTCCTCCGCAATACAACGGTTGTAAACGGTTAAAATCCGCCCTCCGCAATACAACGGTTGTAAACGGTTAAAATCGCATCACCGGCTGTTTTACACACCTCTATAATCATCCGATTAGATATTTTATCTTCACCTGATGACTTGTTGAGTGGTAACCTCTTGACAACGTTAATAAATTCGTCGGTAGATGGAAGGTCTGACGCTGGTAATTCAGGTGGTACAGCTGCCCACGCTCTGATCTGTTGATGGTAGTCGTTGTCATTAGCAAGTAAGTCATCAAGTATTCAGCAAAACTTCAGTTGTTTCCTCAATACCGGTGGTCTGTTTATACCGATTCCGATTGGCTTTAAACTCATGATATAAAGGACACCACGGACCTATGCTGCTAATGGTGGGAGCACGGGCACGCGTAAGCACTCACCGGCTGTCTTTCACCGGGCACTTCTCTGGGAGAGTGACGCCCATCACCGGCGCACCAGACCACATTGCTCGCCGTGACCACCCCAGGGACCATACCAGCACATGGGCGCCAGACGACACCGTGTATGGCACCCTTGGTCCCCCTGTGACGGGGCAGGTCAGTGGCCCCGCCACCTACCACTTATCGGCCGCAGGGGATAGGCAGCTTCCCTGCAGCCTCACCGCGTCCAACATCAGACGATGGCGACCCCGTCCTCGCTGCCGAAGATAGGGAGAGCGACGCACCACAATACTGGCACTCCTTTCCCGCTGTGGCCTCCAACCCTCAGCCGCGATATCGTTTGTGAATGGGAGGCCCAATACAACATCCCGGACCGCCTTAGTTGCGATGTCGCCCAAGCGACACGCAACCTCCTTGTTGGCCGCTACGTCGTCGCTGATGAGCGGCCCTCGGGTACCTCTTTGCTTCACCGTGGGTGGTGTGGCGAGCCCCCCTCAGTAGCCATGGCTTGATCTCCCACGGTGCCTCGACCATGCGGGAACCCACCGGAGGGGATGATAATGAAGCCTATTACTGTACTAGCTACTGCCAGCGGCTTTGCCATAAATGACGAAAGGGATAACAAGTATCCAGAGGTCCTAGACAAGTGACATTTTATCGTCGAAAGCGTATCGATAGCGATTGGAAAAATGTAAATAATGTATGGGAATGTCAAACGCTGTCGAAATGTCTTGTGATCAATCTCTTACATTTTGGCATTTCAACCATCGCCGTCGCTGATATCGAATGTCGCGTGTCTTCCATTGAGGTGTGATTGATTACCAAACATCGGGACAATAGGACGAGCTGGTAGAATATAGAAATATTTGTAAAAGTGTTACTACAAAATCAATTTATCGTATTAAGGTAGATACGAAAACATGAAATGAATTTGGTGCAAAAATACAAAACTAGAAATAGCATTGCGACATCTCGCAGGTGTGAAAATAAGGATTAATCATTTTATTTAAAAACATCGAAAACTTTGTGGAGCTCTGGATTTCGTCCAAATGTAAAGCAACAGGTTTCCACTTAGACGTTAAATTCGACGCTTTAATTATACCGTATACCATAGAGATCCCATTATTTAATAAGAAATACAATCCTTTATTCTGAATTAAAAAAAAAACAAGTACTTTTCTAAATCACTGTTTTCGTTGTCAAGCAAGCACAAACAAATGCAGTAGACAAAGAGACATTCTATCACTCCTAACTATTGTCTATTGATGATTGTTTCGAAATTCAAAAATGTTTGGGAATGACGTCGTGAAATTACAGTAGCGCATGCCAATACATTTGACAATTGTTAAAGCTAGTATAATTTCATTTTTTCTAGAGCTTGGACAAAGATTTATATACCCATAAATTTAATGGCGAGCTAAATACAATAAATAAAATAGCCTCGCCTAATGAATTAAAAATACCACAAACGTACTGTTTATGCAAATACAATTTCTTTACAGCCCCAAGCTATTTAAGGAAAATACGGGCAAATTCCGGGGCGGGCCAAATTGAATCGATATAGGTATGCAAATAGGGGAGAAAATTTTCCATCTTGAATTCTTTATAACATGTGTACCACTTGAGTGATATACGATAGAGGTATTGTGGAGTACTCAATGGAGTGAAGGGTAGGTTTGGGCCTGTTCCTTTATATTGTGTGGGAGGACTAGTGAATGGTGATCGTAAAGGAATTATGGAGTAAGGTTTACTGCGTAAAAGCAAAAATTGATGCCAAATTATATTCTTCGCGTCAATAGTGAAAATGCTTCAAAGTTTGGGTTAAGAATTTAGCAATGAAATATGTTTTCTGACGAAGTGGTTAGGCATTACAGCGTACGATGCAAGATAGTTCATTTTGAGCGGAGAGACAGCGCCTACGCTCTGGATCTGAACCGTCCATGATACTCCCCCTGGGCCTTTGTTGCGGTGCGCCTGGTAGCAAAGATTGTTTATGGTTTTTCAAGTTGGCTACGGGAATGTGTGTCCTTCCATCTGGATAAGCATCAAGTTCAATGAAGAAATCAGGAGGTTTAAGCGGCTGTCGTTAAATACATCACACATCTTCCTGTTAATTTATTAATTAACAGGAAGATGTGTGATGTACGCAAAATGTTAAGTTCTTTGGTGTCATAAAGTCATTATGTTAGCTTATAGCAACCTAATGACATAAGAAAGGGCTATTGTCAAGAAAGTTAGCTCTTCAAATGGTGTTACAGTATCTATTAGTAGGTATCTAAAAATAATTGCGTTTTAGTATGTACTTAATTTGTAAGCTTCAAACCAGTCGAAGTCGGTGACAAAAAACGATGAAACAAAAATACAACACCGACTGCCGAAATTGAAGGTATTTTTTAATTTTTAGTGTTTTTATTCGGAAGTCGGCTGTATTTTTTTTTGTTAAAATGTGTTTTGATAGATACAACTACTACTAAATAAGCCCCATACTACCTATTAAACTTATACTCGTATAATTATTCCCATTTGATGTCCTTTGTAGTTTTGTTTGACGTCTCACTTTGAGATACAGGGGCACTTTTCATACTTGTCCGTTATATTTTCAGCTACTTTTAAAGTCTAGTCTAGTCGAATTTATGTTTATTATCCTCTCTAAGTTTCGGAATAGACTATCCCTTGTAGTTGAATTGAAATAAACCGATTTCTAAAATCCTTTGCTGATAGTTCTTAGTTTAGGTCTAAAATGGAAACGAGCTCTTAATGAAATTACGGTCGGGAATAAGTATAAATTAGACAAGGTGAATCGATGACCTGATGAGGGTCACGTGAATCTTCTGGATGCGAGAAGTATAGAATCATATGATGTGGCGACGCTTAGGAGAAACCCATGTCCCATGGAGTGATGATGATGAATTTTAATAGGGCTAACAGTGAGGTATTCGAGGAGGTCCATAGCGTTGCAAATCTCTTTTAACTAATTATTTAATAATGTAATGATGTGCCTACCTTATAAGCTTTCCAGCAGAATATTTGAAAATTAAAAGCATAAGATCATTTCCTTGCACAGTGACATAATATTAGTGTGTATATTTGTCTATATTTATATATATATATATGTGTATTTATTTAAGTATATTTATGTTTTAATTTAATTCTTCATAGGTTATTTTAATATTGTACACTGGATACCAGCCCTCTTTAACTGTCAACTTTCTCTGTCACTCTAGGGTTTGCTGTAAGAGAACACAGCATTGTGTTCTTAGGAAAGTGGTTTGCAGAGTGTGGCAAATAAGCAATTAAGTAGTTTAGTAAGATAAGGGTCATCTACTTATAATCTTATACTTATAATCTTATAAAAAGAAAAAAAAATTTTGTTTGTTTGTACCGAATAGGCTCCGAAACTACTCAACTAATTAAAAAAAATCTTTCACCAATAGAAAGCTAAATTATTCCTGAGTGACATAGGCAAATTTTTTTAATCCCAAATTCGGGTCCTATGAGGTGGTCCACGGGAGCGAAGTTTAAGTAAATGAAAATTAACGTTATTTTAAATACTGTTTGTTCCGTTCCCACGTGAAAACGGTTTTGCGGGGCATAGTTCTTAAGTTAAGATTTTATAAACTTGTACTTTAATAAATAAATAGTAAATTGAGTTAAGCTCGTCTTTGTACAAAAAAAGCACATGTACTTTACTATCACACTGTATGTCATCTTGTTTTTTTGTTGTACAATAAAGAATTAAGAAGTAAAGGCGAAATCAAATACCATGAAAGAAAGCATTGAGATAAAATTCGGCATAAATATTCCCTAGGAATGGTTTCCGACATTCACCGCTTGCAAAATTTGTTATATATACACAACTAACTGACCCGGCAAACGTTGTTTTTATTAAATTATTTCTAAGTTACCCAAAAATTCTGCACGCACTGAGTATTAAAGTATTTTTAAGTGTCGTTTAAAAATGGAATGGTTTATACAGGCAACACAATGGTTGTTGTTGGCGGGAGCTCGTGACACGTGTTGAATACCATTGATTTATATGAGATCACTTAAGGCATCTCCCCGAGCAAAACGCCGCGCTAGTCGAATTTTGCGCAGTTTTTAAGAGCTATCTACTCTTTATTTAAAAAGAAATATCAATTAATAAAAATACATTAAATTTCACAAGGTACCCAAAAATTCTGCACGCACTGAGTATTACAGTATTTTAAGTGTCGTTTAAAAATGGAATGGTTTATACAGGCAACACAATGGTTGTTGTTGGCGGGAGCTCGTGACACGTGTTGAATACCATTGATTTATATGAGATCACTTAAGGCGCCTCCCCGAGCAAAACGCCGCGCTAGTCGAATTTTGCGCAGTTTTTAAGAGCTATCTACTCTTTATTTAAAAAGAAATATCAATTAATAAAAATACATTAAATTTCACAAGGTACCCAAAAATTCTGCACGCACTGAGTATTACAGTATTTTAAGTGTCGTTTAAAAATGGAATGGTTTATACAGGCAACACAATGGTTGTTGTTGGCGGGAGCTCGTGACACGTGTTGAATACCATTGATTTATATGAGATCACTTAAGGCGCCTCCCCGAGCAAAACGCCGCGCTAGTCGAATTTTGCGCAGTTTTTAAGAGCTATCTACTCTTTATTTAAAAAGAAATATCAATTAATAAAAATACATTAAATTTCTACATAATGTTGATTCTAAAATTGTAGTACACTTTTTTTTTAAAGAGGTGTCACTAATCTCCTTCCAACAAAACCATAAAAATGTGAAATAATTATTGATAGCAGGCATCTCCTCGTAAAGTGTTCATTAATTATTTTTTATACTAACACTAATGGATAGACAATTTGATAACGAACATTTTGTAAGTTTAATTTTTGCATAAGACCAATATTCGATTTTATAAAGATTTTATTCTAAAATCTGGGCGTATTCACTACAGTAATTCATGCGCCACCAGGGCCGCTAGGCCAATAGGAATGCTCATATCTCATGCTGATTACGGCCTTAATTAACTGTACGTGGCATTGCCTTTCTAATGAAACTGGTTTGGGTCACATCGGTTGGATGATTTCAAAGTCTAGCGGACATAGGTAGAAACATTTTTTGTGTTTTACATAATTAGGATGAATTTCAACGCCATCTACTGGCAATATCGGAACCAACATACAACGCCATGATCATTTTTAGGGTTCCGTACCCAAAGGGTAAAAACGATACCCTATTACTAAGACTCCGCAGTCCGTCTGTCTGTCTGTCTGTCACCAGGCTGTATCTCATGAATCGTGATAGCTAGACAGTTGAAATTTTCACAGATGATGTATTTCTGTTGCCACTATAACAACAAATACTAAAAACAGAATAAAATAAATATTTGAGCGGGTTTTTTTGCGATAATGGTACGGCACCCTTCGTGCGCGAGTCCGACTCACACTTGGCCGGCTTTTTTTGTGTGTGCTTTGTTTCTATCATGTGTCAAAATGTATGGGAAAATATTTTTTTAATCTTTAATTTTTTCCTTTTCCGGAAAAACAACATCATGAAAATTGATCCAGCCGTTCTTGAGTTATAAATGGTGTAACTAACATGACTTTGTTTTATATATATAGATAAGGAAACATTGCTTGATTTTCCCATCGTGTATCCGTGCAAAACGAACATCGCCCAGCTTACAAGAAAGTCTTAAAAGGTAATGTCCGTTCTAAACACCATATCCTTTATGTCTGTCTACCCTTCAAGTCAACCTGATGTTATTATCACTCCCAAAACTACCTGCATCGTCGTTGACAGCATAATATCCAGGAGTTAAAAGCTATCCGCCAAAATATTTCAAACTCTATGTCAAAAGCTACAGGGCTGGAATTTGAAGGAGGTTTTCAGACACATTTCAAAGGTAATAGTTTAGTGTTTGTACTTTAGTATTGTAATAAAAGCAGTCTCCGTATTGTTTTATTGTGGAAATGACGTGTACTGTAACGTCTTTAGTGTCCTTTGTTTGTGTTTCCAAATCGTCCATTTATGGGATTGTTATCTGACATTTGTCAAGTTAGGAAGCTTGAAGCCTTGAATATTATGGATTTGTTTAACGACATTGGATCGTGATTTTCAGTTGTAGGTTTTCGTAAAACTTGATGATATTATCCTTTAAGATATAATGTGTTACCAACTTGAATATTTTTGTAAATAGGCACCCATTGATTTCTGATGATATTAAATATTTGGTTAAAAACTACGTTTTATGAGTTTTGGCCTTAGGATAGGATAGATAGAACCCTCTTCGGCACTTAGCATCGCATTTGGTCCGTTGTACGTGCAGGCCTCCACACTGTCAAAGGGAATGGGCCGTAATCCACCACGCGGGCCCAGTACATGTTGGTGGATATCACACGTTTTCGAAATTGTGGTTCTAAGACATGCCGGTTTCCTCACGATGTTTTCCATCGCCGTTTTTAAAAGCAGTGGTGATGTAATAATTTACACAAAATAAAGTGCCTGCCTGGGTTCGAAGCCACGACCTACAACTTTTAAGTCGCGGCCGTTACCACTGGGCCACCACTGCTCTCGAGTTTTGACCATATGAAAGTCGAAAATTATGCCACGGGAAGGTACTACCGGGAAACACAGCATCCTTTGTCCAAATCTAGACCATGATCTACCCGTGATCCATCCGAATCAGTTCAGCTGCTAAGTGTGATTAATTAACAAACACCCAGACATATAATCTTTCACATTTATAGTACCTACTAGCTGTCCCACGCGGCTTCGCTCCCGTCAACTGGCTACCTACCCATCTAGATCTACCCTACCTACCCTACATGCATGATTGTTGCGTAACTTAAACCGTTTACGCAGCGCACGCAACGGAAGCTCTCAAAATGGAAAATTATTTTCCGTCTATGCATCATTTTTCATTTATGCTCCACTCCTATTGGTCGTAGCGCGATGTTATATAGCCAATAACCTTCCTCGATAAATGGACTATCCAAGACAAAAAAAAAAACAATTCCAACCAGTAGTTCCTGAGATTAACGCGTTCAATCAAACAAACAAACTCGCGCGTTCATATAAACAAACAAACAAACAAACAAACTCTTCAGCTTTAAGATTAACGCGTTCAATCAAACAAACAAACAAACTCGCGCGTTCATATAAACAAACAAACAAATTCTTCAGCTTTATAATATATTAGTCAAATAGGAAGTCGGATATAGTTAGCAATACACGATGATGTTACAACTCTTTTTAAATGTCCCTTAGCTTGGGATTCGTTTTACTATGAAATTAGCACTGATTTCATACATGTTTGTGATTACGTTGCTCAAGGAAAATAGGTCTGCCATCTATTCTAGTTCACAATCGAAACATGATCTTGACCTCCACAAAACAGATGATAAAATTAGAACAATTGCGCATCAACGAGTAAATCTTCTGCGCAGAACACACTTGCAACGCCAAGCTTAGTCCACCTCACTTCATACTCGTCTTTATTGTAAACTTTTGAAAATTTATTACTCTTACGAAACAATACAATGAAAACAACAAAATATAACACGAAAGGTAAAATACACTGTAGTTCCTATCGTGTTATATTTTGTAAACAAACATTGCACGAGAAATCACGAGTTTTTGCATCTATAATATTATAGATTCTTCCTCTGCCTGCGCGGCTATCACGCAGAAACCGGTATAAAATAACCTATGAAACCAATCAATAGGCAATAGTGTAAATTTCTATCAATAAAGGAATTTTTGCAATAGCATCAGTACGTACTCCCTGAGATTATACCCAAACATACAATTTGACCCTTCATTATTTTTACTAAGATTTAAGATTAGTATTAAACCGACTTATAAAACAAAACACTAAAAACCGAAAAATAACTTTATTTTCGAAAGTCGGCGTCTTTGGTACCAATTTATTTTCGTTTTTGATAATAACTTCCGAAAAGAAAATTATTTTTCGCTTTGTGTGTTTTTTTGTGTTTTCTTTTGGAATTCGGTTTAAGTTTTTGTTATATTTTTTTTTTTTTTTTGTCTTTTTTGTCTTGGTATATAAGAACCAAGAAAATACGCATTATTAAGGATAACTTAAACACTAATCGTCAGATCTTATTCAAATTTAAATGGGACTACATGAATGGCACCATTTCTCAAACTAAAATTTAATCAAAATCGGACATACAAAAACATACAGTCGAATTGAGAACCTACTCCTTTATAAACAGGTCTACATCTTTGTAGGATACACGAAAAAAAAATGGGCATTAGCAATTTGCGGAGAAACACCAAAACTTTTTAAGAAATAGAAACGTTACTCCGCCATATTTGTTTACAAAATGAAACAAGTCAAGAAGGAAACACTTTAGACTATCTATAAATTACTCGCTTAGAGCATTCCCATGAGTGAAAACTTGCTTCCCTAGAGCGGAGTAAATCTAAGCGGCTAATACGAAAGTTGTGCAAGAAGTCAAGAACCCAGTGGTGCAGTGTAATCTAGAGTTATTGGGGTACTAAACTGTGGTGTTGGGTTCCATTGCTGAGCGAGAATACCTGTTCCTAGCATAGCTGTATTGTTTTTCTTAGGAAATCTTCGTACATAAATTAATTTACCTATTTTATGCAGTCTGATTCAGCGTTCATTTACAGGTCGATTCAAATTTAATGACGGCTCCGAAGTTCGCTTTTTTTATGCAGTACCCCACCTTACAACGCTGCTATTACATATTCGTTTCATTTTGTAAAAATTTTTAACCTTTGTTTTTTATCTAAGTTATTTGAAATTTACGTAGGTTTTAATTTTAATTTGAAATTTTGCCTTTTTTTTGACATTTGAATTTTTATTATTTTTTGACATTTCTTAAATTAATTTCGTAATTTTTTGTGAAATTATTTGAAATTTAATTTTTTTTTGGTATTAATTTTTTATTTGTATTAATTTTTATTTTATTTCTTATTTATTTTTGATTGTTTGTTAATTGTATTTTATTTTGCATTAATTATTATTGTTATTTATACATATTGTGTTTGTAAAGTGTTGCAATAGTGTAATTGGCTCCGGCCGTTCTATTTCAATTTTAACAAATAAATATAACACAATTTGGCTCCGCCTAATGGTGTGTTATGAGCCGCCACTAAGTTTGATTCTACCTGTAACTCTCACTAGATGTGTATTTACCCGACTGCCGAAGGAGGGTAATGTGTTTATCAGTAAGTATGTTTGTTCCTGTTCCTATGGGACTGGATAAACATATTACCCGCTTGGCATTCTAGAGACCAGACGCGTTTTCCGATTTTGATGATTCTTACGTCAATCGATTCGTCTTAATCTTGCAAGTGAAAATTGATAAATGGCGGATTTTGGGTGCCATTTTGTAGGGGCCCCAATATATATTTTCTTCCAAACCCATCGTGTGGGTATCAAAATAAAGGGTTTTAAGAGTCGATTTTAAAAATATATAACACTTATATGTTTAAAAGCACCTAATAAAAAAAATATGTTAAGTAAAAAGTTATAAATAAAAAACGTTAATTCAATAAATCAAAAAAAAAAACAATATACCGACTGCTTAAAGAAGCGAAAAAGAAAATCATGCTGTGCTGTCGCAGGTTTGGTCAGCCAGCTTTCGAATTAAGTACATTACACACATTACACAAACATATAAGTGTTACATATTTATGAAATTACCTCTTAAAACCCTTTATTTTGAAACCCTACACGTATGGGTTGAAAGAAAAAAAATTGTGCCCAAAATCCGCCATTTTTCTATTTTCAAAATAAATACATACATATTCTAATAATCACATTACCCTCCTTCGGCAGTCGGTTAAAAAACCCGACTGCTTAATAAGTGAACTAAAAAGACGTAAACTAGAAGAATGGCGTGCTGTGCAGTCCGAGGATACATCTAGTTTTGGTCAGCCAACTCGCGAATTTGTATCCTCCGACTGCACAGAAAAATTAAATAAAAGAAAACTAAAGTATCGTTGAATACCTTATCATAGGCTACTTGTTATCCCGAAAAACCGAGATTTCTGAGTAAATGCCGAAGAGTGAAGCCGCTGGAAAAGCCTAACTTCTAAATCCTTGAGTGCTCGAAATGTGTATCCACGTGAGATACAATGGCTTTTCTATTGTTTCGGTAATTACTGGTATTCAACCGGTTAATGATCCCACTGCTGGGACACAGGCCTCCTCTCTGTCAGAGGGAATGGGCCGTACTCCACCACGCGATTCCAGTGCGGATTGGCAGATGTCACATGTCTTCGAATGAGAGCAGTGGTTGCCCAGTGGTAACGGCCGCGACTTACAAGTTGTAGGTCGTGGGTTCGAACACAGGCTGCCACTTTATTTTGGATAAATTATTATATCACCACGCACTGTTCTCAAAATGGTGGCAGGAAAACATCGCGAAGAAACTTGCATGTTTTGAAACTTCGTTGACTTTATACTAATTACAGTATTAAGTCTACTTTTCTACGCAGTCTTCAGTCAGTTTCTTTTCTGCATAGAAAACTTGTGTTGTAGACATGAAATTTTCATCACTTTTTTAATGAGCCGTTTTGTTCTGAGCGACACCCACTTGACAGATTTTAATCAATTAAAAACTTAAATTTATAACAATTGGGGTGAAAATTGCAAGTTTTACATTTTGTTTGAAGAACAATTAAGTTGTATTTATGAGAATTTACAAGGAGACTTTATTTACTTATTAAATCAAAAAGTTTTTGAAATAAACTTATATCACTTATGTTTTTGAATGGAATGTTTTGAGATACTATACTTAGTTACTAGTTAAGTTATGATGTAGAAATAAGTAATTGGTAACTTTAAAGTTAAACAACGTTGTTTCTTAACAAAATTAGATAAAAACCTCAACGAAAAACAAATGAGTTTGTAATAAATTCAGTACATTTGAATAGCAGTATTATAAATAGAGCGACTGCCTATTCTGACCTCCACAATCCAGTAACTGGTTAACTCGATACTACTCCTTGGCAAGACTGGTTTTCAGGCTTCGACTACTACTACCGGTAGCGACTGCCAAAGATGTCTAAATTATAACTGGGGCCAATGGCTAACTGTGATTTATTATGGATGGTCACCCATCTTCGTTCCGACCTCGGCAAGAGTTGGTTAACATTTATGAACGAGCCCTACAATGAATGCAAGTAAACATGCAAACCCTTTAAATGGGTACTTTAGAAACCGCGACAGTGTCAACTTCCACCTAGAAAATATTCCCCAGAATCTGTACCAAGTTCATAAATACAGGGATGGCCATTCGGAGTCTGTGATTAAAATGCAACAGGGGTGGTGCACTAAAATTGAGCTAGGAACGCCGGTGAGCCCCAATCGATGTGACCTAAATGCTCCAAATATTTATAGACCACAGTGGCTTGTTTTAGACCTTACGAATTTTTAGATTAGTTGTGAGATATCGGTTTTAGTTTTCTTGGACATCGCTGGTAACGGTGAAGGAAAACATCGTGAGGAAACCTGGACTTGTAGTCACACTATCACACTAATCACACTTCACACTTAATATTATAAAGGCGAATGTTTGTTACCTCATCACGCTCAAACGGCTGGACGGATCTTGATGAAATTTGGCACAGATATAGATTATTGTCTGGAATAGCACATAGGATACTTTTGATCCCGGGAATATGTTCCCTTGGCATAATTTTGCTAGTAGTTAATATAAGTCTCAACCCACCTTTAGCAAGCGTGATGATCAATGCTCGTGCCTTCTCTTTATGAGAAGAGGCCTTTGCCCTGCAGTGGGACAGTTACAGGCTGGTATTATTAATAAATTCATATTGTTAATAATACCAGCGTTGTGATTTTTCTTGTATCGGCGTTCGACATGACGGTAAAAGTTTCTTTGGCGATTGATGCCGCTTTCGACAACTTTGTTAACGGCAGAATTGATGTTGATAGTTCGTTTATCCTTCTTCGTTGTATAGATGATTTCAAATTAAAATTCATGTTTTGAAAACAATTCAGCCACGTCGACAGCGTAGAATTTGTATTTGCCTTTCAGGGTGCACAAGAGATGAGGTATTGTTACTTGCCGCTTAAAAAATAAATATAAGTTCATGGTTTTGTCTGTTTCCTATCCTCATGCCATTATTTGGAGCCGGGTCTCCTTAGTTTCCTGTGCCAATTTTTTTGTGTTGGGTGGTCTTTTCTAGAGATTGGGCTTGCTTGGCGCTTCAATCTATATTATAGACTGCCAGATCAATAGCGAGTGGTAGTATCTTATGATACTTTAAATTAGAAAAAATATATATATATCTACAATGGAAGTGGCGGTCCTTTATAATTTGGTTTTCCCGTGACTGTACTAAATTATTTAGGATAACAGATAAAACTTATAATACCGACAGAAAAACAACATCAAACCGAAAGAGTTAGACCATTAATAAAACTGAATACAACAAAGTTTACTAAATCTACTCAAAAATCACAAGCAAAATACAACTCATTCTAAAGCCAAAACATAAAAGATTTCCATCATAACGCACATTATTTATCAAAGACTATTTTCAAATGGCCGTCACTGAAGATAACTGATGAAAAATATCACAAATTCTTTTCCACAACATGAGTTTTTTTTAAATTCAAAGAAATGGCTTGTACGAGTAATGCTGTACTGATGGACTTAATGAAGATAAATTAAGCGAATAAAATCATTTTTTATTTTCATTTTTTAGCTTTGATTGAATAGGTCTGTGGTAGCTTTGATTGAGGAGCTCGTGGCTAAATAATAACAGCCGTACGGGTCGATCATCAAGGTTAAGCAACGCTTGACGAGGTCGGTCCGTGGATGGGTGAACATTTCAACATACCGAGTTTCCTCCGTGCCTCGGCAAACATGTTAAGCCGTTGGTCCCGGCTAACATTTGAAGATCTTTGACAGTCTTTACGGGTAGTCAGAAGCTTGAGATCTGACACCAGTCTTGCCAAGAGGTACCGTGTTACCCAGTTACTGTGTTGTGGAGGTTAGATAGGCAGTCGCTCCATGTAAAACACTGGTACTCAGCTGAATCCGGTAAAACTGGAAGCCGACCCCAATATAGTTGGAAAAAATGAAGTTAGCGTCTTTTTTGTGTTATTTTTTAGATTGTATGAAATAAACGGATTGTCGATGATTTTTTTATTCTAAGATTATTTTACAATCATTCTAGAATGAACTAGCCCACGAACTAGAATGGAATGAATTATACTTTATTGTACACCAAAAAAGTGAACTTATCTCTAGTATCTAGTAAGTATAATTTCCTTATAAAATGAGTTTTGGAAAACACCTTGCAAAAATGTTATTATTATTACCTGCCTAATTCACTTGCGTATCAGTTCTTGGAAAAAACAACCTTTTCTGCGTTTGCCTGTTACAACAAAAAAAAAGTATGATAAAAACGTTAATTTACCCGCCCACCATATTTACTAAACAAAACAAAAAGAGTTGTGAGACAAATACCTGCAGGGGTAAACAACGTAATATTTGTTTTGCGTAATTTGCAAAAGATTTCCACGTATATTTTATGTGATATCATGGTACATAATATCAGACTCAAAATCAAATGTGCACAACAAAATACATTATATGCACATTTTGTTTTGAGTCTTACAAAATGTTTACAACCCCGTCAGGCCCGAATTACTGCATTCTATTCGAAAGTTTGCTGCTTCGCTTTGCAGCTGAATTGAGTTAATCTGAGGCCCTAGACAAGTGACATTCTAACATCGAAAGCGTTGCGATAGCGATTGTCAAAAAGGAAAAATTGTATGAGATTGACAAGCGATATCAAATAAAACCGGCCAAGTGCGAGTCGGACTCGCGCACGAAGGGTTCCGTACCACTATCGCAAAAAACGGCAAAAAATCACGTTTGTTTTATGGGAGCCCCACTTAAATGTTTATTTTATTCTGCTTTTAGTATTTGTTGTTATAGCGGCAACAGAAATACATCATCTGTGAAAGTTTCAACTGTCTAGCTATCACGGTTCATGAGGTACAGCCTGGTGACAGAAAGACAGACAGACAGACTGACAGACGGTCCGCGAAGTAATAGGGTCCCGTTTTTACCCTTTGGGTACTGAACCCTAAAAATCATTGTCATCGTGATCAATTACGTTTTTACATTTCGAATATCGCCTTCGCTGACATCTCGTCTACTAGCTGACTTGTCTATTATATAATATTATAAAGAGGATAGATTTGCATTTTGTATGTAACGAATAAACCTAAAAACTACTGGACCGATTTCAAAAATTCTTTCACCGTTGGGAAGCTACACTATCCCCGGGTGACTTACTTTTTATCCCTGTATTCCCATGGGAACGGGCACTACGCGGAAACCGCGAGGCTTCCGCTAGTTATGTAACATTGAGTAAAAAGTGTCCTATGCCCTAATCCAGAGTATGGTTTACAGTTTCATCTAAATTCATTCAGCCGTGACAATGACAAGACTGAAAATGTAATAAAAAGACAGAAAGTGTTATTTGTTTTCGCATTTCTTATTTTTTGAGTACGGTTGTTCGAATCGGAGACTTGTTTATGCTTAGGTTAAGGTGCCGATTTTAAAACTTAATAATCAAGTGGTAGGTTTGCTGTTAAAATTAAATAGGGACCTATTAAAATTGGTTACACGTGTGTAGGAAGTCAGCAAGGTGTTTCATGTTTGGGCAACCGAAATTCAGCGAAAGTTTTATCTGATACGGATTTAAAATACTCCCACATGTTGTTTTTACTTCAGAAATTTGGCTTTGGTATTTGTTGTGAATAATTGTTATTTAGGAATAAGTTTGGATTCTGATGAGCTTGTGGCTAAATAATAATAATTTAAGTGGTTTACAATAAAGTATATAATAATAATAATAACAGCCGAATGGGTCGATAATCAAGGTTAAGCAACGCTTGACGAGGTCGGTCCGTGGATGGGTGACTATTTTAACATACCGAGTATCCTTCGTGCCTCGGAAAGCACGTTGAGCCGTTGGTGCCGGCTGTCATTTGATGATCTTTGACAGTCGTTACGAGTAGTCAGAAGCTTGAGATCTGACACCAGTCTTGCCAAGGGGTACCGTGTTACCCAGTTACTGGATCGTGGGAGGTCAGATAGGTAGTCGCTACTCAGTTGAATCCGGTAAGACTGGAAGCCGACCCCAATATAGTTGGGCAAAATCTAGGCAGAGAGAGAGGAATAAGTCTGGAGTTGTGCCCGGTTGAAAGCTATAGGGTTATCCTGTATAACATGGGACTTAAAACAGAACGGGTGTAATGTGGGTGAACTTCTGTCTAACCCTTCTGAGTATACAGGTGTGATGTTATGATATGGTGATATATTGTCTTTTACAGGCGCCTTTTGAAGGTTTCCCCCCAATTACAAAAAAAAACGGGCATCTCAGGAACAGGACTAGTTTGAATATCTATATTTTTTTTATATATTCTATAGGCTCGCGCTTGACTACTATCTCACCTGATGGTAAGAGATGATATGGTCGACGGTGAAATAAGCTTGCCTAGAAATAACCTATTCACTCTTGATTTAAAGACCTCCAGATTGTAGCTGTCGGGAAACACAGACTCCGGCAGGAATTTCCACTCCTTAGCTGTACGCATAATAAAAGTGTTCCCAAAACGTTTTGTGCGTATGGGTGGGAATTCCACCATGTACGAAGGCGCATCGCCTTACGTCTGGTAGTCTGATGATAAAACGGGCTAGGTGAAATTAGATCCTGCAATTCCATCGCACACTCGCCGAAATGTAACCGATAAAAAACCGACAAGGTGGCAACTCGGCGACGATGTTCAAGACTCTGGAGCTTAGACTTGACCAGCGCCTCATCGCCGATGAGCCTCTTTGCCCGCTTTTCGATATCAAATATCAAAGGCCAACCAAACCGATTCTTAAATTCACACACAAAGTTCAACGAAAAGTATCAAAATATGTACAACTAAATCTATACTCTAGCGGAAATGTACTGTGGATCAGAACGGGTGATTGATCTGACAGCACTGACGTGCCGGGAATACCCGCGGAAGGGAACGTTGTTAGATGAGTTACAACCGCTGTTCGTGGTCTGAGGATAGTGAACGTGGTATATAACCATACCTAGTTAGGTGATGAAAAAATAACGAGAGTTATAAATATTGAGTCGGACTGATTTAATATTGGCGTGTTATGTAGAACATAACTGTACTAATTTGTATAGTTCAAATACTGTTGAAATTCGAATTCGTTCAAAAAACGCTTACAAACGGTTTTTTTAAACATATTTCGTTAAAAAAATAGGTACTATAATAACCCGTAAGGCTATCTACTAAATAAGACACGTTTCTTGCGTTATATGTAGGATTTATTCATATAACATAATTATTATCAAATCGGATGCGCTTATGCATTCTCAGGCGCCTCTGATAATTGATCACAATCTGATCATTCTAAATCCGAATGACTGTTTAAAGTTCACTCAGCCACTAGCAAATTAATAATAAGAACTTAACCTATGTAACATCGTAGAGATGAAGCACGAATCAGTCCATGAATGTTGTAAAATACGACACCAACAAATATATGACTACATCCCTTTGTCTTATAATAAATCGAAGCGCGATCTCCAATCAGGGAGTTTGCCAGGCTTGATTCTAAAACTCCATTTTATCGTTCAGTTTGTCATAAGAGGAAACTTTGACTTCATCATCGTCCCGATGATATAACAGATAAACAGAGAAGAATTACTTCTTTCGAGAAAGCCATGCTGTAAGTTCTCATCTCAGTAAAGGTCCTTAAAAATCAACCTCATCAACCATTTCTGTCAACCGAAGATCTATATCACCGAGCCATAATGTCACCACAGTTCGTCTTTGCCATAAACGATATCCTGTCCCCAGTCGCCAGTTTACGTTTCCCGAGATATGCCACTTGAGTAGCACCTTCTGTTTGACTTTATGATGGCCTGGCAATAAAGCCTTTTGCCATTAGCTCTAAGAGCCTCGTAAATTATACGTTTTATCTATCTCCTTTACGACTCAACGGGCACTCCTCTGAATATTTTTTGAAGTTCTTCAAATGATTTGTATTGGATGCTAGATTTTGTTGTAAGATGGTTTTTAATAGGTGTTGGGTGTTGAAGTGATTTCAGGTTTAAAATATTTTTAACAACCTTTTTCTTTTTATTTTTTACCAACTTCAAAAAAAAACATGAGGTTCTCAATTCGTCGGAATCATTTTTTTTAATGAATGTTACCTGATTACTTAAAGACGCCTGGACTAATCAATCTGCCTAGCCTTTTCCCAACTATATTGGGGTCGGCTTCCAGTCTTACCGAATTCAGCCAAGTACCGTGTGTTACATAAATCGACTGCCTGTCTGACCTCCACTGGGTAACACCCCTTGACAAGACTGGTGTCAGATCTCTGACTACCCGTAACGACTGTCCCACCACCACGGACCAACCTCGTCAAGCGTTGCTTAACCTTGAAGATCGACCCGTGCGCCTGTTATTATTTAGCCATAAGTTCATCAAAGACGCCTGGACCGATTTTGAAAATTATATTTTTGTTTGTCAGGTTGTTCCAGTTGGTCCCATGGTCATCAAATTAGGATCTGATGACGGAATCCTGGAGAAATCGAGGAAACTCCTCAAATATTATAGGCATACATATAGCGATTTTGGTATTGTCATCAACAATGCAATCATTTGCACTCAAAATGGATCATTTGGTAGAGTGGAACTGATGAAGAAGACCACAGATGGCCACTGGAACTCCATAATGCTAAGTATGTCACGGGTATAAAATATCTCGAATAGATATCCGACTATGATGAAGCAAACTTATAAATGAATGGTAGGTACTGATGGAAATGGCACCATTGAACTGATCTGATGATAAAGCGGGAAGGTAAGCACTGGCACTCCGAAATAAAACAATGTATCTTAGTCGTGTTTGGGCTTATTGGAATCATCATGAAATATTCTTTGGCTATAAATGATTTCCATGGTAATTGGGGGTACCTACTATTAGCTTGATGAAAATTCATGTTCTAATTTAAAATAAATATTGCACATATTTTTAGTTGTTTTGCGTCATTTAATAAAAACGACGTATTGAATTCTAATACATCGTTTTGGTTATTACGGAAGTCTATATTAAAACAAATATTAATTATTGTTAAACCTATACCATAAAACATATTGATTTTTATGTGGATTTTCTTAATGTGTTTACATTTTCAGTTTATTATGATTCTTGATAATCTTGATATTTATCGTTGTAAATAGCTCAATGCTGATTTCCAGTCGTTATGACAAAATGTCGTGTTTATTTTCTATTGGCGTTTGCTAGACTTTTTCTCTGTGTCAACGAGTCTTACATTTTTTTTTTTCTTTAACAAAATCTTCATTGAGCTTAGCTATGTAGCCGTGTGAATCATGATTGTCAAAAAATTTGAGATATTCTGTTAAGCTAAAGAATAATTAACTTGTTCGATGAAGTAACAAAGTTCTTTGGATCCTAATATGTAAGAGTTTTAACACAAACAAAACTAAAAAAGATAAATAAAAACATTTTAACAAAAAAATCAAACCGACTTCCAAAATAAAACACTACAATTTTTTCTTTCCGGGTTCGTTGTCGTTAAACGGAAAAAAGGTTATTTTTGGAAGTCGGTTTAATTTTCGTGATGCAACGTTTTATTTATTTACTAGCTTCTGTCCGCGGCTTCGCCCATGTTAATGTCGAAAATTATCCCAAGGTAATGTATCGGTAACTGGGATGAAAAATAACCTGTATCATTCTCAAAGATACAATCTACCTCTAAACCAAAATTCATCAATATTGGTGCTGCGTTTTGGCATGAAAACGTAACAAACAGATGGACAGAGTTACATTTGCTTTTATAATAATATTAGTATGGAAATAATTCAGGTGGGGATTGTAATAATGGACCAATAAATTATTCTTATTCTTCAAACTGTGCCAATTCTAAATTAAAACACTACAAAGTGAAAAATAACTTCAATTTTGGAAGTAGGTGTTTTTGTTTTCGTTTCTTCGTTTTTTGACACCGACTTAAAAATTGGTCAAAAAACATACTGTCGAACATAGAACCTCCTCCTTTATAAAAAGTCGGCCAAAAACATCAAAAAGTAATCACAATCAACCTTGAATGTCCACCTCTTTAATGCACTAGTACAGACTTCAAGCAATTCGTTTGAAAAATGCAAGCATATAGGTAAAAGTAATATATCTCGGAGACGATTCCAAGTTCTAGACATCAAGGGAATTAGCCATTTGTTCAAATGTCTGAAACTTTGCGATGACAGTCACAAATAGTTGTGTATGGCATTGATAGTTTCTTAGTTCAGTGTCCCTTGGCAATGGTAGGATCAATCTCCTGACATTTCCCTTGGGTATGAGCTGAATAAATTCTTCAAAGTCAATAGGGCAATATTTGTCTCGTTAATGATTTTAATAAATATACTCACGTGGTCGTCTCAGGACCTCAAGGCTAAATAATCAAAGCCACTTAGGTCGATATTCAAGGTTAAGCAACGCTTGCCGAGGTCGATCCATTGATGGGTGACCCTGACCATCTTAACATACCAAGGTGCTTCGGAAATCTATTGATCCCGGTAGTTATCTTTTGACAGTCGTTACAGTTTTATTTTATGTATTTAAGGAAAAACAAACAGTGGCACAATAAGAAATAGTCATAATATCTTGAATATTACATTTTAAAACAATTATTACTACATTCTCCACAGATAATAATTTAAAGTATTTAAAACTAGCTAGTAACACAGATACAAAACTACTGTAAAAACTATCTTACCAACAGGAAGCAAAGAGTAAAAATAGGACAGTATACTTAAAAGTGATGATGAGGATGTATCATACGGCGTTCCATAGGGAAGTGTCTTAGGGCCTACCCTCTTTCTCTTATATATTAACGATCTTTGCAATATGGAAATAAAAAATGCAAAAGTATTTTCGTACGCTGATGACACATCTATTGTCTTCGCGGATTCTTCCTGGCACGAGGTTAAACTGAGTGCAGAGGCGGGAATGGCTCGGGTACCTGAATGGCTAAAAGGCAACTTACTTTCACTAAACACTTATAAAATTAATTAAATATGCTTCAGTATCACTACCAGAACACAGGCTATTGATGATCTACATTTGAGGAAACACATATGTGGAGACTTGACAAGTACAAGTTGTAACTGTCCATGTATTGGGAAGGTCACTAAGACTAAGTATTTGGGACTTGTGGTAGATCAAGCACTATCCTGATATCCTCATATTGAGGAAACTTCTGGGAGAATAAGGAAACTCAGATGGATCTTCAAAACCCTCAGACATATTGTTCCATGTAAAATGGTGAGCACTAAGAACCGTTTCAGAAGTCTCCTCAATGAAACATATGTAGCACTGGCCCAGTCTGTGCTACTATATTGCATCCCAATTTGGGGTGGTGCAGCTAAAACAAGTTTATCAATGTGGAACGAGCACAACGTATATTAATAAAAGTTATGTATTTTAAAAGTAAAAGATTCTCCACTGAAAGATTATACCAAATAAGTGATTTACTCTCTGTTAGAAAACTGTAAATAACCCAAACCACTCTTAAAAAACATAAAGCTTTACCGTATAATAATAGCCAAAAATCAAAAAGGAGAAAAGATTTAGCTGCCCAAATTCCTCAAACTAAAACTAGATTTGCAAGCAGGCAATTTAATAAACGTTCGCACAACTATACAACAGAATTAATAAACATGTGTATGTTTACAATAAAAATTAACGCGACTGTAAAAAAAGTATAATAAGCTGGATAAAACCACTTACCTACGAGGAAACCGAGACACTTCTGGATTACGATGAGTAGCCGAAACTCATCACATATAATATACCTTAATCTAATACACCACATCCAACACACCACACTACATTACACCACACACACTACGCTACAATACACACAACACACTACACTACAGCACACATAGCACACCACACCACATAACTATATATTATTACACACATAACTATATGTCGGGTTTAGTCAATAGTACGGACGTCAAAACAAATAGCAAGCACGCCCCTACCGGCAATCAATTCAATAATCACTTGCCTGGTGCGGAATATGGCAGTTGAGTACTGACAGCCTAAGAGCTAAGACGTCGTAGAATCAGTGTCGATCCGTAATATTAGTAAGCAAGAATGTAACTTGTGTCTATTTGAATATACTCAGTGTATCGAATAATTGATGTGATTTCATTTTCACGATTGACCCACCTACCTGCCCACACACGATGTCTTAACCTAAGGGAATACATCCTGACTTCCCGATGGCTTGCATCTATCGGCCAGCCTTGATATATCGCATATATATATATATATATATATTCTGTTGTTTATTGTTAATATTTTTTTTTAAGATTTCCATGGGTGTAGGCAGAAACTACAGAACGCCACCTGCTACGATCCTTACATACTTATTTTGCTTCGAACTCAGTAATATTTTTCATTTTGGTAAATGTTATAACAATAACACTTTGGAAGACTAAGGTAAAGCTTATTGTAAGAACAGTAGATAGAGAAACTGTCTAAATCCTGCTGGATATTAAATCAATCGACTTAATCAGTAATATTTTTATAAGCCATTCGCATTTATAATAGTCTGCGTGGAGAAGAAATTTTGAATTTTGAAAACAGTTTTTTATGTCATTAATGTATAAAATAAATAATAAAAGGCCTAAAATATAAACTTGTGGTACACCGGGGGTGACCTGAAAAGAACCAGTTTTACTCAGCTTTCACGAAGATGAGAATGCATCACAACCACCTTTTATTCTTTAGAACAATTCCATTACACAGATCCTAGGTAATTCTCGAATGAATAGTCACAAGTGCAAGAATTCTTTGACGTCCAACAAAGAATAGAAAGAAAATCAGATGATAATTCCTGAGATAATTTAACTTGAACGCGCCAAGAGCCTGAGTTCAAGCAATTTGTAAGAAAAATGCAGGCGTCCAGGTGAAAGTAATGTATCTTTGTGAGAAACTGTTCCTTGCTACATCTCTAAGGAAATTAACGATTCCTTTATAGTTTAAAGTAAACCTACACACCTTGACATATATATAACTCTACAAGCTGTCCCCGCGAACTTCGTACCGCCTTAGACAAATGTATGGGAAAATGGTGTAAGATAAGATAAGATTAGATATTTTTTGTAAAACATGAGTAGAGAATATGAAGGTCTTATAATAATATGAGGTGGCTACATGCTTTGCCATTTATGGCGTACAAAATTAGTTGCACAAGACAAACAAAAAAAAAAAATACAATATCAAAATGTAATTAAATTAAAAAATCACTATGTCACATTTAAAATACAATTAAAAATCACTGTCACAATTTAAAATTCAATTAAAAAACACTTTCTCAAATTTTTTATTCAATTTGAGTAAGCCAAACAGAAAAAAAAACATTAAAATTCTATACAAGCGAAATATCGTTTAAAAATTCATCTACACTATAAAGCACTTCTCTAGTAATATCCCCTGAAGGGACTTTTTAAATTTGTTTAGAGGCATACATTTAATATTATCAGGTATTTTATTATAAACATCTGGAGCAATACCAAAGAAACTCTTTTTCAATAAAGCAATTTTACACTTGTATTGACATAACAAATTCTCATATTGGGCACGAATTGGGGTTCTCTTAACTGCTGCAAATTTTTGAAATAATTGTTGATTAGCTTTTACAAATAATTCAGTTTCCTATACATACAAAGATGGAAATGTCAGTATTTTGAATTTTCAAAGTAAATAACGCAGCTATCCGTTGTTCTTAGACCACCTAGATAGATCGTATACATCTGTTTTGCATCCTGTATATAATTTCTCTATTAGTTGACTGTCCCAAAAAAATATGTATAAGTATTTACTTTCTTGGATAATTCAAATCAAATCAAATCAAAATTTATTTATTCAATTAAACCATTAAGCGGCACTTTTGAAAGTCAAAAAAAAAAATTACAAGTAATAATAATTGATTCTACCGTCCATTCGGAAATGTAGCTTGTTATGGAGAAGAATGGACAAGAAACTCCACACTTACTCTTTTAAAATAAAAAGTATATTTAGTTACATGATTTCTTGTTGGAAAAATACATATATGTGAGAACGATGTAAAAAGACGTGCACGTAAAAGCGTCTAGAGTAAAAAAAAACAGTTAAAAAACAACAATACATAGGTAAAAACAGGCCGAGGCAGCTAAGTTATGACCAATCCCAACTGATAGCGCCCGTTCACGAACATGACACATAGATCGGCACCACTCAGCTCAACCATCAGCTGGAATAATAGATATGGAGATGCAGATTGCCTCTAAGTGAGGTTTCCAGGTTAGTTTATTATCTACAGTTATACCCAAGAATTTTATTTGTAACTTCTTCTATTCTACAGTTATTATAGGCAACATTAACTAGTGGATTCGTACGGCGCTGGTGGAAATGTATAACTTTTGTTTTATTTAAATTAACTACAAGATTATTTTTGTCAAGCCTATTTATAGTGTCACTCAGAGAATAAATAATTATTATAGATACATATTTTATCTCCAGTTTAGTAATAGGACAAATTCTAGTGATTTCTGTACATTGAGTTCGGTCACTCAAATATGATTCTAGGAGTTTCAAGATGTTTCCTCTTATTCCATACTCATGTAATTTTTGCAGCAAAATCATATGATCCACGAAATCGAACGCTTTTGTCATATCAGTTAGTATTACAGCACACACAGGATTACCCTTATATACAGATGTATATATGATACACTAGTTTGCAGGTCAAATAGAGCCATATTGATATTTGTATTCGTTCTGAAGCTTTTTTGCACATCACAAAAAAGTTTGAATTTTCGAAATGAGAATGTATAGAATTATAAATTACCTACGCAATAATTTTTGAGATTACCTATTGCATTTTTGCAATAGGTCTATAATTTTGAACATCACTTTTATATTTTTTTTTATAAAGCGATTTACTGATGACTTTTTTAAGGCTATTTGGAAATAAACCAACAGAAATGCAAAGATTAATTATGTGTGACAAGAGGCGCTATAATTTCCTTAACGTATTTTATAACTTTAGTTGATATGCCATTAAATCCTACCGTATTTGTATTTCTTGGTAGCATAAATGTATGAGTATCTACGAATGGTAGAGATAGTAAAAAAAAAAAAAAAAACTTATATGTTAAAACTTTCATATATAAGAATTCAAAGACTGTACTTCATCAAATAATTGTATTACTTTATTATCGGCTATACAGAACATCTCCAATTTTTCTGACCATCAATATTCAAAAAAAAAATTTAATTGATTGCGAATTCGAATGTTCAATAACGTAATTATTGGATAGTGTTCCTTTATTTTTAATATTATTTTCAATTACCTCTACAAAATAGTTATTAAAATTCTTATTTGTTTCGGGATATAAACCATGTAAAAATAACCCATCCATCCATGTTATTTCTAATGATTGTGACCATGTCAGCTTAGAAACTTAAATAGTTATTAAATTCGTTTGCAATTTTTATAGGATGTGAGTTTTGATTTTTAATGACTTACCAAGCAGCTTTCGACATATTTCTTTATGTATTAATGTAGTGGTTATTTTGGGCTTTTTGAGTTATTTTTCTATATGTTGAAGAGTATTTTTAAACGCTAGTCCAATTTGTTGTACTAGGATCCAAAGCAATTGCCTTTGCATTTGACTACAGATTTCTATTCCACGAGATATACATAGGATGAATGCCAGAAAAATCGACAACGCCATCTACTGGAATTACTGGAACCAGCATGACAACGCCATGTTAATTTTTGTCCGTGTTTTGTTTGCATTCAATTTTTTTGTCGTAATTTTTTTCGATGTTTAATAAGTTGTCCTGATAATAGACGGAGATAAATCCAACAAATAAAAGATCGTGAAAGTCGGTCCAGCCTTTCTCGAGTAACTAACATGGATTGGATTTATATATGAGCATATAGATTTGAAGATTTTTATCAGTTGGACGGTTCGATCTGCGAGAACGGATGGCCGATGGGGCCGAAAAGTTATGTAATGGCGACTACGAACCGGAAGACGATGCGTTGTAAGGCCTCCCACTAGGTGGACCGACGACCTGGTTAAGGTTGCGGGAATGCGCTTTATGTTATCGATCAATGTGGTGACGCCTGGGGGAGGCCTATGTCCAGCATTGGACGTCTTAGGCTGAAAGGATGATGATGAATGATGTTAGGGGTTTCCTTCACCAGTACCTGGGATGTGAAGGTTAGTCAGATAGTCGCTCCATATGAAATACTGATATACAGGTTAGACTGGATGCCAACACCAAATGTCTTGAGACACCCTAAGGCCACAATGCTCAACGCCCGGCTATTTGCTTTAGCCTATTCTAAAACAATAAATCAAATTGACTTATTTTCTCAATCCAGCTAGGCAATCCAATCAAAGCCAAGCTTTCATTCCTTTGTTTGTAATCAAGAAAAACAATAACGTAGTGCCTGGAAAACGATGTTCAAATGCCAAGTTTCTGGGGAATTCATGACTGAAAAACGTTAGTATTCAAGTTTTTCATGTAGCTTAGAGCAAAATAAAAATAGGTAAGTTTTGTTACTCTTTCTAGCAAAACGAGCTCTTAACAAATGGTTTATTAAAATAACAACCAACTTATATGACATCTAACTTGTGAATAAAATTTTCATTACGGTAACAATTCACAGCCAATATAAAATTATTTTAAAGTGACCATTAATTTAGTTATTACGTGCCACGTTCATTAAAATTTTAAGTATTACTGTTATTCATTTTACTTTACGTTTTATGGTTTTACTAGCATCTGTCAGTGACTTCGCCCACGTTAATGTAAGAAATTAGATCAACGGAACATACTCCCAGGATAAAAAATATCCTGTTTAACCTAATTCATTTATTGTATCCATGTGCCTAGGTTTTAGAAATGAAAATGTAAAAGACGGACACAGTTTCCCATTTAGAAAATTAATAATTATTGATGTTAATATCAATCTAGTTCAACCAGCGATTTGTATTCTGTTACGATTTTTTTTTATTTACACATGAAATATTTAACATGATTATACCATAATTTGGTGGATATTCTGTTATTGCAGGACGTTGTAATGGGTCCTGTTTTACTTTGGTTTATGTTGCGTTATCGGATGGTTTTCGTAGGCTTTATTTGCTACGATGCCCTCTACGAATGCTACTCGTAGACCGTGCGTAGCAAGAAATCGTAACCAAGTTCATTCTAACGATTTTGAATTTGGTGACCTGGTTCTAAAAGGGCCAACATCGACAATCATTAATAACATACTTTACTCCTTTTAGCACCAGGCCATATACTAAGACGTGCAGTAAAAAGTACGCATTTCTTGCCAGTGCCATTGAAAATTTAAATATCAAATTGTATGTAAAATACTATGTAGAACTTTTAGTAATAAATAAGACATAATTAGCTTCATTCCTTTCAATATATAATTGTTTTTTTACTAATATAGTAAATTGTTTGTTAGTTTTTAGGGTTCCATACCCAAAGGGTAAAAACGGGACCCTATTACTAAGACTCCACTTTCCGTCTGTCTCTCTGTCACCAGGCTGTATCTCATGAACCGTGATAGCTAGGCAGATGAAATTTTCACAGATGATGTATTTCTGTTGCCGCTATAACAACAAATACTAAAAACGGAATAAAATAAATATAAGTGGGACTCCCAAACAACAAACGTGATTTTTTTGCTGTTTTGTTGCGATAATGGTACGTTATCCTTCGTGCGCGAGTCCGACTCGCACTTGGCCGGTATTTATTATATTCATAAAAGGTTATCTGGAAATACTGAGCTGCCCCCGTATCATGACGTGTCAAAAGTATCATGGTTCTACTGTGAAAAGGAACAGATGTATACAAGTCCTATACATCTATACCTTACGCACACTCTAAAAAAACCTTGTTTGTGTTAGCTTATGGTCACCCTCCTGGTGATAAAAATTATTTCATTGATAGGAAAGCTACTTTACCTCTGATTGTAAAAGGCTATTTTTTACCCAAAATAACCCAGTGATATTTAGAAGCCATCATAAAATAAATTCGAGACGCTCGTGATCGGTCAATGTGGCGACACTTAGGGAAGAGATTGATCTTCGGCTGAAATGATGATGATAAAATATCACAAATATGCCCACCATCAGCTAAACTGTCTAGATGATTGGACATGAAGAAAAATATGACAGAGAAAACTGCTAAAAGGCAACATTTATCTGGAATGGAGCGAGAATTTCCCGCTCTGTTCAAATTTTCTTTTAGTCCAACATAACAGCAGCGGGATCAAATAAGTATAATAACAGGAAATATCCATCAGCGTTCAAACGTAAAGCAAAACATTAGATGCATCCATCCATTTCAAATTAGTACTATAGGTATAGGGCTACCCCACACCGTATTTGAAAACAATTTCTGAATTTCTTTTAGACTCTCGTAATATTTTCTTCACATACTCTTTTTTTACGTCCTTGTTACTGAAACTAACCTTAGATACTCTTTTAATGCCTGTTAATAGGCGGACATTCCTGACTAATCCTGACAGAATTTGCTTCTTTAGATACCTAAGATCTAGAAATGTGTGTAAAGGAGCAAATTCTGACCAGGTTGGTTAACAGAAATCCTTACAAAATATAAATTGTCACAGCAGGTTAGCCTAAATTAATTAATTTATTTACTTCTACAACTCTACAGGAGTTGCACAAGTAAAGAATCCTGTTGAATTTTGGTGCGCATGTCACGAATAAAAGATCAATCAGAAATTTTGATACTCCTCGCAATTTTGCCAGACATATTCATTTTGTTTCTCAAATTCAATGACTGACAGCCCTACTCCAAAGACTTGTAGACGTTGTAAGAGATACATTCAGCAGATTGCATCTCCCTGTGTATTTGAATGCATAAAAATCCGCTATTTCTACCTACCCTCGAGTTTTGGTAGAAAATTTTAGATGCATCCCAAATCGAGTTTGCTCTTTGAAATATTTGTTGACTTTGAAACAACGAATTGCTGGATGCATTGTTTTGAATTCGTTTTACAAAACGTGTCGGGAATGTATGTTAGGTTTACGAAGTTTAAGGGGCAACTCGTGCAACTGAATGTGTTAGTTCGAAGTAGATAATAACAGTAGCTAAATATTCTCTCAGAGAGGAGGTTATTTATTTATTTATTATATACTTTAATGTACACGACATAAAAATTACAGAACAAACATTTATAAAGGTAAGCGTACAATTGGCGGTCTTATCCTAGCAGTAACATTAGGCTGATTATATTGCATTATGATACCTTCCTGATGGCTCAACGCAATTCGAATTGCATCGATAGGCTATATAGGCTATATCACACTAATAATTTCGCTTATTAGTGTGATATAAATCAAATTGCGTCGATCCATCAGTAAGGTCACTAAGTCTAACTACCAGGTGGGTAGGTAGGTGGATAGAGTAGGATAGAATCATGCTGTGCAGTCGGTGAATACAAATTCGCGGCCTGGCTGACCCCCTGAACCTCCGATTGCACAGCATGGTTTTTCTTGTTTACAGCTTTTTAGTTCGCTTCTTAAGTAGTCGGGTTTTTGATTTTCAAAATAACTTTTTTTATTTACAACTTTTTAGTTATCATTTTTTTTCTAATAACTTTAAAATATTTAAGTGGTATATATTTTGATACTCAATGGGGCTGGAAGAAAAACAGATTGAGATCCGCACAATATGGCGCTCAAAATTTCTTGGTTGGTTTTTTTTTAACTTCGCCTTTCTAAGAACACTTGGGCCACTTGTACGGTCAAGAAGTATCTAACGACATCTTAAAGTAAATCCGTATAGCAGTTTGAAAGATATGAGGAAATAAACAATATAGCATACATACAAACACACGCCAGCTAACAAAGAAAACAAAAATGATTTACCCAGAGGCAAATCTCCCGTTGGCAAAGCATAATTTAAATATTATCTCCCTCTTATTATCATTCCTTGTATGGTAAGAGATAACTAGTTTGTGAAAAACTGTACAGCTCGGCGACCCACAATGCATAAGACAGGTACCTAATTAGGATGATGAAGAAACTCCTTGGCCCGAGGCATAGAGCTCCGAAATTTACAATGGCCCAGCGGCGTGGCAAGATAACGTGCGGACATCCGCCATCTTGGATTTCGGCTTCTTGAAAAGATAATTATTCGGTATTTTTCTGAAAGTTTAATTTTGTTAATGTTCTGTGGTTCTGAATAGTGCAGTTTTTTGATAAACGGTCGTTTTGTGTTTTTATTATTTATTAGCAATTTCATAATAGTCGACTGCAGTATGGATGTTTTCCCTATTGATAGTCACTGGCTTGACTGATCTGAGGCTGCTGCATGTAATTGGTGAATTCTGACAGTTCCTCGAATGAAAACTATTGTAAAATTAATGCGACAACTTGTCAAGCGCCTGTAAACTGCTGAGATTTGTTTATAGAATCACCAACACCAATTTTGTCTCTTTCTACCTGTTCATAGAGCTCAAAATGGTGGATTCTGTGGTAAAACACGGCTTTCTTGCGGTATTATTCCGCACGATTTTTTTACCGCAATGCGAGCAGCTTCATACAATTCCATAGGTAGCAGAATGGGCAAAAAAAAATTCGCGCGAATAAAAATTGCAGCGTGTGCTAAGCCTTAGCGCATGCGTGGTTAATGCGGTGATATAATAATAAATAAATAAAATAAAAGTTTTTATTTACTTCAATTGTACAAGAAACACTTATCTAAACACGTTGCGTTACAACTAGGGAAAAGAGTATTTACGATGAACTCTGGCACCCAATGTAAGATTTAACTTGTGTTTAGGGTGCCAGCGTCCTCGCCTATAATTTGAGCATGTAACAGCAGTTGTAAGACGAACACAGTACAATTATCATTATTAAATTATAACAAATTTACCAGCTAATGCAGCTATGATGTGCCCTAATTATGTACCTATGTATGGATGTGTGTATGTGTGTGAGAAGGAAGTAAATATTATGATGAAAACTTGTGTTTATGTAAGTCTTTATATTTGTGTGTGTGTGTAAGTATAAACATATTACTTTATTAACTACATTAGGGTGACCTGACAAACGTCGATTGCACACCCTGTGTGTGTAGATGACAATAAAATTTATATTGTGACTGCTAATTGGTGTGCAACGAGTTATGCGATCGATACTTGTAGTAAATCTTCAGTCTTATTGTAATTCAACGTCAAGAGCCACTTCATGACTCTGGTTTTGCACCCGTTTAGACATTTGGGCGCAATGGAGCAGATTTTATTTATTTTATTATATAAGTGGCTTGACAGTACACCAAAATGACGCTGAGCAAGGGCCGTTCTACATCCGTGTGTTGAGCATACTTCGAAGTGTCTACGCTTTTTGGCAGCATTCGGATCATATACTACAGAGGGATGTTTGCGCAGAATAGTGCCAAGGACAAAGAGCTGTCTCACGGTAAGAACCTGACATTCGGTGTAGAGAGTCGCAGTGGGATACCCAAAAGGCTTCGAGGTCATAACCTTGAGAACAGCTTTCTGTGCTCGCTCCAAAGGCAGGAGGATTGTCTTGGGAGTCCCACCCCATACTGTGATGCAGTAGTTTATTATGCTTTGACACAGGGCATAATAAACCGTTTTAATAGTAAGGCAATCCGCGGAGTGCCTTAGTTTTTTAAAAATAAATATACACTTGCGGACTCGGGATATAAGATTACTAAGGTGAGGTTTCCAGCTTAGAGAACTATCTACATAGACTCCGAGATATTTGCCAGACTCAAGAAGATAGACCAAGTAAGCAGGTATGAGCTCTGAGCTCCATTGAATCTGGGAAGGTTGGTGGATCGTAAGGAGAAAGGTAAGTATACCGTTTTATTTAAATTTAAGGTTAGGATATTATTTGACAGCCATTTCATCACTGAGTTTAGAGCAAGTGCCGCGTATTTTACTTTTTCGGGCCAGTCAATACCATGAATTAATAGAGCCGTATCATCTGCGTAAGTGAAAATTGAACAATTCATTAGAGACATTTTGCATAAGTTGTTAATATAAATAAGAAATAGGGTAGGACCCAAAATTGAGCCCTGAGGAACGCCAAAACTCAATGAAATGGTGTCACTAATAACATAATTTATTTTGACACATTGAGTTCTATCACACAGATAATCCTGGAAAACCTTCAAGGTATGTCCGCGAATGCCCATAGCTTCCAGCTTAGATAAGAGGTGGGGAATGGACACAGTGTCGAATGCCTTAGAAAGATCCAAGAAGATAGCCAAGCATTTCATTTTACTATCTAATTTAGATACTACATGGTCTACCAAGGCAGCAACAGCGTTTTCAGTTGACCTGCCACGTCTAAAACCATATTGGTTATTGCTTAGTAATTTGTGTGACTTAAGATAGTCTACCAATCGTTTATTAAGGATCTTTTCTAATATTTTAGAGATGGCAGGCAAGACAGAGATCGGTCTATAATTATCCACACTGTGTCTGTCACCCTTTTTGAAGATTGGGTGAACAACAGCCCTTTTAAAAACCCTGGGAAAACAGCCTGTTGAAATAGAGCGATTGCAGATATGAGTAATGGCTGGGACAATCGCGGGGAGGCAGGATTTTAATATTCTCGATGAAATGCCATCCCAACCTACCGCAGCATCAGTTCGTAACCCAATAATGAGATTTGAGACCTCCACTTCATCTGTGGGTAAAAGAACTAGCGAGTAAGAGGGCACCGAGAGAATATTCCGAGGTATATGAGGTGGTCAAAAATGTATCAGCCAAGTTCTTGCCAACATTGGCAAAAAACTCGTTGACTTTATTGACCGAGGACTTTTCATCCGAAGATATTCTTAGTAGCTCGTCAGGGGATTTCGCATCGCAACTAGTACCAGTAACATTTTTAACGACCTTTCAAGTAGCCTTAGGGTTGTTCTTCGCCATTTGGAATTCCTTCCTCTCATATGCGTGCTTTAAATTTTTGAGAAGTTTGTTACAAAAATTACGGTATCGTTTGTATGTAATCATAAGAATTAAGTTTTCGGGATCTGCCTTCAGCGTACGAGCCATGCTATCTCTATTTCGGATACAGCGGAGTAGTCCATTTGTAATCCAAGGTTTATATATATAATCTAAGGCGGTGATGTGCTGGGTTTTGGCGCCATTCATACGTTTTGCGGGTTTTGCTGTACTGAATTTCATAAGTTTTTTAAATTTTTGCTTAATTATCGGAAACGGAGTTAAATTTTTTTCACATACCAGACTATGTGAAGAAAATTTGACTCCGTCCGATATTTTAGATGCGGTGAAGGAAATTACTCAAAATCTATTACCAGCAAAGTCGAGAAAATTATATGATAAATGCTATCTCGACTTTATGGCATGGAAAATGCAAAAAAAGCTATTTAGTAGGTTCATTCCCAATGTATGAGTGTAGATAAAGTATTGTATGAAACTACACATAACAAGGTATTAAAACATTTGTGTGAATACTATTAAAACCTCTCCTACGGCTCGGTTTTTAAACACACACTCATGTTTTAATACCCCTTATTATGCAACAGTTTCATAAACTACTATTAGCTACCAAATGTCTATACCCTATACTATACTTCAATGTTATGCAAATTTCGACCAAATCATTACACTACATACCCAATTCCGTTTGCATGTTCCAGCACTTCCTCAAAATGCATTCATTACAGAGAAAACCTTTTAGAATTTCAATAGGCAGACGTTTAGCCCATAGATATGATCTAACGGCTATAGATCTGCGATAGTATTGTGTATTACCCCCGACCCAGTTCACACCACTAGGTGCTCGGGTTATTCACACTAGGAGCTACGAAATAAGAATTTATACGACTATTTCCACAGCGAGTTCCCTTATGACATCTTTGAGTTTTATATTAAAACGACTATGATTGGAATTAATGCCAAAGATTCAGACTTAAATATTTTGGGCGAAGATATCAACTGTTTCTGATCTCTAAATTCCTTTGGCTCAGTTTTATTTAATGGAGCTAAAAAGTGTATACTGTATGTCAATAGTGCCATGAAAATAACTCAACGGTCCAAACCTAGCGAGATTGACCGCTGTCGTGTCACTGAGCTCTGTGGTTTGTTTGTACCTAGTTTATTGCGCGTTGCATATATATGTTGATACACGAATTCGTGATATCAGTTTAATTCGTACAAAAAACGCCGCTGCTGCACGAGGCAGGTGTCCTTCAGATGTAATCTCTGAGTCACCTTTTGGGACAATCATTAGTAAAACTTATATTTTTCCAAAAAAATTCAATTGACTTCCAAAGCAAAACATTTAGTGAAAAATAACTTTAAGATCGGAAGTATGTGATTGTGGTTTTGTTCCTTAGTTTTTTTCTCTTTAAAAGCTGCTTCCTCTTTTTTTTATTTGAGATGGGTTTGCTCTTGACTCTAGTCTAGGTCAGAGGTGACAGAGACAAAGTCGACGATGGAGTGAGCTTACCCAGAAGTAGCCTGTTTACTCTAACTTTGAAGAGATTCGGGTTGTATGCGTTCGGAAACACAGACGCAGGCAGTGAGTTCCACTCTTTTGCAGTGCGCATTATGAAGGATGTTTGGAAGCGCTTGGTGCGAATTAGTGGAATAGCAACTAGGTGAGGATGGTAACTTGCAGTTCGTCTAGATGTCCGATGGTAGAAGGGGGCCGGAGGGATGAGGTCGTGGAGTTCATGAGCACACTCGCCAAAATACAGTCTGTAGAATACCGACAAGCAGGCAACCTTAAGGCGATGAGCTAAGCTTTGAAGCTTGGCAGCCACCAGTTTGACGTCACCAATTAGTCTCTTAGCTCTGCGTTCCACCGAGTCAAGCGCGGCAAGCTGATATTTAGCTGAGCCATCCCAGAGGTGGCTGCAATACTCCATGCAGGATCGGACTTGCGCTTTGTAAAGAGTTAATAGCTGTCCAGGCATAAAGTATCGCTTCACTCTGTTTAGGACGCCCAGTTTCTTTGCCGCAATTTGGGCTTTGTACTCGATGGAGGCGCTGAAGTTGAGACTGGATGTCAACTCCATGCCAAGGAGCTCGAGCCGATCAGTAACAGGAACAGATGCACCCCGAAATGTAGGCGTTTGAATGCAACTAGTCCTTTTTGCGGTAAAAAGACATGCCTCTTCTTCTTCTTAGCTCCACGTACACGAAGCAGTGCTTCGCACACCTCGACACACTCGCACACGTGTCGGACGCGGACACGTGTCGACACGTACCCTGGCTACTGTCTTGTCACTGAGCTCTATGGATTGTTGTATAGCGTATTGTTTGGTGAATGGTTAGAAGGTCTACATTGTATGGTTTTGAAATGCTAGCCTGGAAATAAATGCTATTTTACGACTTTAGTCTAGCTGTTGCAATCGCGACTATGCAAGTATTAACCGGGTTTTTCCATTACGAAATTGACTTACACAAAAGTGTCATAGCCTAAGAGACGTGGAAGATCGACCTTCACCCATCAGATAACTGGATGAGACAAATTTTCATCAAATATAATTTATTAAACAAACATGCTTATGATAACTTGCCTATCGAAAAGATTGCATAGCTATTTTTAATTGAATTAACAGAAATAATTTTTTTGTCATCACCTTGATTCATTTGATAACCGAATGAATTTCATCTCAACTGATAGTTTTTAACACACAGAATATGCCTAGGTTCAAAATCAGCATCTTCATCATCATCATATCAGCCGAAAGACGTCCACTGCCGGACAAAGGCCTCCCCTCTGGTTCTCTTGCGGATCTCTACATTACTGATTCGATCACGCAAGGATACTCCGAGCATGGCCCTTTCAATTGGCCTTTGGGTGACTGTAAGCTTTCTGATGAGGCCCATTGTGAGCGACCACGTCTCAGAGTCATAGGTCATAACTGGCAACACACACTGGTCATAGACTTTCTTCAGGAGACACTGTGGTAAGTTGGACGAAAAGCCTTTACGGAATTTGGCTTGTTCGGGACACAGGAAATCGTCAAACCTGCGCGCGAGACGATTCGTGATGACTGTTGAAAACAACTTGTAGACATGGAGAGCAGTGGTGGCCCAGTGGTATCGGCCGCGACTTACAAGTTGCAGGTCGTGGGTTCGAGCCCAGGTAGGCGCTTTACTTTGTAAACATTATTTCATCAGCACTGCTCTCAAAACGGTGAAGGTAAACATCGTGAGGAAACCGGCATGTTCTAGAACCAAAAATTCGAAGACATGTGACATCTACCAACCAGCACTGGGCGCACGTGGTGGATTACGTCCCATTCCCTCTCACAGAGAGGAGGCCTGTGTCCCAGTAGTGGGAACATTAATAGGCTGATGACGTGATGTGTGTAGACATGGCTAAGAAGTGAGATGGGCCTAAAGTTCTTCTGTAGGACATTGTCACCCTTCTTGAAGAAGAGTATCACCACACCCCTGCACCATGCCAAAGCCGTTTTTCCCTCGATTATGACGGAATGAAACAACTTCTGAAGGGCCTTAAGTATTGGTTTTCCACCCGCCTTTAGGAGTTCGGCTGTAATTTCATCATCACCCGGTGCCTTGTTGTTCTTAAGCTATTTAAGATCCATCCTTATCTCGTACAGACTGACGTCCGGAATGTCTTCGGTACAGTGTCGGGTCAATCTAGCTCTAGGCTCTTTTCCTAGATTCGCGACGGGTTTGCTGGTTGACTCGAAATATGTAGTCTATTCTGGCATAACTGTAGGCATTATAGAAATGTACCACAACTAAAACGTGAAAAATAACTTCAATTTCGGCAGTCGGTGTCAAAAAACGAAGAAACACAGAACACCTACTTCCGAAAAAGAGATTATTTTTCACTTTGTAATTGTTTTTATTTGGAAGTCTGTTATATTTTTTGTTTACGTGTAAAATAAGAAATAATCTTTATACCTATTTTCTGTTCCTTCTTCTTGTCTATGTATTATGTATGTGTACATTAATTGTTAAATAAATAAATAAATACGACGGACGATAACTGACGGACTAAATAGATATGTTTGTCGTCATCCCTGTTACGAAAATAAAGGGGTTCTTCCTCCCTTTGTGTTGCACCGGAAGTGAAGAAACTGGAAGTGTTAGGGGAGGAAGTGACGCCCCTACGCAGCCAACCGTTATGACCTTGCCGTATTTAGGTTAGGACAGAATTGATTTTCCAGTAGATAAGTAAAGTTAGGTTTATGTACATTTTTACGAACTAACTTATAACAGTTTCTAGTTCGTAGCCTTCCTACATAGAACTAGAATAAGTTAGTTTTGGACAACATTTTGAAAGAATTTGAGGTTTTTCTTTTCTTTGCCTGAGTAAGTAAACTTTTCGGAAATTCAACGGATTTTTTTATTTAGGCCTGATTTTTTTGTATTTTAGGTTAAGAACGTGTCAAAACCTACTTTAGTGGGAAATTTTTATCAATATTTAATATTATTATTATTATATATATTAATATCACAAACTAGCTGATGCCCGCGGCTTCGCTCCCGTGGGCCACCCCACAGGACCCGTTTTCGGGATAAAAAAATATTCCACTCAGGAATAATGTAGCTTTCTATTGGTGAAATAATTTTTTAAATCGTTCCAGTAGTTTCGGAGCCTATTCGGTACAAACAAACAAAAAAATCTTTGCTCTTTATAGTATTAAGTATAGATGATACCTGCCTAGTCACTGTGAATATTTAGCTGAGAAAGCATTTTGATATCTTTTCAGTTCAATTTACATACTAATCCTACTATTCAGACAACAAATAAAGTGTTATCGTAACTTAATACAATTTGTTATTCCGCTGTCATTTCGAAGCTTTAGAAAATAAAGTTAATGCGTTTGAAATATTGTGCCTGAGGCACACTGACAATTCATGTTTTTTTTATAAACATAACAATCTTTTCCTCGCGGCTTCGCTCCCGTAGTCGTGAAGCGTGAACGATTACACAGGAATCGTGCATTTTTAGGGTTCGGTAGCTCGGTATCTCCCCCTCGCCAGCTCCGAAACTACTGAACCTAAAACTTTAACTATACATTACAGGAAAACCTACAAGAAGTCTAGGGTATTTAAAGTAGCAGAAACAACAAATAAAAAAGAATATTAATAATCTAATTTATTTTAATCTAATTATTTGTACGGAGCCCTCGGTGCGCGAGTCCGACTCGCAGTTGACCAATTTTTTGGGGTAAAGACACTCAGCAGTTTTGTAGCTTCCTATCAGTGAAATAATTTTTGTACACGTATCAGTACTTTAGGAGGATTACCTACCTCCTACTTTTACCTATTTATAATATTAGTTTATACTGGATAATTGCATAAATATGCTTCAGAGAGACATATAGGCTCTAGAAGTCTAGAAAAAGTGATAAATAAAAATATGCTTTTTTTATTTAAATACCAAGCACTATCGCAGTCACGTGATTAATCCCATACATTCTGGCATTTTGACTATCATCGCCATCGCTGATAGAATGACATTTTGAGTACAGTTTTGTCTACATTTTTTATTCCAGTAAATAGAAAAATATTCTTATATATTTATTTTTGTTAATTCTATCTTCACTTGTAATTTGACTCCGATCCACGATTTATTCACATATCTACAAATATCCGATGGAATTATTTTAATTTTTATGAATAAATTATTCTAATATATTTCTTTTTGTATACCTAATTCTATTTTCACTTGTAATTTGATTCCGATCCACGATTTATTCACATATCTACAAATATCCGATGGAATTATTATTATTTTTATGCATAAATTATACTTATATATTTCTTTTTGTATAACTAATTCTATCTTCACTTGTAATTTGACCATGATTTAGTCACATTTCTTCAAATATCCGATGGAATTCTTATTATTTTTATGAATAAATTATTCTTATATATTTCTTTTTGTATACCTAATTCTATCTTCACTTGTAATTTGACTCCGATCCATGTTTTATTCACATATCTACAAATATCCGATGGAATTATTCGATTAGGATAACTAATATTCATACAGATCTTGAGAAACGAGGCATGATATTACTTTGACGCAAATTGATAATCCCTCAACCAAGCATGTTATATTGTCTGACAGCCCTTGTTCTAGCTAGATTGGTTCACACACAGAAACGACAGACCTAATCCTTAAGAACTATGTAGATACTCAATCTAGCGTTCTATTTGGGCGAAACCAACCAAGGTACTTAAGTAATTTTATTGATCCCTGTTCTTTACACCGAAAGAAAAGACTTACTTGAAGAGCTTGTTGTTGTTTAGACAAAATTAAAAAAATGCAAATCAGATTCATGACATTATTAGTAGATAAAAATACAAAAATCGTTGTAAAAATTGTGTTTACAAAGACTTATTTTTTGGAATGTAAAATGCTGCCGGTTCATGAGAGTGTAGTGTTGTCAGTAGCTTTAGAACAGTATTGTAGCAATGAATTTAAAACCAATATTGTACACACAAGATCTCAAAGGAATAATAATATGGGACGATTTGTAGTGCCCACTTTTAATAATTATTATGGCAGAAGTTGTAAAATTTTTTAGTCCCGACTATTTTTAATGACGTTCCTTTAGATAAAAACAGTTGTATCACAAAAGCATCCTTAAAAATAAAATACACAAGTACCTCCTTAATACATTTTGTCAAGGTCTCATTCTAAAAAATATATGTTAATATTATATACAAAAAAGGAGCTACGTCTGCCAACAAACTGCTTTGCAGTTTGGTAGAGGTAATGTTTAAATTGTTACAAAAAAAAATCTGTGAATAAACACTTCTTAATTTTTATTTTTTTATTACTAAGATAATCGCTCACAGTGGTCCTCATCAGAAGGCTTAAAGTCACTCATAGGGCAATGGAGAGAGCTATGCTGGGCGTTGCCTTACGTGATCGAATTAGAAATGAAGACATCTGCAGGAGAGCCAAGGTTACCGACATAGCCCGAAGAATTGCCAAACTTAAGTGGCAGTTGGCAGGGCACATTGCACGTAGAACGGATGGCCGTTGTGGTCGAAAAGTTCTAGAGTGGCGACCGCGTACCGGAAGACGCAGCGTTGGAAGGCAAATCATGTAAGGTTCACATAAAAAATAGAAACACAGTTTTGTAGTGACTAAATCAGCTTGATTATTTAGTCAATCAATTTTTTTTTAAATTTATATTGAATAGAGTTTGTTTTATTTTTATTTGATAGTCTTTTTTTTCTATCTATATGTGATACGGTGCCGTATGAGGGTTATTCGCTTCTTTAGTAGACATATTATACCATTTGTACCGAAATCCGAGGACTTTTACGGCACAAGTTTAGCATAAATCAGTGTTGAGTAAAAATGGGTTTTAGGGTTACATTTAGGTGTAGTCCCATCTCGGCACCTTCCCATCTCGACATCGTATCACATATAAACAACCTTTTTGGTGATACATTATCTTTAGAAGCACTAGAAACCTCCAAAAATTCTCAAAATTGCGCTGTCAACAGAGGCCTCTTCATAAAAGATAGCTTGATCCCTGCGACAAAATTATGTCAAACTGACGTATACATTATTGTTAGCCTGTCAAGCGCTATTGTAACTGACAGCTGTCGCAGATATCAAGCTATCTTTTATGAAGTATAGTGTACAAATTTGACAGCTATAAATGAAAAAAGAGAAACATAGGGTTTTATAGAACATCTTTTAAATTGGTCCAATATTGGAGGAAGAAATAGGCGAGAGCCAAACCTCGAATTATGACATTTTACTAAGGAAATTCAGTCGGATCTCTCTGCCCATATTTCCTCTTAAGGGTACACTAGTCAACGGCACGAACTATTTTGTGCGCGGGGTTAAAATGCATTTAATATCATCCGACAACACGTGCGGAAGAGAAATATGCTTTGATGAGCAGTAGGAAGCTAGTTCGCGTACGATTACACACTTTTGCAAATTTGTAGCGAAATGGATAATGATTTAGGACGAAACCGAGCAGGCGAAATTTTATAAACATGCTTTTGGGAGTCTGGATATCATGATTAAATGACTAAACGTATCTGTTCAAAATATAATCATTTGCATTGTTGAACTACTAATCTACTCCTGTATGGAGGCCGTTTTGCAATTTTCCGTCTTCTTATGGTATTTATTTGCGCCCAAAAATTCGTTAAAATTAGTGTCGAAATGTGGAACTTTCGACGCTCATAACTTTCAAAAATTTTCTTTTTTTACTTTTTTGTTTCTATACAGGGCTAGGTAATGATGAGACCAATTGATATCACTTTTTATTTTGAACGTACATTGTCAAACAGTGGATTAATGCCTAGACTACGTTTGTATGGAAGAATTTTCGACTAGTGTAACCTTAAGACAGAAATTTTAACATCACTTATGGCGATTAAATTGATTTGATTTGATTCATACGATTTTTTTAAATGATGGCAAGCAACTTATTGCTGATGCTAAGTTTCATAACAGTAATTTTAGCCCGAAAATACACGGTTCCTGTGGGAAATATACCACATCATATCTTACCAGCAAGTGAGATAGTGGTCAGCGCGAGCCTATCAATAGTTAAAAAAAACCGGCCAAGTGCGAATCGGACTCGCGCACGAAGGGTACCGTACCATTATCGCAAAAAATCACGTTTGTTGTATGGGAGCCCCACTTGAATATTTATTTTATTATATTTTTAGTAATTGTTGTTGTAGAGGCAACCGAAATACATCATCTGTGAACATTTCAACTGTCTAGCTATCACGGTTCATGAGATACAGCAAACAGACAGAAAGACAGACAGACGGATCGAGGAGTCTTAGTAATAGGGTTCCGTTTTTACCCTTTGGGTACGGAACCCTAAAAAATAGACCTCGGGAGTGAAGCCACGGCAATGAGCTACTTTGAAATGTAATATTATGCCTCAGATATGAACTAAATCTATACGTGGATCTCTCGTAAATAGGTACTTACACGATTGTAAAAAAAAGTTTCCATTTTAAGAAACGCTGTTGTGTGCCCAAACCCTAAAACGAAAGTTTTCGACGCTCGCTTAAAAATAAGATTTATTTTCGTTCTACAAAATGATTCATCAACTTCTCATTTCACTTCAAATGAATGAGAAGTCGAAAGTCATCCTAGTTAAATGACTTATGATTAATATTTCGAGCTTACAAACAACCAGTTATACTTGACCTGCGGCAGAATTGGGAAGCTTACAAATGAACTGAATTTTAGACATTGCTACATTGGTTTCTTAGCAAGCAGCGCTATTGTTCAGTCTCAAGATAAACTGGACATACCTTTATTCAATTGTTTTCATTTTACAGTACGTATTTTGTTTTTAAATTAACGTAGAAAGGTAAATATAAACAGATGGATTTAAGAATGCAAATGATTTCTTTCTTTACTTGAATATTTTTTATGCGAGGCCTGGATAGATGGACTGTGTGAGGGAGGAGAGATATGAAAGAAAAGGGAGTCTGTGATAGTGTGACGGTTGACAGTGCGGTATAAATAAATAAATAAATTGTTTATTGATCAACAAGGTATAGATAGTGAGAAAAACAAAACTTATAGTAGTTACAAGCAAGATATAAAAGGTTATGAAAGTATGGTATAATATATATGGTAGAACATGTTGATGTAAGTACATGGTATATTTTTGACAATTTACGTTACCCGTTTCCTCAGCTAGGGTATACCTGTATCTTAAGGTTACACTAGTCGATAATTCTTCCATAAACACGTAGTCAAGGGATTACTCCACTGTTTGACGATGTACGTTCAAAAAAAAAAAAAAAACAATATGTCTCATCATCTCAGCCCTGTATGGAGCCAAAAATATTAAAAAATATAATATATAAATGTCGCATCAAGGCTGGCCGATAGATTAAAACCATCGGGAAGTCAGGACGTATTCCCTTAGGTTAAGACATCGTGTGTGGGCAGGTCGGTGGGTCAATCGTAAAAATGAAATCACACAAATTATTCGATACACTGAGTATATTCAAATAGGCACAAGTTACATTCTTGCTTACCAATACAACGGATCGACACTGATTCTACGACGTCTTAGCTCTACGGCTGTCAGTACCAAACTGCTCTATTCTGCTGTCCCCACTACGCAAGCGGTTAAAAAAAGCGCGCCAATGCGTAGCTGCTTTTGATTGCCGCTAGGGGCGTGCTTGTGATTTAACTTTACGTCCGCACTATTGACTAAACCCGACATATATTTGAAAGTTATGAGCGTCGAAAGTTCCACATTTCGACACTAATTTTAACGCATTTTTGGGCGCAAATAAATACCATAAGAAGACGGAAAATTGCAAAACCGCCACCATACAGGGATAGATTATTAGTTCATCAGTGCAAATAATTTTATTTTGAACAGATACGTTTAGTCGTTTTTTCATGATATCCAGACTGCCAAAGGTCTGTTTATAAAATTTCGCGGACTCGGTTTCGTCCTAAATCATTATCCATTTCGCTACAAATTTGCAAAAGTGTGTATTCTTACACGAACTAGCTTCCTACTGCTCATCACAGCATCTTCCTCCTTTGCACGTGTTGTCGGTTGATATAAAATGCATTTCAACCCCGCGCAGAAAATAGTTCGTGCCGTCGACTAGTGTACCCTTAAGAGACATTGGACGGCCATTAGGTTATGATTTAATATTACCTTTTATTTAGTGAGGACCCCGTGGAGTGGACAGAGGAGCTCGTGGCTAAATAATAACAGCCGCACTGGTCGATCATCAAGGTTAAGCAAAGCTTGACGAGGTCGGTCCGTGGATGGGTGACCATTTCAACATACCGAGTTTCCTCCGTGGCTCGGAAAGCACGTTAAGCCGTTGGTCCCGGCTGTCATTTGAAGATCTTTGACAGTCGTTACGAGTAATCAGAAGCATGAGATCTGACACCAGTCTTGCCAAAGGGTATCGTGTTACCCAGTTACTGGGTTGTGGAGGTCAGATAGGCAGTCGCTCCATGTAAAACACTAGTACTCAGCTGAATCCGGTAAGACTGGAAGCCGACCCCAATATAGTTGGGAAAATGCTAGGCAGACAGATTTAGTGAGAACCCCGTACCGGCAGGCTTATTACGTATCTATTGCAAGTGCAAAACGATAGCGATCAAACGCTTTACGTAATAAAAGTCGGTATTACCTGCAGTGTAGGTATGGTAGGTCCTACACAATCGTTTGCTAATCGCTCGCTTTTTGTCAAATGTTTATTTTGGCGGTTTATTTTTTTAAATAAGTGTATTTAAAAAAATAAACCGCCATCAACTCTAAAACTAATATGAGGAAGAGCAATGATTGTGCAAAAATCGCTATCGTTTTGCTCTTGCAAAAGATACGTAATAAGCCTGCCGGTATGGAAGAAGAAAACGTGCTGTGCCGACCCCAAGTAACACGGGACAAGGATAGGAAGACGGTATATTTTTTTTTTATTCACTGGCGAATAATTTTATATGCTTTCTAATTTTCTTAGCTAGAAGTCCTACTATGTAGTTGGTACACAGGCATGTTGAAGAAGATTTTTACGGCTTTTTTATGAGGTATAAAAGGAACCAGAAAAGCTTTTTGTCTGAAGTTTAGGTGGAAAAAGTCTTTTAATGTTTTTCGGAACTTACTACTCAACGTAGTTTAGATACTAAAGTGTTGCAAAATACCTAACTTTCACCTCGTAATTTTGTTTTTTTTTTTTAAACCGGTTATAAAATATAATTGATTTGTGAAAGGCGTAACTATTGAAAAGAAAAACTCTAAGAACTTGTTTCAAATACTTTAATTTAATCAGATATACGTACGTGAACACTTGGTTTACAAATCAGTGCTCAAAAAAAAATAAAAAAAATCAGTGTATGTATGTATGTTTATTCTTATGTGGCGTTCTAGAGACCAAATGCGTCGGCCGATTTTGATAATTCTTACGTCAATCGATTTGTCTCAATCTTTCGAGTGTCACAGGCTACATTAAAATTGGAAAATAGAAAAATGGCGGATTTTGGGCTCCATATTGTGGGGATCCAATTTTTTTTTTTTCAAATCCGTCGTCTTGCGTATCAAAATAAAGGGTTTTAAGAGGTGATTTCAAAAATATATAATACATATATTTGAATGAACCTAATTCGAAAATTTTTTTTTACTGAAAAGTCGTATATAAAAAAAGTTTATTCAGAAAATCAATATGTATCCTCCGACTGCACAACATGATTTTCTTCTTGTTTACGTCTTTTTGGTTCGCTTCTTAAGGAGTCAGGTTTTTGATTTGTTTGTTTTACTCTAGACTAGATACTATTACGCGCACGTCTTTTTACATCGTTCTCACACATATGTATTTTCCAACAAGAATGATGTAACCAAATACTTGCAAGTAAAACTGATAGAAAAGAGTTTGCGTGGCGTTTCTTGCACTTTCTTTTCCATAGAGACTTACTGACGCTTGCAAATGTGCAAATAGATTCATCTTTTTTTAGGGTTCCGTATACAAAGGGTAAAAACGGGACCCTATTACTAAGACTTCACGATCCGTCTGTCTGTCTGTCTGTCCGTCTGTCACCAGGCTGTATCTCATGAAACGTGATAGCTAAACAGTTGAAATTTTCACAGATGATGTATTTCTATTGCCGCTATAACAACAAATATTAAAAACAGAATAAAATTAATATTTAAGGGGGGCTCCCATACAACAAATGTGATTTGATTGCCGTTTTTTGCTCGATATTAATAACGGCAACAGGTAGACGCTTGAAATGTTCACAGAATATTTAGTTGTATATCCACTTCAAAAAATAATTATTATTAAATTAAAATAAAATAAATTAAGGGGGCTCCCATACAACAAACGTGATTTTTTCGCCGTTTTTTGCGATAATGGTACGGAACCCTTCGTGCGCAAGTCCGACTCGCACTTGGCCAGTTTTTTTGTTTGGCAATTCAAAAGTAGCTAGTTGAAATACATTATTTTGATTAAGGTTTTTGATTTTGAATAGCAAAAATAATTCGACAAAATACGAAATACATTATTGTAGTAAAGCTAGCCACTTCATAACAAAGCAACGCAACATAAAAGATAGACAAAGTTAGCAAACGTTCCATTAAATTATGACTTAGACTTAACAGCTTTAGCTACAACCCAAACCCACCTTTACCACTACAAAAACAAAGTCTAAAATCCAACTTCACCTCAAAATCACTAAAATAGGGTTTCCACTATTAGTTTTACGTATAGTGCAAACATAAAAAATTCAAGATGGTTGCGCAAACTCCGACACTTAGTGAAACCGTTAGTCAGACCCTAGGAATTATTAATAAGACTAGGCACATCATTGAGCCTCGTTTGTTCTTTATTTTTGAACATTACTCCTACTTTCACATTCGGGTAAGGCATAGCACGCATTGCGGTTTTTAGCCATGCGTATGAAAACCGAAAATTCTGCGACATAATGTAATTGTATGAAACTGCACGCACTTGCGGAATAAAAAATCGGCCAATTGCAAGTCACACTCGCGCACGAAGGGTTCCGTACCATTATCGCAAAAAACGGCAAAAAAATCACGTTTGTTGTATGGGAGCCCCACTTAAATATTAATTTTATTCTGATTTTATTTGTTGTCATAGCGGCAACACAAATACAACATCTATGAAAATTTCAACTGTCTAGCTATCACGGTTCATGAGATACAGCCTGGTGACAGACGGACAGACAGACAGACAGACGGATCGTGGAGTCTTAGTAATAGGGTCCCGTTTTTACCCTTTGGGTACGGAACCCTAAAAACCGCTCGGTAAAAAATCTGCAACAAATCTGTGTTTTGCACACATAATCTACTGCACCGCGGCGCGGATTAAATTCGCGCGATTATTTTGAAATCTATGAACAGGTTGAAAGAGACAAAAATCTCGCATTATTTTATTTGCAGTGCGTATTATAATTCAGTACGCGGATAAAAATCGCGCTAATAAAAATCGCAATGCATGCTAAGCCTAAGAGTAATAGTTATGAGTTTAGGGGAAAAACCTTTTTTTTATGTCGGGTAACAGATGTTTGTCGAAAAATTCAGGGTTAAAATAGTGAAAAAGTGCTAAAATGTTTGAGATGAGTTTTCTTATCTAGTTTGAAGTGAAATTGGTTTCTGAATGCTGATTTTTCTTAAAGTCAGAAAGATACAAGATGTCTGTTCACGATTTTCAGCCTGCTATGGTAGATTAATACTTAAATAAGTCCATATTAATCACAAAAACAATTAAAACAAAACTACGTAGACACTAACGATATTAAAAACGATTAATCCGCAAACGATTTTGCAGCATAAAATAAACAGTAGGTAAAGATAAGATAAGTAATAATGAATATTATTCTGTCCCTAGAACTAGTGCACAGGTATAGAATAATACAGAAGGTGAGCCCCATACAACAAGGTACTTGTGCATAAGGCCATCCCCTCGGGTCGATCTTCACGGTTATGCAACGCTTGCCGTGGTCAGTCCGTGAATGGGTGGCCATCTTTACATAGTGAGATTTCTTCGCGCTTCGGCAAGCGTGTTAGCTATTGGTCCCGATTGTTAATGGTAGATCATTGACAGCCGTTACGGATAGATACAGGATGGTTAGTACTGAGGCCTTACCGGTACTTGCTGGCGTACTTCCAGTCGATCTTGAAGTGCAGCGACGTGCTGCAATCATTTTTATTCCGCACGAGAGACCATGGACGCGGACTTTTTAACGCGGAATGACCGTGAGAAAATTTCTAGATAATTTAAACCACATGCTCTCACTTCTGGGAGGAACTTTTATCCGAATGGCAATGTAGGTGGGATAATTCCATTAAGGGCCGACACCTCTACCAATTTATTGCCATCCGTTCGCGAGCGACTGGCCAGAACGTGGCTGGATGTGGATCACTGTGTTGCTCAATTTCTCGCAGGTCACGGTAACTTTAAAAGTAAATTATTTTCCTTCAATCCGTCAATGTTCTACATCTGACCGTGAATATGTACAATCAGCACATCATATATTATGGGAGTGTATTCTTTGGCAGAATGAACGCAATATTATGTTGGATAATGTACAAGCTGGATCTAGAGTTTTTACCATACGGAGCTTGTAGAAACTAGAACAATTTTGCGTGCGTTAAAGCGTTTTTCCCATACCTGTTATTGGAATCAATTATAACAGCTCACAATGTTAGGACCCATTAATATTAATGATAATTTTTGTCCGTGGTGCTAGGCAACTGGGCTTATCCCAGTTGTAAACGACCTTTTGTTCCTATTGGCTTTGTTTATTTTCCTGCTTGATATGGAGGGAAGTGTAAATTTGTATTTTTCCTACTCCTCCGTTATTCTTTTCTGATTAATTTCGTTGCGGGATCCAAGACACTTAAATTCATTCTCCAGGACTTCGTCGACCTTCAGTGTCTCGGCGCTTTTTTGGTGGTCGCCACTGTTGGCAAAAATAGCCGTTACGGGTAGTCAGAACTATTAAGAAATCTAACACCAGACTTATCAAGGTGTATCATGTTACCCAGTTGCTGGGTTGTGGAGGACAGATAGACAGTCGTTCCATGTATAATACTGGTGTTAACGGCGTCCGGATGGAAAAGGAAGTTGACTCCAACATAGTTAGAAAATGGTTAGTTGGATTATTATTGAATCTGCATACAACGAGCGAAAACCTACGCACACATAGAAACACAAGTGCAGCAAGCGCACTCGCTACCGGCATTTGTTTGAGATCGCCGTCCATACGTGTCATAAATATATGTGAAAATCCTCATTGGGTCTGTTAAACCTACTGACTAAAAACCACCCCGGTGTTCCATCTCACACCTACGCTGGGGGTCGCGGGTACAACGATACTTCCGCAACCCCCGGCTAGTGCCGGCCCGCCTCTGTCGGCCTCGATCTCGGATTGGGGGGGAGTGAGGTGTTAGACTCCCCCCGCAACGTTCAAGAGGGGCGCGCGTGGACTCTACGCGCCGCCACCTCGGGTCCTGATGTGTGGGGGGGAAATCTTTGGGTTAAATTTCTTACCTTAATGTCTCAAATACAACCCAAAGATTTGCTAAACACGTTCGCTGCCAATTGGTAGCGAACGTGTAAAGTTTAGTATGTTTTTTATATAATGGTATTTTAATTGTTTCAGTAATTATGGCAGCGAACGCGTTAAGTGGCAGTGGGCACATAACTCGCAGAACGGATGGTTGATGGTGCAGAAAAGTTCTGGAGCGACGCCCGTGAACCGGCAAACGCAGCGTTGGAAGGCCTCTGTCAAGGAGGAACAGTGGCATGGTGAGAGCCGCGGGAGTTCACTGGATGTGAGAAGTATAGGACCAGTAAATGTGGCGACGCTTCATCATCATCATCAGCCTATAATAGTAGATCACTGCTGCTGGACATGCGCTTCTTCAACCGCACGCCATTTGTCGTGATTTTCAATAGCCCTCATCCAGCTGCTACACGCCACACTGCGAAGATCGCTTTGGGATTGGGATGCCATAAGTCCAGCAGTGGAAATCTTTCGGTTCAAATAATGGTGATGGGTTTACATGTGCATACGTCTGTTTTCATAAATTGTAAGGAACCGACCTTCTGTACCATTCTGCCCACCAGCTGATAAACAAATGAACAACAATTTATTTGACTCATTTGTTTATATTGTAGATATTTTAAATTATTATGTTCAAAATTAATGAGGTACAGTTCAATTACTGGATGTAATTATTTCAATTGATTGGTATCAGTTAAATTAGTGTTTGTTTACGACCAATATAAAGAGCTAACGAGATATTATATTTGAAACCTTAATCACGTATGGATAATAAAAAGGTTTTCGTGATTATCGAGTATTTTTTTTCTTAAAATATAGACGTGCAATAGGCCTATGTCTAGCATTGGACCGCTGTAGGCTGATGATGATGACGATGACGGGTATTTTTTTCAGATAATGGGTATTTATACAAATAATACACCACATCATTTGTCGTATTGTGCTCAATTATTATTGTAATAAGAATAATTTATTTAAACTGTAATAGTGTCATCTGCCTAGCCTTTTTTCCAACTATATTGGGGTCGGCTTCCAGTCTTACCGGATTCAGCTAAGTACCAGTGTTTTACATGGAGCGACTGCCTATCTGACCTCCACAACCCAGTAACTGGGTAACACGGTACCCCTTGGCAAGACTGGTGTCAGATCTCAAGCTTCTGACTACCTGTAACGACTGTCAAAGATCTTCAAATGACAGCCGGGACCAACGGCTTAACGTGCTTTCCGAGGCACGGAGGAAACTCGGTATGTTGAAATGGTCACCCATCCACTGACCGACCTCGTCAAGCGTTGCTTAACCTTGATGATCGACCCGTGCGGCTGTTATTATTTAGCCACGAGCTCCTCCAAATTACAACTGTAATATTAAAAAAATAAAAATAAGATACCTACTTCTTTAATGTGATGTAATATTAAATCATTATCAACTATTTTAAATCATTATTGCCCAGTGATCTTGATAGATTATGTGATTTAAAACTGTTTAGTGTAATTATTCTTAAAAAATGGATATGTCTGTTTCAACCCCAAATTAGGTAATTTTTGGAAGCATAAGGGCAAAACAAGGCTGAAATTTTTACTTACCTGTTCGACGCTCAGTTCGGTTTTAGGCAGGGGCTGTCGACAGAAACGGCTGTTCTATGCCTCAAGCATACTGTCCGGTACTACACTGACAGGTAAACGCCTGTCTATGCCTGTTTTTTAGATCTTTCTAAAGCTTTCGATTTGGTGTCCAATGATTTGCTTATGCACAAAATGAGGACGGAAACCAGTCTCCCTGAAGAGGTAATTAACATTTTTGATTATTGGTACAACAACCAGGTTAATGTAATAAGATGGGCAGGCATGACCTCCGAGGCGTACAGATTGAGGTGTGGAGTTAGGCAAAGCGGTTTAACCTCGCCTCGTCTCTTAAATCTGTACGTGAATGGACTGATCGAGAGGCTCAACAGCACCAATGTCGGATGTTCGAAAGATGGAAAATTCATTAATAATATCAGTTACGCGGACAATATGGTGTTGCTGGGTCCGTCCATTAGCGCCATTCGAAAACTGCTCGCTGTATGTGTGGATTATGCCCGGGGCTCATGGGCTCAGGTATAATGTGAAGAAAAGTGAACTCTTGGTGTTTCAATCTGCTAGCTTCAAGGTTACGCACGTCTTCATAAATGGCGTTCCGTTAACCAGAGTTTCAAGATTCAAGTACCTGGGCCACTGGGTCTCGGATGACCTTTCAGACCACGAGGACATTGAGAGGGAGCGCCAGGCGTTGGCTGTTCGATGCAATACGAGTATGTTGGCTCGTAGAATTGCACGCTGCACCAAGGCAGTAAAAGTAACATTGTTTCGGGCTTTTTGCCAATCTTTTTACACGTGCAGTCTATGGGTCAACTATACGCAGAGGACAATCAACGCCCTGCGCGTTCAGTATAATAACGCTTTTAAGATGCTAATGCGGCTGCCGCGGCACTACATCGGGCATGTTTGCAGGTGCAAATGTCGATGGCTTTTGTCCGCGGCAGTGACAACAGCATTCTCAGCGTTGTAGCGGGCCGAACAGATTGCCCAATATTGTGGCATTGTGTTCGATTACATGTCAAGAAGTAATAGATTTAGTAAATTTGCAATTTGACCCCTAATGAACACAGACTTTTATTTTATAAATTTTAATGAATTTTACAGAACTTTAATTAATCTAAACGTATAATTTTTTTTGGATTTTACAATGCATTTATTTTTATTTGATTGACATTAATTTTAAATTATAAATGCATAAATTAATTATTTCTTTTAGATTTTTGTACTTCAATTTTGACATGATGTGTATGTGTTGTATGTGTATCTAATTTTAAGTGACTAACATAATATATAAGTATTTGTACGTACTAACATCTATGGATTTCATATCTGAGACAAATAAATAATAATAATAATTGATATATATCAAATGGATAAATGCATAAATGCTAAATAAAATCTGTTCGCTTTTTGCCATATCATATTTTTTTGGACATTTCCATTTTATTACTTAACTTATTGGCATTTGACAAACCACTAATTATTCGACATAATTAATGTGTATTTAACTTATTGATATTGTACTATAAGGTTTAATTGTTGACATTATGAAGATCTTTCGTTGATTTATTATAATATGTCAGTTGACGTAGTAGTGAATACTTAATTATATTAGTTAATTTAATGATATTTGAAATTTATTGTTAGGAAGGTAATATTTGTACGCATCATGGTAATACATAGTGGATCTATTTAATGTTGTAACATCCAACACGCTCATCTAATACCTTTAAACGAGCAATTCTTGTATATGGTCTAAATCTCGGCAACGGCTCCAACGATTTTCATGAAATTTTGTATGCAGTGCCTTTATGGGGCGATAAATCGGTCTAGCTAGGTTTTATTTTTAGAAAAGGTCGTTTTATCTATTTTCATCGGTCGCCCAGGTACTACATATTTGTGTTTACAAATAAATATATCCGATATTAGAATAAAAGAACTGGTTCGGCCGTTCATTCATTCAGTCGGGAATTGGAGATGCACTCTTTTACCGTTCACATGTGAACGCCTGACCGGCAGATCATCTTCCGTGAGCCGCAACGACATAGGTCATACGTATCTCCACTACTATTTCCGCTATATTTAATTACCGCACCGCCATAGTTCTAAAAACGGCTTGAGCTACGCGCATTTCAGCTCGCCAATTTACGTGTCTCATTAATAGTCCACGGGACGTGCATAACCATCGATTGTCTTCGCTGTACCGAACAACGTAATCCCGAGTGCGTCGAGAAGATACTTCCAGGGCCGCGTGACTGCTGCAGTCAGGTAAGTGCTTCTCTATATCCTCTGGGTGGACGTACGTCGGACCATACCTTCGCTCGCTCCGCTTATAAATTAATCTCCCGCTTGCCTCTCGTTTGACCAAACGCATCCATTTTTTTTTTTTTTTTTTATTCCACCCGCATCGCATCGCACCCACCAAGAACTGTACAATAAAGGTGGTTCTTTTGTGTAGCCTATTTATTATAACTAAGAAATAAATCTCAAATAAAACCAATCAGTAAACAAAAAAAAACTTCTTCAAAGTAAAATAACTAACATGAAGTGTATATTTTTGGTTTCGTGGCATCCAATTTTAATCTCATGAATGATGACTGAAATTAATGACGATAATCCTAATCAATAAAAACCAAAATAAACTTATATTAAAATAAAAAAATAACAATCTGCGAACATATTACTTAAGGTTACACTAGACGATTTTTTTTCCATACAAACGTAGTCTAGGGAATATTCCACTGTTTGACGATGTACGTTCAAAATAAAAAGTGATATCAATTTGTGTCATCATTATCTAGCCCTGTATGGAAGCAAAAAAGTAAAAGAAGAAAATATTTGAAAGTTATGAGCGTCGAAAGTTCCACATAAATACCATAAGAAGACGGAAAATTGCAAAACGGCCTCCATACAGGGATAGATTAGTAGCTCAACAATGCAAATAATTTTATTTTGAAAAGATACATAAAGTCGTTTTTTCATGATATCTAGACTGCTAAAGGTCTGTTTATAAAATTTCGCGCGCTCGGTTTCGTCCTAAATCACTATCCATTTCGCTACAAATTTGGAAAAGTGTGTATTCGTACGCAAACTAGCTTCCTACTGCTCATCACAGCATCTATCTCTTCCGCACGTGTTGTCTGGTGATATAAAATGCATTTTAACCCCGCCTACAAAATAGTTCGTGCCGTCGACTAGAGTACCCTTAATATTATAAATGTGAAAGTTAGGATGACGGATGTATGTTTATTACCCAATAGCGCCAGAACCGCTGAACGGATCTATTTAAAATTTGGCACAGAGATAGATTATAGTCTGGAATAGTACATAGGATACCTACTTTTTATTCCGGGGACAATTTTCGTCTTTCACGCGGGCGAAGCCGCTGGCAGACGCTAGTTATTAGATATAATACCACTATCAACCACATCATCGACCACATCATCGCTTACCATCAGGTGAGATAGTGGTCAAGCGCGAGCCTACAGGATATAAAAAAAAAAAAAACAATTAATACAAATAGTAAGTAACTTATGGCAATTGACTGATTTTCATGCCACAATGAACTACCTATCTTATTTTAGATTTTTTATAGAACAAGGCAAATATGAGGTATTTTATTTACAAATTCATGATATCCGGATACCCGGGGTTTTCGTCAAATTATACCCAGTTTTGAAATACACTGGTATACCCAAATAATGTGTATACTGTTGTGAATTTTCTGTATGTTTTTACCTCTAAATAACTGTATTTATATTTTTGTCATTCCAATCACTTACAACATCCAAAAATATTTCAATAAAAATCATTTTAATTTACTAAATATCTTTTCCTTCACAGAAAGTCAATTCATTATTTATAATTCAGATAGTCAAGTTCTTTAAAAATAAAAAATTGCTACGATATATTGAATTTTATATCATGAATCAACCGACGACATATTTTGCTAAATTTATTCTGTTCACAACGTTTTACAATAAAAAAGAAAATAATTTTAAACGTGTCTACGAATATTTATTTTGCAGTCGCTTTTATTTTTATTAGAAATTCTTGTAATAAAAAACAGGATAAGTACGCGTATATCGCTTTTTTTTCAGGCAATCACTGACGGCAGCCGTGATTGGCTGACTGGAAAAGTAAAAATTTTCCAAAATTATATGATAAATTATTTAACTAACTAACAGTTAACTTTGAACGTCTTATTAATAAACGTGGACTAAGGTAAAAATAACTTTATTCCAAGCATTAGGTTGGTACTAAAAAAAATCCGTATTAATAAACACGGAATAAGGAGGGATTATACTAATCTGACACTAGTCTCGGACTAAAAGTTAAACCATGGTGCCAGATAGTTTAAGGTCGGAATAAGAGTAGTGTAACTATGGCAACCACATTTTTTTTTAATTTTTTTGCATCGCCCTATTCGGGCAGGCTAAGGTCTTAGACTATACCGCCTCGTGTTCAGTGCATAATATCCTTCTTGAATTCTTAAGTATGCATTAGAATGCGGATGCAACAGATTCTAATGTTTTTTGGAGTATTTGGCAGCAAATTGTATCAAGTCAGCCTTCCCAGTAAGCTTTGCGGGAGGTAGTCAATACTACAATAAAATTCTCCGCTCCACTATCCCGAGATCGCTTCTGTCAATGCTTTCACAGATTGACCAGTTGCGTAGACAGTTGAGACATAAAACTACACCAATTTAATATCACAATATCCACTAGGAATCAATTTGCAAATAATATTAACAGCCGCTGAACTACACTCGAAAAAATCCCGCCAAAAACTCTCGCAACCACAATTATTACATAGACTCAGATTTTTTATTTCGTAGATGTGGAACATTAAAAAAAAATAAGGTCATTGGCAGCTATTTAGCTTTAGTCAACGAAATTACAAATTAATTAATCATCATTTTATGTAATTTTTAAGTGTATAGGTAATACGATAATTTGAAAAGGAGGGATCCTCCACCTTTACTGTCAAATCTCTATGGCAGATGTCATTTTTAGTTTATTTTTCTACATAATGTCTTCAACTTGCTTATTTTTCATTCACTAGTTCATTCTTTTTACTTTTAAATTCGACTGGGTTGCCAGAGCTTACGCGTAAATCCAAGACTAAGAAATGAATAGTTAGTCCGAGGTTATTCCATGTTTATTAGTAACATTGCTAGATCTATGTTAATCCTTAGTTACTTCGGGATTAGCTAGTCCAAGAGTAACTTCGGAGTAAGCTGGGAATACGCCATTTTTATTAATAAGATTGTGAATGTTTATCAAACTGTTTGTTTGGCGCAAATTATTTAAGCATACTACTAATATTTTTATAAATTTTATTTCATGCCTGTAAATTAACCATTTTTATTGCCAATGGGAAAATAAATATTCCTCAGAGTTTTATAAAAAAACTATACTTCACCCGCGTGATTAAATAAAATTCCAACGGGATAAAAGTCAAATCTTATGCCCTAATCGAAGCCATGATGAACATGCGGCCGTGTTCTAAATTTTATCCAAATCTGTACGCACACAGTATGTGCCGTAATCAGGCTTCATGCAAAAGTTAATTTAACTTATAAAATTTAGTCAGTTTTCAGCGCGTTGGTACCTAAGTATTTCTTGTTAAATATGGCCGTAGCCCGATCAGATGATCTGACCAAATACGTGCAACGCTGAACACCAAGCTGCACGATGCAGTCCACGTCGCCAAGGACAGACACAGATGGAGAATTATCGTCAGAGAAAAGTTGATCTCCTGTCCGGGGAATCACGACCCTCAGTAATGAGGAACACGACGCGAGGAGGATGGTTTGAATATTTTAAAATTATTTTCAACACGCTTGCTCATAAAGTGGCTCTAATTTTACCGCAATTAGGCACATAATGATACCTGTTATCAAACTGACTTTTTCATTGCTATTATTCACAAGTGAGTTATATAGTTTTTTTTTTAATTTATTGGTTGAGTTGCTTTGTTCTTAAAAAAGTTTCGATACAAAAAAGATCGTGCTCAATAGTACAAATAAATTAATGTACCTATAGCTTGCTCATTTCAAGCAACTTCGTATTTAAATAGATAATTTCAACTTGTACGTGCTTATTAAATAAAACTATCACTCAAACATAAATTTTATTTGCTCTGTAATTAAGAAAAAAATAAATTCACTATTTTGTACGTGGCTAAAACACTATCCACGAAAAGCCAAAAAAAAAAGAAACCTCATTCTTTTAGTCTATGGCCGATCGCCATTGTTAAATGCGCGTGTTAGAATCATGAATGGAACTCTATATAAAGTATTGTTACGAGCTGGGGCTCAGGGATAAATTATTTAAACAGCAGACTTCAATTAATCACACTTTATTACAAAAACACTTCTTAAACAATTCTATTACTTCGCACTATTTTCCTGTGGTGATCGCTCTGTGTCGCTTCCGAATCGAAAACTGACTCACGACGAACCCGGCTGCTCTTTATATAGCACCGAAGATATTTCTAGAACGTTCCATACTGTTCTAGATAATTCGAGAAACTTCCAGAACAATCGACTTTCGAACTCACTGTTCTCGAAGCGACTAGAAAGTTCCAGAATGTTCGGTTCGAACATTCCGGATGTTAATGCAGAAACCGTAGTGATAATTTGTATAAATTCAAAAGTTTGACCTCAAGCTCGATAGATGGCGTTGGCGTCAAATTAGATCTCGCTATGGTTTCGTTACCGCGATTTAGTTGTACTCGAGTGTACTTTAGAAAATATATACCAGCTTAGATCAGGACACAATTTGGTTTTATTTCAATTTTAACCCTATTAGTGTTCACACATGTGTGTTAGTCCAACATTACCAGCTCGGTAATAAACATTGGTCCATCGACCCTGGATCAGACCCAGAAAGTCTGAAGTTTTTGAAGTAAGCGGTGCCAGCTTTGTTTGGACCGCACCCCAGTGTACTCGCAGTGGATTGCTGCAACAGGAGTGCCGGGAATTGTTAGTTCAACGTGACGCGACAGAGGGCGCCACCAGCAGTTCAACAGAAGTTCAGGATTCCAGTTCAGGCGGCAGCTTCGTTCAGCAAGGTGAACGAAATCGACGTCAATAATCGGCAGTTGAAGTTCCAAGTGACGCCAAAGGGGGCGCCACCAGTGATACACTACGAAACCTGAAGTGTGAGTGAAGTGCAAACGTGAGTACAATAATTTAATAAATAAAAGTAGCAGTGATTACAGTGATTAAGAAGACTTTGCCAAGACATTTTGAACGTTATTTTAAAGAAGATTTTTACTTTAACATTTAGATAATTATTTAACTTAGATTTAAAATTGTGCATGTAGTTTTAAGGACTTAGAATAGTTTTTATAAAAACGACGGAACGGGGAACCTATGCCCGATTTCTGCCAGTGTTTGTTTTAAAAACACTTGTAAAATTTTTCGCTGTTATTGAGACTTAGAAAAAATCTGAACGTATTGTTCAAAACCAAACTTGTAAGTTTTAAGTCTCAATTTAGGGTTTTCCTTTATTAGGCTTGTTGAATTTTACTTAGTTTATTAATTTTATTAAATATATTTTAACACTTAGACTTTAATATTTTTGTTGTTGTTCATGATGGAAGGTCAAATTAATATATTGAAAGACCTCCAAAATGTTATACAAAAGGCTTTTACTAATTTTAAAAAGAGTCCTAAAGATCGATTGACAGTAGAATATATCGAGACAAGGCTTGAATTATTGGAAAATGATTGGTCTTCATTTAAGGAAACCAAATCTCAGCTTTATGGTCGTTTTAAGATGGAAGACATTGGTCAAAAGGTGGTCGATATATACGACTCCACGGAAGATACATATATATCGTGTAAATGTCTGATGAAAGCAACGCTTAATAAGATTAATCCTAGAGTGGATCCGGTACCAAAAAATAGTGGATCTAATAATGATAATTCTTCCAAGTCATCAAACTCAAACAATATAATACTCGTCCGTCGTCGTACAGTCATAATACTCGTACCATCCCGCAACACATTAAATTAATGTTTAGATTAGTTCTAGCACTAAATGTACTCGAACTGCCCTGATATTTTCACTTGGGTAAGTATTGTGAATTAAGACCGTCAAATAGACGACAGTAACTGCTTTCAACGTCTGATAACGTAGGTAGTAATAATTATATTAATTGGTATTAAACGATCGTCCACGACGATCCACGAGGAGCTCGTGGCTAAATAATAACAGCCGCACGGGTCGATCATCAAGGTTAAGCAACGCTTGACGAGGTCGGTCCGTGGATGGGTGACCATTTCAACATACCGAGTTTCCTCCGTGCCTCGGAAAGCACGTTAAGCCGTTGGTCCCGGCTGTTATTTGAAGATCTTTAACAGTCGTTACGGGTAGTCAGAAGCTTGAGATCTGACACCAGTCTTGCCAAGGGGTACCGTGTCACCCAGTTACTGGGTTATGGAGGTCAGATAGGCAGTCGTTCCATGTAAAACACTGGTACTTAGCTGAATCCGGTAAGACTGGAAGCCGACCCCAATATAGTTGGGAAAAGGCTAGGCAGATGATGATGATTAAACGATCGTCCCTGATCTGATCAACTAGAACTCGTTGCATTAGGGTATTAGCTGATACCAGACAACAGTTCCATGGAAATCCATAACAATGCAAGGCCGTGTAACGAAAATGTGCAAACACCAAGTATCTTCTAAATATCTACTACTTTGTCTGGCACAAGTGAAGTTTTTCTCCAACACGTGTTATTTATTGACACTAAAATACCCTTTTAAGTCGGTATTTGAGGGATTTATTCAATCATTAGATAACAGAATATAGATTAGTATATTCAGTAACAGTTTAAAATCCAGACCGAAATAGAGAACAAAACTTAAGAAAGTTCGTTTAAACCCGAAGTACATAAAATTTTCAAGGAGTGCATTGAAATACCTGCCTGCTTTAGCTGCCTTAAATAAAAACTATTTTTCTGCTAGCCTGCATGCTAAGAGAAAATCCAGACCGAAATAGAGAACAAAGCTTAAGAAAGTTCGTTTAAACCCGAAGTACATAAAATTTTCAAGGAGTGCATTGAAATACCTGCCTGCTTTAGCTGCCTTAAATAAAAACTATTTTTCTGCTAGCCTGCATGCTAAGAGTTATCTCTTACAGTACGCAGATGAAGATGTTTAACTATCTCATATTAAAAAAGTTTGACTTGGATGTGGCGGTTGAAGTTGATGTATTGAAGCCTTTTTGCAGAATTATTAAGTAGATTTAAAAATATCTACTTAATAATTCTGCAAAAAGGCTTAGGCTGATCTATTTTCAAAGGCGTAGCTTATTTCTGTGTATAAGTACAAAACTCTATTTGAGTTTCATTATTAGTTTCATCACTTTTGTCCTTCGAGCCCAGGTATATATAATACCCAGGCGTGTCTTTTTTCCGCTAAAAAGAGCCAATTCCACCCGGCTCCATCTTTCCGTGGTGTAACCGTGCCGTTAACGGACCATCTCGAACTTCTCGGTGTTACGTTGACATCGACCATCAACTTCGGTCCATTCGTTGAGGCGAAAGCTCAGTTAGCTGCAAAAAAGTTGGGGATTCTTGCAAAGGTTAAATGGTACTTCACGCCTAAACATCTGCTCAACTTGTATAAAGCGAAAGTTTAGTCATGCATGGAGTACTGCTCTCACCTTTGGGATGGATCTGCCAAATACCAGCTTGATGCACTTGAGTCGATTGACAGACGGGCCAAAAGGCTTATTGGCAACGATGCACTGGTCGCCTCAAAACTCCAGAGCCTCGAATATCGACGCCGAGTTGCCAGCCTGTCGGTTTTTTATCGGTTACATTTCGGGGAGTGTGCGACGGTTCTGCACAATTTGATTCCGCCTAGCCCTTTCCATCATCGGACTACAAGACGTACGGCCATTCGCCATCGGTACATGGTGGACATCCCTCCCATACGCACAAAGCGTTTTGTTAATACTTTCATTGTGTGCACAGCTAAGGAGTGGAATTCCCTTCCGGAGTCTTTGTTCTCTGACAGCTAAAACCTTGGGCTTTCTTCTTTAAGTCAAGAATGAATAGGCTTCTTCTAGGCAAGCGTGCTTCACCGTAGACCACGTCATCGCTTAACATCAGGCGAGATAGTAGTCAAACGCGAGCCTATAATTACAAAAAAATCGATCTTCTAAGGCAAAGCTGCATCTATTAAGGATGTTAACTATCTATCTGAAAATTTAGCATTGTGACGGATGGCCGTTGGGGCCGAAAAGTTCTGGAGTGGCGACCGCGAACCGGAAGACGTTGCGTTGGAAGGCCTCCCACTAGATGGAGCGACGACATGGTCAAGGCCTATGTCCAGCAGTGGACGACTTTTGGCTGAAATGATGAAGATGATAATTTCAATTTACTTACAATGACAGACTTTTCATTGAAAATAACGTGTCACACTCAAGCTCAGGATTATAAACGAACAAGAACTCTGAAACTGCTTTTATAAAAATGTTGCTCTTACATGATATTATTTTGTTAATTCTGTAAAGGTTTTCTAAACATTTTAAAGTTTTAGTCGAATGTTTTCTACTGCATTTAGCAGAGAACTCAACTGTCTAAGATTCTAAGTTGTGTGGCAGAAGGTAGATAGGGTTGCCTTGATTAAAACTTCCTGAAAACACGCCTTAGGTATACTTCGTTTGTTTTAACATAAGACAGGCAGTAATATCTTTTATTTTGAAACATTTCTTCAAGTTGAGTTACAGCTCCATTTAGTTGACTGTTTAGATTCATAAATTGCAGCATCTTCCTCCTCCTTGCGTCGTATTCCAAAGTCAAAGTCAAAACGTTTATTGCGAACTAAGTGTTGGTGTTATGTTAGTCCTTATGACTAGCAGCCTTTTACAAACATTGCAATTATCATTCTCCTGTCGTTCTCATCCTAAATTGAAAGATTTTTTTAAATCGGTCCAGTAATTTCGGAGCCTATTCGGTACAAACAAACAAAAAAATCTTTTCACTTTATAATATTAGTATAGAAGTCTAGATTTAACAGCAAACATACCGATGGCAGTAGCAAACCAGCCAGCCCATCTCGTGATGGCCACTGTTTATAGAGTTCTGTAATACCAGACTCATCGCAATAGCTTGCTATTCTAGACACAAAGCTGAAATATCTCTAGCTTGTAAAATTACACCAGGACTTCAAACTCATTTTCAAAACAATTTTTTTCAATTTTCAAAATGAGTTTGAAGTCCAGTTTCACAAAAGTTATCTCATACATACCAAATGTGGTACGATGAATAGAAAACTGTTCACTTCATAGGTTTGTAGACAAAAATATTAGTTGAATTGTTTTTGCAAACTTTAGATTTGAACACGCCAGTGGCAGAAACAGAAGAATCTGCGACTGGAGTTCGAATCTAACGAGTAGAAACTCGTACATTGAAAACACTATATTTTTTAACCGACTTTCAAAAAAGGAGGAGGTTCTATGTTCGACTTCTTGTATGTTTTTTTGTGTATGTTCACCGATATCTCCGTCAATTGTGGACCGATTTTGAAAATTCTTTTTTTGTTTGAAGAGTATGTACCGAAATTGGTCCCATTTTAATTTCGTGAAGATCTGATGAAGAACTTCGAAGATATACAACAGAACTCTTCAATAAATAACGGCATATCTCTCGGGACAGCTGCAATCGCATGTCTGATTATTGTTTAGACCATTTCATAACATAACATCACGCCAGTACGCTCTTAAGGGGTAAGCAGATCTCTCATTTGATCGCTTTTGTTCAAGTTTCATGATATTCGGGTAATCTATTCTGGCGTTATAGGAAACTTACTAAACAACTTGCCTATTAGGTAGGTACAACCAAAAAGAGAAAAATAAAAAAAAACTTTTTTACAAAAAAATACTACCGACTTCCAAATAAGAAAACTACAAAGTGAAAAATAACTTTATTTTTGGAAGTCGGTGTCCATAACGCAAAAAAGATGGTGCCTACCAAAGACACCGACATTCAAAAATAAAGTTATTTTCACTTTGTAGTTTTAACTGGTAAAATTGTTTTTTTGCTTATATGTTTGTGAAAGATATTCTCTGAGAGTAGATACTATCACTGAGTAACTGCTGAAGTAGTAGAAGTAAAATGCTAGTATTATTACCTACTTCATTTCAACACCGTCCAAAATAAACCCGAAGAAAAAAGGCCCTTTTCAGCACAAATTATTCCGCCCCCGCTGTAAGAGATTGACATGTAAAACTGTTCTTTGTGGCCATTAGAATATTTCAGCCACCTCAATATCTTTTCAAATTCAAATTTTATTTGTGATAGAATAAATCTTTAGAAATCACACTTTTCCCACATAGATTTTCACAACAAATGAAACAGTAACTGTTAAACTGCCATAGCTAAAACATGAAACTGGTAATTTTATTGAGTCGAGTGGTGAAAACAACTTAGAATCTGGGGTAGATTTCAATTGGAGTCTGTTGTGATATTTATATGTAGATGTTGTATTTAAAATAAGAAAAAAGTACAGGTGGTTATGCCGTTAATACCCCCTCAGGGCTTCCAGGACGCTTACTACTGCGCTACCACGTGGAGTTTTAGTGGGTTGGAGTACCCACTTAACTGCGCTATCACCTTGTGTTAGCGCAGTATGCATGAGCATTTCTAGACGATAAAAAAAAACAATAAAAGAATAAAAAACCGGCCAAGTGCGAGTCGGACTCGCGCACGAAGGGTTCCGTACCAATATCACAAAAAACGGCAAAAATATCACGTTTGTTGTATGGGAGTCCCACTTAAATATTTATTTTATTCTGTTTTTAATATTTGTTCTTATAGCGGCAACAGAAATACATCATTTGTAAAAAAAAAACAACTGTCTAGCTATCACGGTTCATGAGATACAGCCTGGTGACAGACAGACAGACAGACGGATCGCGGTGTCTTAGTAATAGGGTCCCGTTTTTACTCTTTGGGTACGGAACCCTAAAAATGGCTTGTTGTTAAAGTGGTATGAGAGTGAGTTTTGGATTACAGAATAAAGTCTAACTGAGTTACAGGTCTGCTCTATTTTAAGTGCTGTACAGATGGAAAGAATATTAACTTTATCTATTAATAAATTAAAACGCTATTCAATGACTTGCAGTTGAAATAAGCTTATCAATTGCCGTAATATCACGCATGGCGGTCTTTCTAGTGTTAATTGAAATGGTATTAACTTTAATTATGGGTAAACTAGTCGATAATTCTTCCAAATAAACGTAGTCTAGGGATTATGTCATTGTTTGACGATGTACGTTCAAAGTAAAAAGTGATATCAATTTGTCTCATCATTATCTAGCCCTGTATGGAAGCAAAAAAGTAAAAAAATAAAGTATTTGAAAGTTATGAGCGTCGAAAATTCCACATTTCGACACTAATTTTAACGCATTTTTGGGCTCGAATAAATACCATAAGAAGACGGAAAATTGCAAATCGGCCTCCATACAAGGATAGATTAGTAATTCAACAATGCAAACAAGTTTATTTTGAACAGATATGTTTAGTCGTTTTTTCATGATATCCAGACTCCCAAAGGTCTGTTTATAAAATTTCGCGCACTCGGTTTCGTCCTAAATCATTATCCATTTGGCAAAAAAATTGCAAAGGTGTGTATTCGTACGCGAACTAGCTTCCTACTGCTCATCACAGCATCTATCTCTTCCGCACGTGTTGTCGGTTGATATAAAATGCATTTTAACCTCGTCACATTCGTGCCGTTGACTATTGTAACCTTAACTAGTACTTTAGCGATAGATAAGACCTACTTACGCTTGCTGTTATCTGTAAAGAAACGCCGATTTTTTCAAAGAAATCATGTTTTTTTTATTCTTGGTGCATTGTCCTCACATATATGAATTTATTAATGTATGTACTTATGTAACTAAATATTGTAAAAAAACAATTTTTTTAAAAGAGTACGTAAGGAGTTTTTTTGTACATTCTTTTCCATAACAAGCTACTTTCCGAATGCACGGTAGAATCAACTTTTATAACTTGTATATTTTAATGTACCTAACGTTCAAAAGTGCCGCTTGGTGGCCTACTTGAAATAAAATATCTTTGTCTTTGTTTTTGTTTTTTTTTTAATCATGGTTAAACACTATATAAACCGATATTCTATCATCCATATCGTGGTGAAAGCGATTGTGAAAATTCCAAAAAATTATCATTTTTATCATATCAGCCAAAAGACGTCCACTGCTGGAGATAGAACTCCCCCAAGCGCCGCCACATTGACCGGTCCCGTGCGTCTCGTATCCAGCGGATCCCCGCAACCTTCACCAGAGGCCCTAGCGAGGCGATAGCGATTAGAAAAACGTGGAAAATGTATGGGAATTTCGAATGTGCGTATATTTCTAAAGTGTTGTTGTAATTCATTACTTAAAGAAACAGTGTTTGCATTCATCAAAGAAGGCTTCGAACACAAGCATAAAGTGTTCAGGTTATGGGCCCAGTAAACGGAACTGCAAGAAAAACCAAATAGAACATGGATCATTACAGATTCAATAAATATGGTATTACGCCATTTGCCGGCGAAGAATTTACGAACTGGATTTTTCGTGTAAGGTTGGTTTTAGAAGAAAATGATCTCAAGGAAACGATGCAATGCAAAACATTAGAAAAGCTCTCAGAAGCTGAATTGAAGAAAAACTCAAAGGCAAAGAATATATTAATACAATGTATTAATGACAGCCATCTTGAGCTAGTCAAGGAATGTAACACTGCCTATGAGAAAATTGAGAAGCTGTCCTCAGTATATCAAAGAAAAGGTATAAGCTCCCAACTGTTATTAAGAAAAAGATTATTAACTTTAAAATATAATGAAAACGAAACACTGAATTCATACTTTATAAAGTTTGATAAAATGGTGAGAGAATTAAAGGGGACAGGTGCGGAGCCTTCTGAAGGAGAAATCATTTGTTACATTTTATTATCTATGCCTGAATCTTATAGTAATAGAAACATTGTCATCTGACAATTTGACTAAAGAATTTATTAAAAATAGACTTTTAGAAGAAGAAATAAAAAGAAAAGGTTTAAACGAAGGCTGTGAGAATCAACAGCAATCTCAGGCTTTTTATAACAAGAAAAATGTACCAAAAAAATTCATATATGAATGCTATAATTGTGGTAAAAAGGGACACAAAAAGTCTGAATGTAGATTTAAAGCAAAAAAGGTGTATCAAAACAAGAATTATGACCAAACAAAAGAATTTAATCTTGCAAATAAAGAAGATCAAGGTATTTGTTTTATGGTAAACAATAGTTCATGCCAAGAAAAAGGTCAGTCAAAATTAATCTATTTATATGCAGATTCTGGTGCATCAGATCACTTAGTGAGTTCAGACCAATATTATGATCAATACATAGAACTTAAGAACCCTATCAGAATTAATATTGCCAAAAAGCAAGAATCACTGTATGCTACCAAAGTGGGAACAATAATAACAGAAAAGTGTACATTAAGAAATGTCTTATTTGTTCCTAACCTACGGAGTAATCTCTTATCAATAAATAAAATAGAACAAAATGGATATGGAGTGAAGTTTGAGAATAATAAAGTATTTATTTACAGAAACAGTACCATTTTGTTCCAAGGATTAAAGAAGAATAATTTATATGAAATAAAGTTTAAAATAAATGTAGTTTCAGCACAGAAAGCATACTCTATAACTAATTCTGATAATATTTGGCATAAAAGGCTTGGTCATGCCTCTGCAGATAAATTGTCTGAATTGAAGAGAAGAAAATTGATAAATAGTGAATTTTCAAATCAAGAAATATTGTGTGAGCCATGTGTAAAGGGACGGCATACAAGGTTACCATTTAATAACAGTGAGTACAAACAAACAAATAGAATTTTAGAATTGATACATTCTGATTTATGTGGTCCTATAAACCCAGTTACTCATGACAATAAGAAATACATACTAACTTTTCTTGATGATTATAGTCACTTTGCCATTGTTTATTTACTAGAGAATAAAACAGAAGTACTTAAATATTTTAAGAAATATATAAATATCGTAGAAGCAAAATTTAACTCTAAAATTTCAAGATTTAGATGTGACAATGGTACAGAATATTTGAATAGCCAATTTCAGAGTTATTGTGAAGAAAAAGGTATACAGATAGAAAGTACTATTCCTTATTCACCACAACAGAATGGCAAGGCTGAAAGGTTGAACCGTACCCTAATAGAAAAGTCAAGAACATTAATAATTGATTCTGGATTTAACAAAGAAATGTGGGGTGAAGCCATATATGCATCTACCTATATAGTAAATAGATTACCTACTGTTAATAAGAAGATACCTGCAGAAATATGGTATAATACAGTACCTAACTATGAGAAATGTAGAATATTTGGTTCTGAAGCATATACTTACATAAATAAAGTAAATAGAGATGGTAAATTATCAGAAAAATCTAATAAAATGTATATGATTGGTTATTGCGATAATGGATACAGATTGTGGAATGAAAAAGAAAGAAAAGTAATTAGAGCAAGAGATGTAATTTTTAATGAAGAAAAACCTCTGAAAATATACAACTTAGAATTACTTGAAAATACAATAGATGACAAGAAAATAATAGAAGAATCAGATTTCAAGGAAAAAGAAGAATGTGACAGTACACCAACACTAGAATGTGTTGAAACACCACTGCCGACTGCACCTGAAACAAAAACAAAAAGAATTATAAAGAAACCATCATACCTTAATGGTTATAATTGTAATTTTAATGATTCTTTATTTACAGCTTTCAATGTGGATTATTTAATGGATGAGTTCCCTAAAACTAAAAAAGAAGCTTTGAAGTCGGAGGACAAAGAAAAATGGTTAAAAGCTATTGATGAGGAACTGATGTCATTACAAAAACATTCAACTTGGACTGTAGTGGAGAGGACTGATGATATGAAGGTGATCAACAGTCGCTGGGTATTCAGAATTAAAGGTAACAATACTTATAAAGCTAGGCTAGTAGCAAAAGGCTATGAATCTTCAGAATGGGGTGAAACATATGCTCCTGTGGGAAAAATAACAACTTTTAGAATACTTTTAGTTATTGCTAATCAAAAAAATATGTTTATTGAACAAATTGATGTAAAAACAGCTTTCTTACATGGTATATTAGAAGAAAATATATATATGTACTTACCTGAAGATATGAAAAATGACAAATATGTATGTAAATTGAATAAGTCATTGTACGGCTTAAAACAGAGGCCTAGATGCTGGAATAATGCTTTCCATAATTTCATGATAGAAAATAACTTTAAGTGTTCACAATATGATACATGTTTATACATAAAAGATGAAAATTTCTTCTTGTTCTTGTTTGTTGATGATATTTTAATCTTTCATAGTGATAAGAATATTTTAACAGAATTTAAACAAAAATTGAAACAAGCTTTTGATGTAGTATTTTTGGGTGATATCAAGAAATATTTAGGAATTGAAATAGAAAGAGATTTTAAGAATGGTACCATATTACTACACCAAAGGAGCTATATTCAAGGTTTGTTAATTCGTTTTAAGATGGAAAATTGTAAAGGTGTTTCTACACCAGTAGAAAAAGGTTTAAAATTATATAAAGAAACTGATGTTAGTAAACTCACTAAAGCTCCTTATAGAGAATTAATTGGGTGTCTTATGTATTTAGTAATGGCTACAAGGCCTGATTTGTGTTTTGCTGTTAATTTATTCAGTAGATTTCAGGATTGTGCAAATGACACTCATTGGAGTTATTTGAAACGGGTTTTAAGGTATTTAAAAGGTACAAGTGAGATGTGTATAAAATATCGTAATAACTCAGTTGATAGGCATTCTGTTATTGGATATACAGACTCAGATTGGGCTGCAGATAGTGTAGACAGAAAAAGTGTATCAGGTTTGTGTAACTTTGTATGGGAATAGTATAATGTGGGCAACAAGAAAACAAAAAACTGTATCTCTATCAACAGCTGAAGCTGAGTATGTAGCCTTAAGTTCATTAGTTTGTGAATCTTTGTGGCTTAAAGGGTTATTGTTGGATTTAAATATTAATTGTCAATATATTCTTGTTTATGAAGATAACCAAAGTTGTATTCACATTGCTAATAATAGAGAAAATAGTAGTAGAGTAAAGCATATTGACATAAAACATCACTTTATTAGAGATGCTGTATTAAAAGGGGATATTGTGATAAATTATATTCCTAGTAGTGAACAAAAGGCAGATATTTTTACAAAGAGTTTGAGTAAAGATATATTTTGTAAAAATAGGTATAAACTTGGTTTGGAAACATTTTAATTTAAATGAAAGTCGATTGATGTAAGAAAACCTTTATATATTTGAAGTAAATATTGTGTTATGGGGGAGTATTAAATAGTGTGATAACACTGAATTAACTTCCTCTTCCGTTCTGCCTTGTGTGTAGAGGAGCTGGTATGTCGGCCCTCTGTTAATAAAGAATTCATTACTTAAAGAAACAGTGTTTGCATTCATCAAAGAAGGCTTCGAACACAAGCATAAAGTGTTCAGAAAGAGTGTTTTAGTACCTAGATCTGTTGTTTGTTTCTTATTATTAAATTATTATTATTTTGGAATTCAAATGATTGTTAATGTTATTTGAATATTTGTTTTGTTGATTATTATGTTTTTTTTTATTTTTATAATCAATAGGCTCGCGTTTGACCACTATCTCGCCTGATGTTAAGCGATGACGTGGTCTACGGTGAAGCACGCTTGCCTAGAAGAAACCTATTCACTCTTGACTTAAAGACCCCAAGGTTGTAGCTATCAGGGAACAAAGACCCCGGAAGGGAATTCCACTCCTTAGCTGTACGCACAATGAAAGTATTAGCAAAACGCTTTGTGCGTATGGGAGGAATGTCCACCATGTACCGATGGCGCATGGCCGTACGTCTTGTAGTCCGATGATGGAAAGGGCTAGGCGGAATCAAATTGTGCAGTTCCGTCACACACTCCCCGAAATGTAACCGATAAAAAACCGACAGGCTGGCAACTCGGCGTCGATGTTCGAGGCTCTGGAGCTTTGAGGCGACCAGTGCATCGTTGCCAATAAGCCTTTTGGCCCGTCTGTCGATCGACTCAAGTGCATCAAGCTGGTATTTGGCAGATCCATCCCAGAGGTGAGAGCAGTACTCCATGCATGACCGAACTTGCGCTTTATACAAGTTGAGCAGCTGTTCAGGCGTGAAGTACCGTCTCACCTTAGCAAGAATCCCCAACTTTTTTGCAGCTAACTGAGCATGTTGTTACTATTCGATTATTTGTTTTGTTGATTATTATGTTGTTACTATTTGATTATTTGTTTTGTTGACTATTATGTTGTTACTATTTGATTATTTGTTTTGTTGATTATTATGTTGTTACTATTTGATTATTTGTTATTTGATTATTTGTTTTGTTGATTATTATGTTGTTACTATTTGATTATTTGTTATTTGATTATTTGTTTTGTTGATTATTATGTTGTTACTATTTGATTATTTGTTATTTGTTTTGTTGATTATTATGTTGTTACTATTCGATTATTTGTTTTGTTGATTATTATGTTGTTACTATTTGATTATTTGTTTTGTTGACTATTATGTTGTTACTATTTGATTATTTGTTTTGTTGATTATTATGTTGTTACTATTTGATTATTTGTTATTTGATTATTTGTTTTGTTGATTATTATGTTGTTACTATTTGATTATTTGTTATTTGATTATTTGTTTTGTTGATTATTATGTTGTTACTATTTGATTATTTGTTATTTGTTTTGTTGATTATTATGTTGTTACTATTTGATTATTTGTTTTTTGATTATTTGTTTTGTTGATTATTATGTTGTTACTATTTGATTATTTGATTATTTGTTTTGTTGATTATTATGTTGTTACTATTTGATTATTTGTTATTTGATTATTTGTTTTGTTGATTATTATGTTGTTACTATTTGATTATTTGTTATTTGATTATTTGTTTTGTTGATTATTATGTTGTTACTATTTGATTATTTGTTATTTGATTATTTGTTTTGTTGATTATTATGTTGTTACTATTTGATTATTTGTTATTTGATTATTTGTTTTGTTGATTATTATGTTGTTACTATTTGATTATTTGTTATTTGATTATTTGTTTTGTTGATTATTATGTTGTTACTATTTGATTATTTGTTATTTGATTATTTGTTTTGTTGATTATTATGTTGTTACTATTTGATTATTTGTTATTTGATTATTTGTTTTGTTGATTATTATGTTGTTACTATTTGATTATTTGATTATTTGTTTTGTTAATTATTATGTTGTTACTATTTGATTATTTGTTTTATTGATTATTATGTTGTTACTGTTTTATTGTTCTAATTGATGTTATAAACATATTATTATGTAATGGTGAAATTGTTGACTCTCTGCACGTGTTGGGTCAAACAGTAAGTGCAGAGAGTAATTGTGATAATTAAATAAACGTTATCGAAATGTCACGTGATTAATCCCTTATATTTTGACTACCGCCATCGCATACATCGAATAACACTTGTCTAGGGACTTTTTTTTTTTTTTTTTTTTTAATGTATGTTCAGTGGCTTTTATGTATTTAATTTATGATTGGACTTTTTTTGCATTTTTTTCTGGATATTTTTATCTATTATTTTTGATTGGAATGTTTTGTTATTTTTATTGGCTTTTCTTTTTATTATTTGCGATAGACATTTTTAATTCTTTTTTATTTTGTTTGCCATAAAATGTGTAGATATGTAGGTATTATTTGATATTTGTGGTGGGGAATTTATTTATTTATTTATTGGGTCACTATAATGTAGTGAAAGTGTTGTGAGAAAGGGGGCGGGCTGTAAATCAGCGTTGACCAGCGTAATAGCCATGCTTTACACTGCTCAGCATTTGCTGAGCCCGCTCCTATTGCCATACTAAAATGATATTGTGCTTCAGAGCTAATTTGTGTTTTTTTTTTTTTTGTTCATGTACAGTTGGCAATAAATGTTTTTTTTCTTTCTTTTCTTTCTCAGCGGTCTTAGACAAGTGATACTCTATCATCGATAGCGTGTTAATAGTACATTGTTATCCTAGGGGTGAAAGTAACTTATTTAGTCCCGAGACGGGGTTTGGCGCCCGGAACGAAGTGAGGGCGCCAATAGTTCGAGGGACTAAATAAGTCTTTAACCCGAGGTAAACACTGTGCTTTTCATTACAAATACAAGGAAAGTAAAAATAAAAACATGAATTAGCTAAAGAAAAAATGAGTAAATTATATTTTACATTTAACAACAACTTTGATGAGATAATTTTATTTAAAGTTTATGGTAAAATTAGAACAATTGGTTATAGTTAGTGACAGGTTTCTTCCGGGTATTTTGATATTTGATATTTTCTGGGAAACTTGAGTTTCTACATTATCCAGAGATTCTTGGGTGAATGTTGGGGACATTGATATTTGTCTATTTTCTTCAGCTGTTACAGAAATAATTTTGGATTGCACCGGATATTCTTTTGAAGTGCTCGGTTGTGTAGAGTCAGTGGAATGGAGATTTATCATTTCTGTTACTCTGTGTGATATCTTAGTTTTATTTTCCACTGACTCTTCTATGTAGCCTTCAGCTACTTTACTCGACTTCCAACCTCCATGCCTTTTAATGAGAGTTAAATCGGCACCAGAATCGGCTAGCAAAGTAGCCGATGTTCTTCTAAAGCAGTGACCCGAATATAGATTTGTGTTTGGCAAATTAAGGTAGGTGGCTATCTCTTTAGGAATACTAGAAATCTTGTTTTTGCCAATTACTTGCCGCAGACACTTCCCTTTATGATAATTTATGAAAAAACGGTTCGTTTCTATACCACTTGGTCGTAATTTTCGGTATTTTTCTACTATATTTACAAATTCTTTTTTAATAACGAAGGTTCGGTCAACTTTAGTTTTAGTGCCACGTAACTTCACCAGTAATATATCACCTTGTTTCTCAATGTCATCAACCGTCATATTTACTAGTTCGGTACTTCTGCAAGCGCCACTTATTGCCAATATCAACACTACCTGAAAAGTAGATAATTATATCTCTTGAATTGGTGTATAAAATATAGAAAGTTACAATTTGATACAAATTTCGTATAAATAAGCGAATAACAATAAAAAGATTAGCTTACCTTCATTACTAGGTATATTTCATCAGGCGCTTGGTTTAAGAAGGTTTCTACCTCTTGAGAAGTGAAAACTTTGGACTTTTTCGATTTTAATCCATCAGATTGCCTTTTGAGAAACGATGTTAGCCTCTCGAAATCCTTTAAATGTACATTGTGTTTAGTACTTAATGTTGTCTTTAACATAGAATACACGCTCCATAAGGTTGAAGGTTTGTAAGTCTTTGATAATTCGTTGAAATATATTAGCAACACGTTTTCTGATAACGATTTCACTTTTTTCTCAGCGCGCCATTTCATAAAATCGTCATACGATTTTAGGTATCTTTCTTTTGATTTGGGTGGTAAAAGGTTTTCCACTACCGCTTTAGCCTCTTCTCTTATAAAATCAGGCGTTAAAGTCATATCAGAGTCAGATGAACTCATTTTATAGGTACAAATCTCTGCTATACGTATATAAACAAAAGTCTTCAAATCGAAAAAATAAATGAAGATCGAATTGCCGCTTTCCCGCCTATTTTGTTTGATATTTTTTTTCTGTGGCCGGCCAGCTATTCAGCCATTATTTTTTATTTTCATCATTGAAAAAATGGTAAATATTTTGCCCAAATCTAAGTTATTTTAAAGAAATTGTTGAAACTAAATTATAATATAGTTATTTAAAAAAAAAAATCTTTAATCAATACTTAACTTTAAGTTATTTCATTTTTACATCGTGGCTGTATAGAAAGTAGGAACATGGTTCAATAGATATGTGAAAAAGAACTAGTTTTTTTAAATAATTTGACAGCTGTCAGTTGAAAACGATTCTCCCTAGGGCTGAAAAGTATTACTTTCAACCCGCTCCTCAAGCAACTTCAGACCTACTTTCAGAGTATGAGTAATGAAAAAGCTTTTGTGAAAAAATCAGAAATGTATGGGATTGACAAGCGCATTTTGGCACTTCAACCATCGCCTTCGCTTTTAGAATGACACTTATATTTCTATACAAGTACTGTATAGAACGGACTCTCGTGGCCCTCACTAGAGTAGAAACTCTAGTGAGGGCCACGAGAATCCGTCGGGCATATCACCGGGCTTGTCGATGTTGAAGGGCTAGGAGGTGGCTTATTTCCAGCAGTCGAACATTATCGACTAAAACGATGATAATTATTATAATGATAACTGTAGATTACTTCACTGAATTCGAATCAGTTCTTGAATCTTTGGGTTCTGAGTATACACACCACATCATCATGGGTGATTTTAATACAAACCTCCTTTCTCAAAACTCCCCTCGATCCTGTAGACTTCTCCATATTATCGAGTCTGCTAGTCTGCACGTGTTGCCACTCCAGGCTACCCATCATAATAAATATGGCGATGACACCTGGCTCGACCTTATACTCACCTCGAATCGTTCCCTTGTCTTCCCCCATGGTCAACATGACGCTCCTGGCTTTTCCCATCACGACATCATTTTTCTTTCCTATATCCTCAAACCTAGCAATTAGCGAAACAATGGAAAAGCCATTGTGTCTTGCGTGGAGTCACGTCTTAAACATACGAATGGTTATGATTTTGAAATTGAGTATTTACAAAACTAAACTTTACCCTGAAAACACGGTAAACATTGCCATTAAAGAAGAGTTTCACACAATAGTAAACCCAAATTCTTAATGGAACCGGACACATTATTATGTGAATCACAACAAATTAAAGCTATGTTTTGAATGGCCCGTATAGTGTAATCGAGAAACTAAGCAAGTTCACCTTAGTGCCTCTATTGTTTCAATCCAGGTGCAGTCGCAGGTCAATATCGAGGCATCAATCCAAATTAACTAGTATGATAACATCTCATTGTTCCCTATTATCGGTCTGTGTGCAGTAGACAATAAATCATGAACACAATTTACCGGCCATTTGATCTGGCTATTAAGATATCTTATGTTTTTAACGTACGATGTAGTGGGTAGTGAATTTAATTACCTTAATGATGGTGGTTTAATGCGCCATAAATTAAGTAAGAAGCAGCCGGTGAGGACCGTGTGGTACAAATCGCTCTACGCCTACCAGAACAAAAATAGGCCACCCGCTATTGACCTGGTGGTACAATATAGAAATAAACCTTAAGCGTGCCCAATTGATAGAACAACCTGACGCAGGAAAGTGAGGTCGGCTGAAGAAGAGAAAGAATCAGTGACTATCAAGTAGGAACCGTTTCATCGTTCACTATGCTATTTATGAAGAATAAAATGCTTAATAAGTTAGACTGATAACTGGTCAAAATCATTAATTACTCAAGAGCTTACGTAACAAATACGTATGTGTAATTTGACAGAGAGAGTAATACCGGATTTCGCCACTAGGTGACAATAAACGTTCATGTGAAAAAATGGGTAAAAAGTTCTTACCTTGCTGGGAGAATTCAAGCTTGGGATCATCATTTGGGATTGGAAAAGTTTTGACGTTTGCATAAAAAAGGTTTAGTTATGTGGGTAGCCACATAGCTAAACCTTTTTTGATGCTCTTAAAAGTTTCCTATGCTCATTTTAAAACACTAATTTAATCAAATTCAGCATTTTTATTCAAAATAATAAGCATTTTTATTCAAAATAATAAGCATTTTTTTTATAACTATTGCGAAGCAAAGAAATTCACATCTAGATTTTACACAAACATTCGTTCCTACACAATTCCTACATCATAATAATTAACTGTCATTTAAAATCCTGTTTAGCATTTCAAAACAAACGAATAAAGATGAAAACAAATCAAAAACGCTGGCACCAAACAATGCAACATCGAATTTTTAAAAGATCTAGTTGCCAAGCGCTTTTCATAATGCAATATCTGACAGCTAACCGTTTGAAAATGGAATTAGACTAATTTTTTGTGCTCATAATTATTTAAAAATGCAAAAATAATTGCCAGATACGGTATAAAGTGAATGAAGAGTTAAATGTATCTACTAGACTTCCACACTATCTCAGAAAATCCACTTCAAATAACATTGAATAAGAACAGATTTTCTTAATTTTGCTCATAAAAAATTACATTTTCTTTTAAAAAAGTTCAATACGTACAGTACGCCTTGTGTATTTAGTTTGACCAAAAAAAAAAAATTGAATCCCCACTCCGACGTCTAGTGAATTTCTCACATAAAATGTTTGAAGTTGACTATCATAAGAGCGATTCACGATCTCCCCTCAACGACTTGTCTTTTCCAATGACCATCAGATTTTTAACCCCCGACAAAAAAGGGGGGAGATATAAGATTGAAGTGTATACTTCGTATTTGTGTATCTGTCTGTGGCATCTAAGCTCTTAAACAGATGGACCGATTTTGATTTGGTTTTTTTTTTATTTATTTATTTACTAGCTGTGCCCGCGGCTTCGCTCCCGTCTTCTGTCTGCCAACCCTACCCTACTTAACTACCATTTTTTTTCTATAGTCATCATTCTTTCGCGGAGAATTTTGACATCGCCATTTAGACAATGACTTCAAATGCACAACGCCATCTATCGAATATCGAGTTCAACTATCCAAGTATCTGAATTTAAATTCATCTAAATTTTGATAGTGAGAACCGATTGCGATCAAACAAAAACTAAGTACTTAATTATTCATGTTATGCACAATTTTTAAGTATAAAAGTTATTTACATTGGTTTCGTACATTTCACGTGATGCATGCACAAATAAACAGACAAACAGACAAACAGACAAAAAAAAACAAAAATGACAGAAATAGGCTCTGTTGGTTATCCTTTACCGTTACCCTGGCTATTTTTTTGGAAATATTTTCGATGTACAAAAATTACTTTTCTTCAGATTTATTATAGGTATTGATTGGCCTATCTACAATCGTTACACTAATAATAACCTAATAATACAAGAAAAAATATAAACTAAGTGCACAATATAATGCGATAGACACAGTATGCTTTTTGTTTGTAAGGTGACTTTATCGAGAGTACTATGTTTGATGAAAATCGGTTCAGCCATTCTAAAGTTATGGGCCGTTTTACTGTTTCAATCGGGGTGTTTTCGCAAGACAACGTGTCCGATACGATTGTCGATCGAAGCATGTCTACTAATAGATAAATTATGTAGCATGCAATAAAAAGGTGTGTTGTTTAGGACTCTTACTCTACAAGCTGTGTGGGTCACCCTTTTCCTGATCCTTCAGTTCCTGATCAGTTTCTTCTAAGAAACTGTATTTATGAAACTCGCTGCAACGCGCACTGAACTTGTGTATTTTAAAATAATGAAAGTGTTGATTGGTGTAAACTGCTAACGATGACAGAATTCATTTAAAATGATGCACTCGCTGTCTGTAGTAATAGAATATCTTCTTATGTATTGTGTGAAAAACATAATGCTTGGAAATGTATGTATAAACTATGTTCTGCCAGCGGCTTCGCCCGCGTGAAAAATGATTTTTTTCCCAAGGGCACATATACCAGCCTATGTGCTATTCGAGACTATAATCTAAGTCTACATAAATGCACCACACACATACAAACTTTCGTATTTATAATATTAATAAAGTAAGATGTCTACTTTTCAGATTCAGCTGTGGTTTACCATTTAGGTAAGAAAAATAAATAAATTAATGTCGTGTCGTGGGTTCGAGCACAGGCAGGCGCTTTACTTTGTGTAAATTACTACATCACCACTGATCTCAAAACGGTGAAAGAAAACATCATGAGGAAACCGGCATGTCCTAGAACCAAAAATTCGAAGACATGTGACATCCACCAACCCGCACTGGGCCCGCGTGGTGGATTACGGCCCATTCCCTCTCACAGAGAGGAGGCCAGTGTCCCAGCAGTGGGAACATTAATAGGCTGATGATGTGATGATGTGAAGAATAAATTGATTTGTTTATTGTAACAAAATCACCTTAGAGATATGCCATAATCATCTCTGTAACTATTTAAAAATCAGTTTGTATATTGGACGGTAGTCCTCATACCAAGTACAAACTGTATCTTTGAGTACCCCAAGATACAGTTTACACCTCCCAAGTTTTTATTAATGTAAGTAATAGATTCGCCTGCGCGAAAAAAAGCTGATTTATGTTCATGCGATGGTCTTTCTGGATGCTATGTTTCATCCAAAACAGTTCAGCCGTTGGAGCATCCCTTATTTACAAACATCCAAACTTTCAAACTATTTGTATCTGATAGGTATTTATTTATTTATTCATATTGCACACAATGGAATTATTTGTAGGTGTATCTACTGAAAATTCTATTACAATAGGAATGTTGATAATGTTGCTGGATAGTTGCTAATTCCTGCAGTGCCAAGTGATACCTACCAACAAAATATAAAAGAAAATAAACCTACTGACATTCAAACCTATCTTTTTTTCCCATTTTCGCTTATCATGAAGCTGCTGGCACAAGGTCATATCATCCCATTCAAGCCACGGATCGAGGAAAATTCTATCGCGATATCCTAATTACTCACAATCAAGGTCACTTCGCGAGGCCATCAATTTGAATGCTTGCCCCACAGACCACGGAACGCCTACGAAATTAGCCATTGCTATATTATAATATTATTAACATGCTATATGCATATTCGTGTTCCACGCAATTGCGTGGAACACGAGTTTTGGCAGCCATAGCCATAGATAAAATTGACGCAGGCTGAGCAAACGCGTTTGTCATCGCGGTGACATTCATTGACCACCTTAGTTTGTACGGCAAATCAATGCCGTGTCTTCATCAAATATAGTTTATCATTAGTGCACACCACCAGCGTCGTGCTGTGGGCCCTGTCATTGCATCATGTTGGGCATGATTATGGAGACTTTTTGACAAAGTCATGACTTGTACCATCTGCCACTATTTTTGTTGTGTGCTTAGTCTATTTAATTTACGCAATGCTAAGTGCTATCTACAGGTTATAATATAAATAAGCATTTCTTCTTACTATTGTAAACTCGAAAGTTTGTAAGGTTTGATGGCAGTTTGATACTCTTTGAACCAAAACTACTGAACGTATTTGGACGACATTTAGAACACAGATAGTTTATAATCTAGATTAACTCATAGAATATTTTTTATCCTGCTGTTTTTGGGATAAGCTCCAGTTTCACACTGGTGTTGCCGCTGGTAATAAATAAATATTTCTTTAATTCTAGCAATGACTGTCGAGACATCTCCGTGCTCTGTGGCTTTCTGAACAATGGACGGGTGTCGACCTCCGATACGTCAAATAATATCTAATGACCCGAAACAGACACGGATTTGGTCGAAAAGCGAGATTTTGTGGAACCATTCCAATTTGGCAAACGATCTGATTTTGTGTGGAAGACGGCTGATGCATTGTTATACAGTTTAGTTGCTCATTATTATGTAAAGCTATTTATTATAATTATTGGCAGGAAATGGGAATTGTATTAAAAATCACTTTATTTACCCACTAACTGTTGTTTTATTTACGCACTAAACGTTTTGGGAATACTTTTATTGTGCGTACAGCTAAGGAGTGACATTCCCTGCCGGAGTCAGTATTTCCTGATAGCTACAACCTGGGAGTCTAGTGAGAGTGAATAGGTTACTTCTAAGCTTGCCTTATCGTCGACCACATCATCGCTTACCATCAGGTGAGATTGTGGTCGAAAGAAAGCCAATCAATAATAAAAAAAACCCGACTGCTTAAGAAGCGAACTCACATCACACATCACATCATCAGCCTATTAATGTTCCCACTGCTGGGACACAGGCCTCCTCTCTTTAAGTGGGGATGGGCCGTTAGAGGTAATTTCATAAATATATATCACTTATAATGTTTAAATGTACATTATTCGAAAAAAAATGTTAGCTAAAAAGTAATAAATAAAAAAGTATTTCAAAAAATTTAAAAAACCCGACTGCTTAAGAAGCGAACTAAAAAGACGTAAACAAGAAGAAAATCATGCTGTGCAGTCGAAGGTATAGAATATGTATATGACAAAAGTGGCTTCAAATGGGTCGTGTAATATTATACACAGCAGCTACGACGCCAGTTCCTTTTTTGCTTGAACTTGGCTTGACACAATGCATTTGGTCTCGTGAACGCCACATAGGAACTAGGAACTAACATACATATGTAGACTGATAAACATATTACCCTCCTTCAGTAGTCGGGTAAAATTAAGAAGTAGGGAAATATTCTCTCAGCTAAACTTGGTGTACCAGACTTGATATACATAAATGGGTGACAAACCAACATTTCTTAGAAACAGCTCAGAGTCTGGGTTCGTTCCAGGCTATCGGCGACAGGCTTGCCTTTACATGGGTCTTAAAACTGCCCACCCCTTCTCGATAACCAACCGTCATAATATGGTGTATCTGTGTTCATAAATGAATCTATACGAATAAATAAAATTGAAGTGTCTGTATGTAATATCAAAATAACAATTTTTATTTAATGCATGTGAAAGTATATACGGTACTAATAACAAATACGCAATTTCTAAGATTTTTGTCTGTTTATCTGTTTGTGCCGGGTTATCTCTGAAACTGCTCGACCGAATTTGACGGGACTTTCACTGGTAGATAGCTGATGTTAGGAGTAACATATGCAATTTTATACCGAAAAAAATTCACAGCTTTATTAAAAATTTAATTTAAAAAATTGGAGTTTGACGCGGACGGAAGAGATATTCTTTGTTTATTTGCTGGATGTATTATCTTGAATCACAAAACTGCTTAAGAAGAAACAGATTTTAAGAGATAAACAGCGAGAAAAAGCTATTTCAAACATAAATTTGACCTCGCTTTTCAAAAGGCAAATTAATCTGGTGTACCTTGCAAGTTATTTTCGTTGAACCAACAAAAGAGCCAGCGGTGAGTCTCAATGGAGATATACCCCTATAGGCGGACTTTTGAGACTTTAAACAATCTGCAAATGGATGATAACAGAACAGGACAATAAAAGAAAAACAAATGTAACATGATAACCCATCTTATCTTATCTTATGGAGGGGCCGAGAAATACCTCGGACACTTCGACCCATTGGGATCTTTTGTGGTCCCCTAGATAACTTACTCCTCCTCATTCTCGTTGAAAACCGTTTTCATTAGTCTTACAACGAGACTAGGAGATATGAGCCTATAATCTTCTGGTTTTGGGTATCCAACCCCTAGGAGACTCATTCGCTTACCAGCCAGTGCATCGCATGTGCACAGTAGGTGCTCCATGCGTTCCGTATGTTCCCCACACAACCTGCACATGGGTGTCGCGGTTAGACCCATCTTCATGAGCATGTCGTTGGTTCCAAAGTGCCCAGTAAAGGCCCCAAGCAGGTAGCGGATTTGCCCCCTGCTCATGTTCCAAATGCAATCCCGGGCTTTGAAAGTGGAGCCCAGGAATCTCTTGGAGTGTTGTAGACCGGTAGTAGACAGCCAACAAGTTCGTTGTCTGTGATCTGCAAACTCCCTAAATGCGGCTTTTACGAGACACGTCGAGATGCCTACACATGGTTCTGGACCCACAAAATAATTCGCTGAGCCCTCTCTTGCCAGTTCATCAGCCACTTCGTTACCATGGAATCCTTTGTGCCCAGGGACCCACATCAGTTTTACCCTGTTGTGCTTCCCAAGCCTGTTTAGGGTTTGGATAGCATCCAGAATAAGTCCGGAGTCCACTTTGTAGGATGCCATGGCTTTGATTGCAGCCTGACTGTCACTAAGAATATATATGGATTTACCTTTAGTCCCTCTATCTATATTCTCTTGAGCGCAGGTTATAATGGCATATGTTTCCGCTTGGAATACAGTTGCCATCTTCCCTAAGCTTTTGCTACATTTGTAGCCTTTTGCGTATATTCCCGCTCCTGTACCTGATTCCATTTTGGATCCATCAGTGTACCACACCAGACTATCTTGTTCTGGTGGATCAAGTCCCTTCGTCCAGTCCTCTATTGTAGGGATTTGGACCTTGAAAGACCTCTCAAACACAAACATAGTTTGCATTTTATCGGATAACATGCTTGTTACCCGATCCAGGTCTTCATTCTCATCGAACTTTGTATGGTTAGTCTTTGGCTTAGAGGCATCCCATAGTCCAGCGACAGCGAGACGATGTAATGTCTTCCTTGCCTCGAATTCAACCATCATATGCAGAGGAGGGATATTGAGGTATCTCTCAATCGCTGCCGTAGGTGTTGTCCTGAAAGCACCCGTGATGCCGAGACACACTGTTCTTTGTAACCTGGTGAGTGGCGCTTTGCACGAGGCAAGCTTTGTTCTTGGCCACCACACTATGCTGCCGTATGTGATAATAGGTATTATCATTGTCCGGTACAGCCATCGTATCACTTTGGGCTTTAGCCCCCAAGTTTTACCGTAGGTAGAACGACACATGCCGAACACTCGTAAGGCCTTTGTCGTAATATTTTCCACATGAGTTTTCCACCTGAGTTCTTTATCAAGCGTTACACCCAGATATTTAACTTCGGTGGACCAGGGCAGTTTTATTCCATTGAGGGAGAGCTCTCCTAGGTTTCCTAGTTGTCTCTTCCTCGTGAAGGGAATAATGACTGCTTTGCTTGGGTTGATAGAGAGGTGGTTCACTGTACACCATTCCTCTGTCATCCTCAATGCCTGTTGTAATAATCCAGACACTATGTTCGGGAATTTACCATTGACCATTATAGCTATGTCATCCGCATAGCCTACTGTGTAGAATGGTCCGGTATTGAGCTTGGTTAGTAGCGAGTCTACTACCAAGCACCACAATAATGGTGACAGCACTCCGCCTTGCGGACAACCTCTTGTTGTTTTTGCACTAAGTCTGTCTCCCATTAGTTCCGATCTGACTGTTCTGCTTCTCAGCATATAGTCAATCCAGTTGCACGTGGTATCATTGATGCCATGTTCCTTTGCAGCAGTGCGTATGGACTCAAATGTTGTCTTGTCAAAGGCTCCCTCTATGTCGAGGAAAGCCCCGACACATATTTCTTGTCCCTCTAGCGCAGCCTCGGCTCGACTCGCAACATAGTGCAATGCCGTTTCCGTAGATTTGCCGGGGCTGTAGGCGCATTGTAGTTTATGTAGGGGGAATAATTTCAGAGGACCCTCTCTTAAGTACCTGTCTACCAGTTTCTCCAGAGTTTTCAAGAGAAAGGATGATAGACTAATGGGCCTGTAAGCTTTAGCTTCTTCATAAGTCGGTCTACCCACCTTCGGTATAAAGGTGACTTTGACCTCCCTCCATGCTTTGGGTACGTACCCAAAGGCTATGCAGGCTCTGTAGAGCTTACTCAAATGGGGTATCAAAACAGATGCCCCTTCTTGCAATAGTATTGGGTAGATGCCATCTGGACCAGGGGATTTGAGTGGCTGGAAGCCCGCTATGGCCAGCTTCAGTTTATTTTCATCTACCACTTTCTTTGCCGTGAGCCAGTTATTTTTGGACGTGTGCCTTGTAAGCTCGTCCCTTGTGACTGGTTCCTCTTCATCGCTATCGCGCAGTATACATTCTGGGAAGTGGGTCCTAAACATCACGCCCAGAGTGTCCTGTCCAGTTTCCGTGAGTTGCCCATTCTCATCCCTTACAGATGCTAGTGGGTTTGTCTTGGTCATGGACATTGCTTTGCACAACCTCATCCCATTTGGCAGAGTTTCGATGGAAGTGCAATGCTGCCGCCAATTAGTTCTTCTGGCCTTGCGTACCGCCGTGTTATACCTTGTTAGCATGCTATGATAGCCGGAAAAATCCTTCCTGGCTTTTGCATCATTAAAGGCCTGTCGTGTTTCCTGACGTATTTTGGCTATTTCAGGAGTCCACCATGGTACCTTTTTGCCAAAGGCCTTCTTCTCTGGGCAGTTATCTTCCCATGCACCGATGATGCCTGCCTTGATTCTGTCCGCTTCAAATTCTATATCCAGTATGGAATTGAGCTTACCTTTAGGGCTCCCCAAATTTACTTTTAGGTCCCTCCTGTATGAGTCCCAATTTGTATACCTTGGGTTTCTCCTTCGTCTAGTTTCGGCTTCTCCCGCCGTCCTAAACCTAAAGCATATATAATTATGGTCAGACAAAGAGATTTCGTCCGATACATGCCAATTTTCAATATGAGCGCTGGCCCTGTTTGAGGCCAGCGTAAGGTCAATAACTTCAGTCCTCGCAGAAGTTCTAAAAGTAGGTTTATTGCCTACGTTAAGGATTTGTAAAGAAGAGCTTACCACAAAGTCCAACAAATCCTCCCCTCGTTTGTTGACATCCGAGCTGCCCCAAACGACGTGGTGTGCGTTCGCATCGCAACCAAGTATCAGGTCAAGGTTCTTTTGGTTGCCGTAATCAACCAGTCTTCTGATTAGTGGTGTTACTGGTTCTTTTTGTTCATATGGGAGATAGGCAGAGGCAAGGATGATTCTCCTTTTCTCTGTTCCCGTCCCCACTTGGATCAAGGTTGTTGTGAGATCCCTGTAACAGAAAGTACGTAAGGGCATTGCCTCTACACCGCCCCTGATATAGATGCAAGTCCTCGCGTCATTAGTTGGACAGTCATAGAGCACCATGCCTCCTGTCCCACCTAAGCCTTTTATAGTCCCCTTATACAGATAAGGTTCCTGTATCAAGGCAACGTCGTATGTGTTAAGCTTCAGTTGCCGAGCCAGAAGGGCAGTAGCGGCTCTGCAATGATGCAAATTAATTTGTACACACCTTAGTCCCTCCATCTTGGATGATTTTGATGGGTCTGTGTTGATATGGGAGGGCCTTAGTCTTGAGGCCCCTCCTCCATCGCCTGGCTCTCCTCGAGAGCAGTCGGCGACTCGATTCCCAGGGTGTCGAAGTCCCCGAGGATGTCATCCTCGTGGTCTGTCTCCGACGCCCTGGTCCCAATCTCTGTTGCCTGCGCTGCGCCGTCAGCAGAGATTTCTTCAATGGCCTCCCCATGTTGTGGTGGTCCATCCTCGGAGGGCTCCACTTCTGCTTCCGCAGCAGGCGCCTCTCCCTTGTCTTCTTCCAGGAGCTTGAACGAGTATCGTTCAATCCCTCCTGGAAGAGAGTAGCCCGCGGCCTTGATGACCCCAGCGGACACCCCGTCCATGAGGACGATACGACGGATGCCGGTCTGCTCAGTGAGCGTATTCACGACCTTCCAGTCGTTCGTCCTCAAGGTAGGGTTGAGTCGCTGGAGCAATCGAATGGCCCGGGCAGAGTCTTGCAACGCCAAGTTGCGACTCTTCCATGCCATTTTGACTGGCTTTGGAAGGTCCCTGGCGTCAACAACCTTGAGTTTCAGGGCACCAAGTTCCACATTGTGGATGGCACCCCGAAACCAGTTGGCTGCATCAGAGTTGTCGCAGGATACATGAATTGCACCTGCGACGACTCCGGGAGCAACCGTTAGGACAGGCAGAGGATCCGGCGCCACTTCCAGTTTCTCAATTATGAGCTCCTGGATCGGCACCAAGTCCTCCGCCTTCAAGTACTCCTCCGGGTACTTGACTGTCACGACAGCGAGTTTCACAGCCGCCACCGCATCCCTAAAGGATCCGGTTGAGGATGATTGCCCTTGGGTCTTCATCCTCTTGGCCGCCATGTCCCCGCTGTCCCCGCTGAGAGCAGCACGCGGTCTCTTTGATGGGCCCTCCGTAGGAGTCCCCTCCAGAGCCGCCTGCTGTCTCAGCTTTTGGCGCTTTTTCCTGCGCGCCCCAGATCGTCCAACCGGAAGCCAGCCTGATTCATGCTGGCCGCCGAGAGACGACGAGGTGCTGTCTTTGCCGGTCGCGTCCGGGGCCGCAAGGTCCGAGGTCATACGATCTCTAACGCAAGCGTCCCGTATCGCGCCAGCTTTGGCAGTACCCTTATGCCCGGTGGGCTGGTTTGCAGTTCCGCCCTTCGGTGGTCCCGCAGCAGTGCCGGCCCTCGACAGTGCCGCGACAGTCCCGTCATTTGACAGTCCCGCCACAGCCCCGCCTTGAGACGATCCCACTGCAGTAACACCTCTGGACGTTCCTGCGGAAGATGCAGTCCCGGCTTGCGCCGGTCCCGCCGTCTGGTGTGCAGTTCCGCCCTTCGGTGGTCCCGCAGCAGTGCCGGCCCTCGACAGTGCCGCGACAGTCCCGTCATTTGACAGTCCCGCCACAGCCCCGCCTTGAGACGATCCCACTGCAGTATCGCCTCTGGACGTTCCTGCGGAAGATGCAGTCCCGGCTTGCGCCGGTCCCGCCGTCTGGTGTGCAGTCCCAGCTTTCGCCGGTCCCGCCTTTTGGTGCGCAGTCCCAGCTTTCGCCGGTCCTTTCGCCTTGTGGTTTTTTTTAGATTTATAATCCATTTAAATCCCGATTTTATATTTCATCCCTCGACTATCCCCACCCGCCATGGAGTGCTCAAGTGGCGATGCTACGGTAGCACCAGGGATTAGTCGAGGGATATAGCCCCCCCCCATTAGTTGCCCACGAGACTGCACGACACCAACTCACACCGCTACCACTAGCGATGCGAGCGAGCGCCGCCGTCTGCAAGCCCCTAATGAGAGTGAACTCGCCTGGGGGCCGTCTGACCGGACCCCGCAGCCGATTGACCGTAGCTGGCTAGGCTACGGCCACCCGTGTGAGAAGAAATCCGGGCCAAAGTGGAGTGTTGCCTCAGAGACGTTAAACCGCCTACGCTCATCGGCTCAGCCACCAGGATCCCATCATCCTTCCGTACGGGTCCCTGCGCACGGCACAAACACGCAGGAGGTCATTACTATCCATCATCTGATTTTTTCCGATGGTGGACACCCAGGGGCATGACCTCGCCACCCCTGTGATAGGGCGCCCGGTGATTTCTGTTACGTCTATTTCATAGGGAATTAGACCAAAAACAGGGCGGCAACCACGAGAAGGAAAATCACCGAACTTGCCTTGAGGATCATCACGACCGTGCGCTCTCCCTCAAGACCACGCCACCTTGCCGTCTCTGAAGGAGTCAGACAAGGTAGGACTGCATCGACAAAGCCAAGCCCCATAGGGCTTGTCGCTGAGGGCTCAAAGCGCAAGTTTGTTAAAACAGCCCAGCCCCATGATAACCCATAGAACTCGAAGATATTCCTTATCTAATTTATCAGATGTTTTTAAAATTATGACTTGATATCAAACTTCTTAGTATCAGCCCAGAGCGTGGCTTTTTCAAACCAAAATTAGTTATTTGCCAATAATAAAGGGTAAAAATGTTATATATATATTGTTAATGTTCTCCATGCTCTGCCGTCATATGGGCATGTAAAATTTTACACATAAATTACAATCTAGTATCAAAATACAATAAATATTGAATATCAAGCTAAATAACAATACATATTACAACGTTAACAAACCATTTTATTTTTCAATGTCAAGGAGTATCCAGTAGTCAATAATCTCAGAGTAGATAATGAAATTAATGTCGATAAAATAAATTAAAGTCCCAGACAAATAATAATTGAGAACAGAGTATGTCATTACTATTGTCATAAATATTATCTGCCATAAGGATTCCCTTTTAGATATTCCTTCACACTATTAACTTTAAAACTTTCGCGTTTCATAATTGAAAAACAATAATATCACGGGAATTTAACGCGATGATTTCGATTATTTATTTACCTATTTCACCCGACGTTTCGGCCGTGACAGTGACAACAGTTTACCCGGGACCACGGTCGTTGCAACACGGCTGAAACGTCGGGTGAAATAGGTATATAAATAATCGAAATAATCGCGTTAAATTCCCGTGATATATTCTTTATCAATTCCTTCACACTATAATACGCCTTATCATTTAGAAATTCCTTTAGCCTGCCGCTTTTCTCTGGGTGTGACTTTTTTCACTTTTTTGGTTTACAATAAAGTATTTTCCATTCTATAACGCAGTCGGGCACTGTAAAACAGTTTCATATAATTTAGTAGAATAATAAAGTCTTCTTTGCTGTTTTCTACAATTTTAAGGCAAACGCCTCGCTGGTTTTCAATTAAGTCGATTTGAATCTTCATAAAAATTGAATAATTATACGGCAGGTACTAAAACTTAATGCAAGCTAAGAATGGAAATTCATAATTTTGTTATTAAAATCACGTACCAGCACTAAACCGCTCCATTAGAGTACCGGTGGAAAAAACTATCAAAGACTTTGAATGAAGAAGCAAGATGACACTACCTAAGTTTTTTCTGACTTCACAATATGCACAATAATGGCATACAAGCAGGTAGCCCATGAGATGGTAATCATTCAACACCGCCTACGGATGTCTGCGAAGCGAAACCTCTGGTATTGTTGTAACGTTATACGTACATTATTTGATAATTACCCATATTTAACCATTCTACAAAAATAAAAATATATTAAATCATAACCCTAATTCAAAAAAACATAAATTCATTAATACGAAGCGCCATACTATTTGTGTTCGATGAGTACCCTCGCAAACTCAAAAGTTATTTTGTCTGCGCTCGACGTGATCGTGACAAAGATAACGGTCGCAGGCGCACCGCGCCGCACCCGCATTTCCCCACCTAAGCGACAGACAGACGCCACTCGGCTGCTGAGACGAACGCTCGTACTTGACGGTCTCTGCTACGTAGCTAAACTTTATTCCTTTTTGGCGCGTAACCGTCACGTAAAGTTGTTCGTCTCGCAGAAGTAGTTAAGTGATTTTCCAACCCCAGCTTGGGGTTCAAGGTCCGGGTTAAGAATACCCCCACGCAGTGGTGCTGCCAGCTGGACACACCAGCGACCACCACCTACGCCCTACTCCAGAAGTCCAGACTACTCGCCGAGCGCCTGCTTCCACCTGCGGCTTGACTCAGGACAGTACTGGACCACTGAGGGATAAATAGAATACAGCACCTAAATGTAGATCGGCCCGAACACCACCATTGTTGCCCCTCCGGCTTGACTATTGCTTTGGGTAATAAATAAATTTGTTAATGGTTTCCGCCTTCTTCTTATTTTACGCCTTATCCCTAGGGACGTTAGAAGAGGGTAGGAGAATAAACCGTTACACTGGCGCCCAACGTGGGGCGTGTGGCCGTTACATTGTTTAACTATTCTAGAGACAGAGCTGGTATTAGGTATCCAGGTTTTTGTAGCTTACACCGGCACTATATTCTTCAGATCAAAATATAGCAACGCTGGTTCGCAACAGAAATAGATAGCATGTATAGCTGTCAACAGCTAAGCTTCGTTTATACCCGACTACGGCGAAGCCAAAAGGAAGGGTTTTGATTTTACGTATGTTCCTCCGTAGTGCCAAAACTATTCATCCGAATTTATGAATAAGGTATCAATCGATTCGTGAGTGATTGACTATACTTTTAAGTGCAGAGATTTCTTGAATACGATCAGAGATCAGGCAGGCTCGCTTTGTTAGTTTTTTTTTCAGCATAATTGAGGAAAAAATTCGGTTTGGCAGAGTGTTTGCTGTTTAGTTATTCAATAGTGTCGGTTTATATTTTGTTGCTATATTTGATATAAGGCTAGTTTTCGCCCGTGGCTTCGCTCCCATCGCTTTTTTATATATCCACCGGGATAAAAACCCATGAAAGCCAGATATAGTGCACTAACCTTACCACAGAACAAAAAAAACGTGAACCTTACCATCTGTGAATCATTTTTTTAAATCGGTTCGGTACTTTCAGTAAAAGTTACATTCGAAAACAATTTTACCTTTATATTAATTAGAGGGATCATGAAGTTTTATTGACGATTAATTAAAAAATATTGAAGTGATATTCGAGTGGAATAAATCATGATTCAATTGTAAACATCTGTTTTCGACAGGCATTATTCGGCACGACACCGATATGTACCGATGCACCGAAATTCGTTCTCTGAATGTTGATATTCGATAGCTGATAGATCACGGACACTCTGAATTCTCTCCAAATGCAATATCGCCAATATTGCATTTGGAGAGAATTCAGAGTTCAGAAACAATATATGAAAATATTTGAATAACGTGGAGTTAGTTATTGCTTTTGTTGTTTGAATACTTTTGCAGTATTGTTGGGCGATAGAATTCATTAATGTTGCGTTAGCATTTTTTTTATAAATTTCAAACATTCTGGAATTTTGACAATTGCTATCGTCGATATATTCTTTACTTTACTATACCTAGAGCCCATTGAACCAGGGTTTGCTCGCTAAGGCCTACTTGCGCGAAAATAACCCTAGATTTCACAAGTGGGTATTATACGCACGTATCATACGCCTACGCAATCCTTGCAATGATTTTCTTGCTACTAATTATCATGAAAAGTACAAAGGAAGTATTATATCGATTAATATTAACATTCACGAATTCAGATTCAAAAGATCAAATTCAAATTCCAAAGTCATTTATTCAAACTAGGCTGAGAATCAGCACTTTCCGAACGTCAAAATTACATTAGACAGTCACCCAAAAACGCCCGCCCTTCACCACTTCCTAGTGCTTTTGCTGGGAAGATGAAGTGGCGCAACAAACTCCCCAGCAGCACAGCTGTCTGTTCAGTTAGAAAAAAAACGAAAACTTGATTCTATACTATATGGTATGCAAATAATTTACATTACTCAACACAAAAAATTAAAATAAAATATATTTGCCATAATGACAGCTAGCACACGCCAATATACCAACAAAAACATCGAAATCTAAACTCAAGCGAAAATAAAAACTAAAAATAAAAACGTAAACGGAACTTAGTACCCGAATTATAAAGCCTCCAGGCATAAAGGGCGTGCCCGCCTACATATAGCTAATACAGCTGTAACTCGAATTCACATAATTATGATAAACTAGGACCATCGAAGTAAAAAATAAATCAACAGTTAGGCAAGAATAATATATGATCCACTGTCGAGGTCGCTAGCTAACCACATATTGCAATACACAACTCATTAAAAAAAAAAAAAAAAAACATTCTAGTGAGTCGATTATGTCAATAATATGACAATTAAATTAAAATAAATTGCCTTATACTGTCAAAATAAAAAAAAAACAATTATAAAACTCATATAACCTGTCAGTAGGTAAGCTAATTCTGGAGAAAGAACACAAACATTGTCTTGAGTTAATCACAGCGACCAACTATTTTTATCGTTTAAGTAGTCGTTAATAGAATAGTATGCCTTTGAACAAAGGTTTGATTTTACTTTAACTTTAAACGCATTAAAAGGCAAATCTAGAAGAGCAGAGGGTAGCTTGTTATAAAAAGTTATACCAAGCCCAACAAATGAGTTATGAACCTTATGGAGCCGGTGAAAAGGAGCTCGTAATTTGTCCTTATTTCTGGTGTTAATATTGTGAATACAATGAATGTTTCCTTTGTAGTGTTCTTGTCCAAACCGTTATTATAAACCTCAACTACATACTCGTGAACGATATTAGCTTACTTCCCAAATGTCCTCTCCCACTAGTATTGACAGATTATGCACAAACATTCTTGAGCACTGTGCCAAGAATATTATAGCCATTGTCGACAGATGAAACAGAGATTTTATGCAAAAACAGCTGAGCGGAATGGTGAGGTTTAGGATAAAAAATCTCTGTGTGAGAATTGATGCAGTAAGTTTTTTTAACTGACATAAAAAAGGAGGAGCTTGTCAATTCGCCAGAATCTTTATTTTTTATGTTTGTTACCTGATTACTCAAAGAAACCTGGACCGATTTGAAAAGGAGATTGCCCATACACAGGCCCCTTATGAGGTATCGTGTCTGCGATTTCAATATTATCCAAAAATAAGATTTATATTTTGTGTTTTTTCCATCCGTGGCCTTTACTTTTTATGTACAGACAACAACAGATCACCTTATTGAATTGTAATAAGGGTTAATGTCAAGAACAGAAGCATCGTTATTTCTCGTGAACTCCGCAAAATAAATAAAAAATATTTCTAATTATGAGTATAACGTGATTTTTCTACAATATACAACCAAATTCATCAAGATACAGCCATTTTTTCAAAGGGGCCCAAGTTCCCTTACAAAATGGGCATTCCCCTTTATTCTTTTGTTTCAAACAAAGCTATACATATATATATACGTCCTATAAAGACCCACTTGCACCACCTTGGGTTATTTTCGCGCAAGTGGGTCTTAGCGAGCACACCTTGGGTCAATGGGCTGTAGGTATAGTAAATAAATTATATATCGACGATAGCAATAGGGAACATTACTGCCAATTGCTCCCGCCAGATGGCTCTGGACGGCTCAGAGTAAACAAAAACATAACAACATGGCATCTACTACTGTTTGTGGTTACCGAACAATTTTTTACTGTTTTTAAGATAACTTGTGTTCAAAAATCAAATAATAATATTGGGGAAGTAGTTAGCTTCATTTTACTTTCACTATTAGTTTTATATTTTGTATGCTTAGACTGCGAAATTTTGTTGCTCAACTTTGACAGTTTGCTTTTTTTTAGGGATGGGTCCGATAAATCAAAACGTAACTTATATCGAATATGTCTTAGATATCATATCATATCGATATCGACATCAAAATAACCGATATTACAAAAGCTGTATCTAATAAAAACCTTACTAGCGTGCGAGAACGAATAATTCAAAACTTAAAACTGTAACAATGCGAAAACGTACGAACTACGAACAAAACGCAAACTTCACAAACGTTAGGAACCATATGCGCTACCTATCTTTCTAAGTATTATTTCGCGTTCGTTGTTAGTTTGCTCATATAAATAATATTTTAACTTTTGCAAACTGTACTACTGATATCGATATCTGAAAAACTTTTTCGATATCGATATGAAAACACATACATAACCGTTTGCGCAAAAAACCGAAAACGCCCTTCTCTAGTTTGTTTACGCTGAAACCTGTGGCGCCATCTGAGCGCAGCTTTGCGGATAGTTTCCTATTGTCGAAATGCCAGAGTGTTTGAAATTGATCATGTGTCATTTTGATAGCGCAAGTCAGCCCCATACGTTTTGACATTTCGACAACTGATACTTAGGTCCAGTTTTACGATCCGTAGTTAGGTTTTGGTCAAACGCTACCCATCAATTGTTTGTCTCAAAAATTATCAAATAATTAACTATCCAACTTATTTGACCATTTGCGAGGCTATTAATTAAAGAAAACATGCATTTTACTGAAATTTTAAACCATTGGTTACCATATTTAACCATTGGATGTGCTGAACCATGGATCAAAAACTGGGCCTTAGTCTAGAACAAAGGTCAATAGTTATTGTATATTTATGCGTGCACCTTTATTCACCGTTTCTGCAAACCCGTCAGTCACAGTGAACGGCTCAGAGCGCAGTGCATATGTTCAACTTTGATGTGGTGCCAACAGTACCGGTCGGCAAATATTCCAAGAATGCTAATGTGAGGGCCTGGCGATGACAGTTCATTGTAAGCTGTACTGGAGAATATTGAAGAATTCATTTAGCTTTTCCGGGAAATATTTTGGTGTGGTCACTTTGTAGGATCGTTGTGTAGAGTTCAACAGAGGAAATACCAGGTTATAAATAGGTGAAAGCAAATAGTTACAATATTTCTTGCTATATAAGTGTGCTAGTACTAGTATTATTATTTTAAAGTCATTCTATTAACGAAAGCGTCGTGATAGTGTGGGATCAATACCTTATATTTTACGGAATTTGAAATAAATAAAACATTTATTGCCAACTGTAACAAAATTAGTTATAAAAAAACACAAAATTCAAATCAAATCAATAATTTATTTGTATAATACATGTTAAAAAGGTGTTACAGGTATAAAAGGTAATACAACAATAGATACTGCAACAATTCGGCCCGCATTTTTGGCTCCAAATTACCGTTTTTTTAATATTTCTCAGAAAGGAATTTGTACTCATGTAGAATCTAAGTTAAGTGAGGGTGACATTAAGGGGGTGGACAGACTACTGTTCAACAGTGATGTGGTGGTGCCTTACTCTCCGGAGACTCTTGCAGCTCTAGAGAGTAAACACCCAGCGCCTGCGGATGGTCTCACCTTCCCCGACCCGCCCGTCCACCCTAACCCCCTCGTTCAGGATTCATCTATTTTCCAAATTACAGCCCCGCAGTTGATCGCAGCCGTGAGCTCTTTCCGGAGTGGTTCTGCCGGCGGCCTCGACGGCCTGACTCCACAGCATTTGAAGGATTTGTTGAGTTCAGGCGCGGGGGAAGCTGGTGAGTCGCTCATGAAGGAGCTTGCAGTTCTGATCAACTTAATGCTCTCCGGCGGCGTGAACGATGCCGTCGTTGATGTCTTGTATGGGGCTAACCTGTGTGCCCTGTGCAAGAAGGATGGCGGCATCAGTCTCATTGCTGTCGGTTGCACCTACAGGCGTTTGGCAGCCAAAATATGTTGCAAGGTGTATAGTGACTCGCTTGCAACTAAGTGCCAGCCCCTTCAACTTGGCTTTGGTTCCAGAGGGGGCTGTGAGGCTGCCGTACATGCCTTATCCTTATTTCTTAACTCTAAAAAAGGTGAGGCCATTCTCAAGGTTGACGTCAAAAACGCGTTCAACTCCGTGAACAGGGACACTTTGTTGGCTGAAGTCAAAAAAGAACTCCCCGAAATTTATGGTTTTATGTGGCAATGTTATAGGCTTCCTTCAAAATTATTGTATTAGGACAACATTTGAAATCTGCAGTTGGTTGCCAAGCAAGGTAGCCGCTCTGCAGGTTGGTACGGTACCTTATTAATACGTCTACCAATACTGCTGAGCTGGTGTGAAATGCAACTTGCGTCGACACCTCAAACGGCGCAAATACAACAACTTAATTGGTAATTATGTGTTTGAGCCGTTTGGGGTTGAATCACTAGGGCCATGGGGTCCAACTGCACACCTATTATTTCGGGATATCTCCAAGCGGTTGGTCGACTCTTCACGAGACCAGAGGGCTGGCCTTTTTTTTTGCCAAAGAATCAGCATTGCCATCCAACGTGGCAATGCTGCCAGCCTTCTAGGCAGTTTTCCTGTTGACAGCGATGTGGACGAATTTTTTGACGCCCCGTTATTGTACATATGTTTATTCTTATTTTAGTGCTAATATTAGTTTGTAAATAATAAAGTACATAAGTAATTTTTTTTTTTTTTTTTATAAAAGGTACATTGTATTACAACCATATATTAGGTGCCTACTAATCGAAACAATAAACATACAGAATCAATTTCAAATTGAAAAAAATAATTAAGAACAGAAATGTCAAATTAATAAAAGGTCAAATTAAAAAAAATATTCGCAAGTCAAATAAAAATTTCAATATTAATTTTTGTGTCATGTGCTTCTTGGATAACGGGTATAAAGATGTAGATTAGCTTTGACAAAGAACCTCACTTCATATTTAAAAAGACACGGGAATAATAACTGAAACTGTTGAAAATTGGTTGCAGCTTTCTGTGCGTTGTAGGACACACATTGCCCTTATGCATTGTTTCTGGGCTTTGAACGCCATTTCTCTGTCTGGCGAGTTCCCCCAAAATATAAATCCGTAGCGTAAAGTTGCATCAACAACATACCCGTGATACTCAATTAATAATGTTGCACGATTTGACTCTTTTCTTAGGTTATGGAGAGCATAAGATTACTAGCTAAGCTTTTTCCATATATTTTCAACATGTGCTTTTCAGCTTACATTTTTATTTATCCAAACACCTAAGAATTTAGTGTGTTCTGCTTCACTGTTATTTTTGTCACCGTAACGAATAGCCGGTTTTTTATTGTTTGTTTGTTTTTCAAATTAAATGTAATTTGTTTTTCCAAGATTTATTTTTAAGTTGTTTTAGTAGCCAAGTTATTATGTGATTTATTTCTTCGAGGAATTTCACATCCTCTTTACTATTGATAAGTATTATGCTATCATCAGCAACTAAAATCATTGGTTTATTTATAGCTGTAAGCACGCCATTAATATGTATAATAAATAACAATGGAGCAAGAACACTACCCTGCGGCATACCAAATATGCATTTTCTAAGTGTAGAAACATATATAAGTCTTTTCAGTTCCTAAGCAGATTTTATTTATGTAATTTGTTCTCGATTAGTCAGATGATTTGATAAGTTCAAGGATATTACCTCTAATTCCATTTGTTTCCAGCTTGTTTATCAGTATTTTATGGTTAACATAGTCAAATGCCTGCAAAATTAGTTCCGAAGCACAATTTTTTATATTTCGTCAATCAACATCGCTTACAGTTAAAACATTCAGAAATAAGCAGCTGAGACAGACTGACAGACCAACGAAATTGCACAATAAGGTACCTATTCTATTCTACTATTTTGGTAAAACAGAATAGGGATGCGAAACGCACAGGACCGATCAGTGTGGCGACGTCTGGCCTATGTCCAGCAGTCTTCGGCTGAAATTATGTTTTTGGTACGGAGGTATAAAAATAAATGAACCGAAATTATAAATATATACTCGTATAATATAAACTGAAAATACATTTCTTAACTACCAACGTGTTTACACTATTGTATCACAAGGAGGTGATCGTTTTGTAGCTTGTAGAAGAATATGTACAATAAAATTGATCAATCATTCCTAACTTCAAAGAATTTTAAATGTCTCGAAACAAGCCACACCAAGCTACAATTTCTCTCGAAAAGTCTTGGTTAAAATAATATCTTTGCCCTTAAAAAATGAAATAATAATCCGATACGGTATCAAATACACAGACCACCGGAACGACGGATGACCGAAACCCTCCAAGAGCGCAACGGGAGAAACAGCGGCGAAATCTTGTATTCGATTCTGTATTTATGTTCAGGAATTTTGTTTGGGATTATTATATAATAGCGATAGCTTCAATGGGAACTGTGTAGTCTCAGAAGTATACTTATGGTTTAAATTTAGGTATATTTTTGAACTCAAATATTATCTGTTAAAATCAATGGACCTATTTCTGAATTGAGTGTTGCTAGTAAAGAACGTGTTACTAAAGTCTGACAAGTATTCAGTGTAAAGTAGAGTTTCACAAATAATCATATTTTCTGTATTCTAAATAGTTGATATGAATGCATTTTGAACACTTTTTTAATCGTATAAAGTCCCACCACTAGGCCTTTATACTCGTACCTTCTATGTTGATGCTTCTATGTACATAACCGAATTGATTCACTGCACAACTAATACCAATCAAATGAAATCTCTCCATTATGTTTGAACACTACCCATTTATTATTGAGAACAATATTTGCTAAAGCTCATATTAAAGCTGACAAACTCGGTTATGTTGCCACCTGCGACTGCGAGCACCGCTGACGGCTACAAATGTTGGAAAATAACATTTCAGAGATAAATACTGGTTGTAAATTAAATGCTTGGTATTTTGGTATGACTGAAAGTTGTTATATGGACATAACAAATAAACTGCGGCAGCAGAAAATTGTTTTCCACCTTTTTTACCCGACTGCAAGGAAAAGATTATGTTTTTCAAACATATCTTGTATGTTTGTATGTATGTAATATTCTTTATTACCTTATATCTTTCAAACCGCTAGACGGATATTTATAATTAAGACATTGTTAGATAGTTCTTAGAGACCCAAATGTTCTTAGATAAGTGACGATAAAAAAAGAACATGGCGGATTTTGGGCGCCATATTGAGGATGTTCCAATTTTATTTTTCTTCCTAACCCATCAAGTGGGGTATCAAAATGAAAGGTTTTTAGAAGTGATTACAAAAATATAACACCGTATATGCTTAAAAGTCAATCGAAAAAAAGTTATAGTAACTAAAAAGTTGTAAATTAAATCAAAAAACTCGACTGCTTAAGCGAACTAAAAAGATTGCACAGATGATTTTCTTCTTGTGTACATCTTTTTATTTCGCTTAAGCAGTCGGGTTTATATTTGTAATGCATAGATGATATTTTTTGCCCAAAATTGGGTATAAATCTTGAACACAGGAAAACTTTGCCAAACAGATGCTATATATCCTATCAATCAATCCAGTGCAAGCTCTTAAAAGGTTGAAGGAGCGCAGGCCGAAGCAGCACTCCTTTTGGGCAAAGGCCCAAAAGTGTTGCAGAATAACAACCTTGTTAGTATCTAATAATTAAAAAATATTTGCACCTCTCTGCTTATTCATCCGCAGAATTCGCTTCGTTTGAATATCATATCAAACTTCCCATCATATATGAAATTCGTAAGGAATTGTCAGCAGGTTAACTTACACTTACACACAGGTGGTAAGCAATTTATACTGTTTCTAAAACATGACCAAAATAAACAGATCATGATCAATGAGCTACAAACCAAATAAATGCTAGTGACACGAAACTTTTCCTTTATATTCCAAACCTATTGCCCAATGTACATCTTGACAGTAAAAAAATGTAATGACATATTTTTTGTCCCCAAACGTCCGAGATATTCCTTGTCCGTCAAGTGATTTGTCTCTGTCCATCGTGACGGCTTCTTCGGTTTACATGACTCAAGGCTGCTAGACATGATCAGTGGGACCTTCAGTTTAGTTTCCATCAGTCAAAAACCGATGATAAGCACTTATAGTTGTAGCAACCTCCACTCCATTCTTACATACAAATTTAGCTACTGATAGAATAAAAACCGGTCATGTTCGTGTCGGACTTCGCACATTTAGGGTTCCGTGCTAAAGAAAAATCTGATTTATATATTTTATTTATGTATTGGTATTTTTTGGTACAGTATACGTAATAATAAACATTATTACGAAATTTCAAGTTGGTAGTTCAATGGGAAGTAAAAAATTTTGGAACAAAATTGTGTGACAGACGATGGACAGACAGACGGACAGACACGTGAGTGACAGCAACAGGACGCCGTTTGGACCCTTCGGGTACATAACCCTAAAAATAGAAAACATTTATTCGACACTGACATAAAAACACAACAATCACAAAGTAACAGAAGTATGGTTAAAAGTACAAACGAATATTGCATTGACCGTGGCCATATACTCGTAAGTAGCTGGTTATCTTCATCTTTTCAGCCAGTTCAAAAGCTTCAAAGCCTACGCAAGCAATACCTCGTCATCTTCGTTCTGCGTTTACCTTGTTTTTAAACATACCTTCATGAAATATGTAATAATTTAATTAAGATTTAGTGTGTTGTGCTGTGTCTTTTGTGTGCACTAAATAAATAATTTATGTATCTATCTATTCTAGTTACTTGGGGTCAGCGTAACACATTTTCTTCTTTCATATTAGGTACCTTGTCAACTACCACGCTAATACTCACACCTGTCTTCACACAATCCATCCATCTTTTCTATCTGTATAACGCAATAATCTTTTGACCAATAAAACTCACCGTTGAAGCAGTTAGCTCTTTCAGAATGGACTTTCCATGTGTGGCAGCCCTAAGTACATATCAACGGACGCTTGTCCAGTAAAAGGACTATTCCAAACGATATACGAAGTTTACGTGACAGATATTACATTTCTCATATATTTCGGAGCGGAGACATGTTTGTCAAATGAATATTTGAATGGATGTATGAGAGATGGTCGTTTGTTTTCATATTTTGCTATCGTAAAGCATTTTAGCTAAGGGTTATCTTCTCGAAATCTTTTTATTTAACATAATCCTTGTATAAATGGAACATTCATATTTTATCCGTTACTAGCTCTTGCACCCAGCTTCGCCCCTGTTAAATGTCCCTGCAAAACTTCACAATGTCTCCCTGGGCTAATCTGAAATTTGCCTGAAAATTTCATCACAATCGCTTTTGAGTCCGCATTCAAACCCACGCAAATCGATTTTTATAGGAATAGATTTTATGTTTGATGAGCGCCATTATTGCATCCAACTGGAATTTCTACATTTCAACATTGCCCAACTCTGAAATGAACCCAACTTTACGAGTTTAGCAGGCATATCGTCGTCTATCTAACTAAAGCAATTTATGAAGCAATTTGGTCTCCAGGTCTGGATATTCAATTAATAAAAAAAGAAGGTGATGAATTCAGAAATGACAAAACTATGTCATTCATTTTACTGCAATGTATTTCGTCAACATCATAATACTATAAGCTGGAAGACGTCCATCGCTGGGCATAGGCTGCCCCCAAGTGTCGCCACACCGATCGGTCCTGTGCGGCTCGTATCCAGTGAATTCCCACAGCCTTAACCAGGTCATCGGTCCTTCTAGCTAGAAGAAGGCCTTCCAACGCTGAGTCTTCAGGCAAGCGGTCGCCAGCCCAGAACTTTCTGGCCCCATCGACTGTTCATTCTGCGAGTACTGCGCATTTACCTTTTAGACAGGACCCAAACACAAAACTGCGGTGCGTCGTCGCATCGTAAAAATCTACGAGCTTGTTGCTAGTTACTACTTAGCTGTTTTCTGCGTTGCGAATTTGCATCGCATCAATTCACAGTTTTGTGTTTGGGTCTTAAAACTGCACTATCAAACAATGTAGTTGAAAGCCGTGAGTAGTTGAGTAAAGAGAGAGTTGAGTGTTGGAGCTAAAACGAAGTGTTGTAATTGGTTACTCTTCCCGATTTATATTCATAAGCCCGGCCACCTCTATCATTGTGTAGATTGGATACAGCGACAACCACTACTCAGGTCTACGTTGAACATGGTTTGTTTTGAACTTTAGGTAAAATGATTTGTCCTGTGGGCTTGGTGCGAGTTTTTACTCACACTGGATAGTGATAACATTAAGGCGCCTCCCCGAGCAAAACGCCGCGCTAGTCGTTTTTGTGCAGTTTTACTCTTTATTTAAAAATAAATATCAATTAATAAAAATACATTAAATTTCTACATAATGTTGATTCTAAAATTGTAGTACACTTTTTTTTTAAAGAGGTATATGTTTCACTTTCCAACAAAACCATAAAATTGTGAAAAAATTATTGATAGCATGCATCTCCTCGTAAAGTATTCATTAATTATTTTTTATACTAACACTAATGGATAGACAATTTGATAACGAAAATTTTGTAAGTTTTATTTTTTTCAAAAGATCAATATTCGATTTTCACATCACATCACATCATCAGCCTATTAATGTTCCCACTGCTGGGACTCAGGCCTCGTCTCTGCGCGAGGGAATGGGCCGTAATCCACCACGCGGGCCCAGTGCGGGTTGGTGGATGTCACATGTCTTCGAATTTTTGGTTCTAGGACATGCCAGTTTCCTCACAATATTTTCCTTCACCGTTTTGAGAGCAGTGGTGATGAAATAATTTACACAAAGTAAAGCGCCTACCTGGGCTCGAAACCACGACCTAAAACTTGTAAGTCGCGGCCGATACCACTGAGCCACCACTGCTGCACTGCTCGATTTTATAAAGATTTTATTCTAAAATCTGGGCGTATTCACTACCATAATTCATGCGCCAACAGTGCTGCTAGGCGAATAGGAATGCTTATATCTCATGCTGATTTTTTGTCAGGGTACGGCCTTAATTTCAGATGAGCTCGTGGTTAAATAATAACAGTGCGGCTGTTATTATTTAATCTTCAAGGTTAAGCGACGCTAGCCGAGGCTGGTCCGTGGATGAGTGACCATATTTACATAGCGAGATGCCTCCGTGCCTCGGCAATCATGTTAAGCTGTTGGTCCCGGCTGTCATTTGAAGATCCTTGACAGTCATTATGGATAATCTAAGATATTTTTAGTAGAAGCCAGTTTTTTTTTAATTTTCTTTATTATATGTAGGCTCGCGCTTGATCACTATCTATTTATTTTTTATTTTTTTAACCTGTCCACGACCTTGCCAAGGGGCCACCCAGTTTTACCCAGTTACAGTCATTGACACTCCATTATTATCGTTGTTATGTCGTTTTGCGGCAATTAAATACTGTTTCTTTCTTTCCATTAATTAGTTTTACTGTTTCGTGTAAGAACAAGCTAAGCTGGTATAAATTTAAGAATGTTTTTATTCGAGTGTGAAAACGAGCATTAGTAAGGTTATCTAACCACTGCACAGCGAAATGCAACAGCATAGCACTCTAAAGGCTGGCCGAGATGGCGTTCTTAAAATATACGTCACATCAAATTTTTATGACTTCGAATAATATCACATTTTAAAGCTACCTCTGAAGCCGATGTGGTTATTATTTATATATCTATACTTTCTTTTTTAACCGACTTTCGAAAAAGGAGGAGGTTCTATGTTCGACTTCTTGTATGTTTTTTTTTTTTTTTTTTTTTTTTTGTGTATGTTCACCGATATCTCCGTCAATTCTGGACCGATTTAAAAAAATCTTTTTTTGTTTGAAAGAGTATGTTTCGAAATTGGTCCCATTTTAATTTGGTGAAGATCTCATGAAGAACTTCGAAGATATACAACAGAACTCTTCAATAAATAACGGAAAATCTCTCGGGACTGCTGCAATCGCATGTCTGGTTGTTGTTTATACCATTTCATAACATAACATCACGCCAGTACGCTCTTAAAGGCTAAGCAGATCTCTCATTTGATCGGTTTTGTTCAAGTTTCATGATATTCGGGTAATCTATTCTGGCGTTATAGGAAACTTACTAAACAACTTACCTATTAGGTAGGTAAACTAAAAAGTGAAAAATAAAAAATCTTTTTTACAAAAAAATACTACCGACTTCCAAATAAGAAAACTACAAAGTGAAAAATAACTTTATTTTTGGAAGTCGGTGTCCATAACGCAAAGAAATGGTACCTACGAAAGACACCGACTTCCAAAAATAAAGTTATTTTTCACTTTGTAGTTTTCTTATTTGGAAGTCGGTAGTATTTTTTTGTAAAAAAGATTTTTTTATATAAATTATTTCTATGTAAAACACTGGTACTCAGCTGAATCCGGTGAGACTGGAAGCCGACCCCAATATAGTTGGGAAAAGGCTAGGCAGATTAATTGATTGATTTCTATGTAGTAGCCAATGGTATGTATTAATATATATAGTCTGGATTTGTGGCCAGTTTACGGGCATATAATAGACTCGCTTCTTTTAAATGAGTCATACTTGATTAGACCTCGGCGGAAAACAGGTCTGTTGTATATTGAAGGTAAACACTTCTTAATATTGTAGACCTATAAATGGCATAAAATAAAATTGCTTTTCGTGACTTTCTGAATGGCTTTTCATTCGATTTAATGCTCGCTAACTCTCGCTGTTTTATCAAGTCACGTAGTATTGTCACGAAGCAGGGGTTTGTCGTCACCACAAACGATACCGCATCTCTTGTGCACAAACACCTGCACCATGACATACATATTCATTGCCCTGACTGTATTGTTTTCAATACAGTTAATTTAATATCTTATCCTTTCTTAATACAGAATTTTGTTAATACCTTACTCACAGCTTCTTTTATTTCATTTCAACATCTACCCGCCCTTATTGAAAGAAAAACGAAACGAGAATAAAAATCCTGTTTGTCATACTGGTGTGATAATCTGGTGTGACTACGAGTCGGCAAGGTTGAAACGTAGTATAACTAGGACAGCACTAGTAACGAATAAATGGTGTGCAAAAATCAGTGGTGTGACAAACGAGAAAAAAAATCCTGTTTGTCACACTGGTGTGATAATCTGGTGTGACTACGAGTCGGTAACCTCCTTTTCAACAGAATTTCTATTGTCGTTTCATTCAAACTCGGTCAGTACTCGATGCATTGGTAAACAACATTCAGCCGTTGCGCTCAAGTTGTAGTCAAATGTTTGCACAGATCCACACTATTTGGCTAGTGTTGCGGGCACAGTCATCTGCCTGTTCGTTTGTACTGAGACTAGGAAATGCAATCTCGACTTGAGATCTCAAATTCGAGATCATCTGAATTTAACAATATTTAACTCGAGGATCTCGCGAAAACCTTTTCGAGATTTTCGTTAACTCGGATAATTTTCAACAAAATATTGTTAAATTCAGATGACTAAAAACCGATTAAAACTACTTGGTTGTGATTATGAGGTTAATTAAAATAAAACATTAATTGTAAGCACACTGCTCACTGCTCTCAAAACGGTGAAGGATTGAATTGTTGTATTATTTTTTATGGAATTGAAGAATTGTTTTTATTGAATTATGATTTGTTTATTAATGTTAGTTTAATTGGTTTGCCTCTGTTGTTTTGCTTTTCTGGTTTAATCTGTGTGAATTTAAATTATTAATATTATTCGTGTTATGTAATTCTACAATTATTGACTCTCTGCACGTGTTGGGTCAAACTGTGAGTGCAGAGAGTAATTGCAATAAATAAATAAGGAAAACATCGTGAGGAAACCGGCATGTCCTAGAACCAAAAATTCGAAGACATGTGACATCCACCAACCCGCACTGGGCCCGCGTGGTGGATTACGGCCCATCACCTCTCATAGAGAGGAAGCCTGTGTCCCAACAGTGGGAACATTTACAGGCTGATGATGATGATGAACTCACTAATTACCCGTATTTTATGAAAATCAACAAACACAATAAAAGAATACTGTAAGTCAAATGCGAGCAGTCTAGCTCTAAGGGTGATTTTGGAAATAGCTTCTTAAAAAACAAAGAGTACCTATTGACGGTGCTGTCTGATAAAACGACATCTTATGTCAGTCGCTATGTACCCAGCAGCTGAAAATTCAACACGGCACCAGCGTGAGTAAACAATTATAAGCGAACTGTAAAAAACTTCCCCTTGTACCTCAACTTGTGGCTCTAAAATCCCAATCAAATGTTTTATCAAAGCCCTTTCCGTGGCGGGTCTTATCATGGGGCCAAACTCTGACCAAATGAAAGCCCCAATACCGTCTAATCGGCTCAGAGAAACCGCAGCCTACGCTTGTGTCCAGCAAAAACAGTAAATGTTAATTTACTTGACAGACAAAATGGTTTTAAGTTAAAGCGGTTGTAATAAAACAGTTCGGAGAATATTTCTTGTTGTAATGGTTGGTTTTAGTGCTTCTGTTAAGATGTTTCTGCTCAGAAGTTTGTTTTATTAGAAACCTCACACTGAACACAACCTGAAATATTACATTTTGGCATCTTTGTAGCTTATTGTTGAAAGCAGCTACAGTGATATCTGTAGGTCTGTAAAGCCGTAGGTACATACACCGTGCCTGTAAGGGCAAAGATATTTACCAATTAAAATTCATGATTGAAGAATTCCACAATCAGAAGTTATTATGGCCCAATGGCAATCAGAATTATTCACCGATCAAAGGCACAATGGCAAGCAAGCTACTTGCACTCTTTTAAGCAAGCTATAACTGTGCACATGTAGACAATATATTCGCGGTTTGAATCAACCACGGCTTAACGGCAGACAAGACGACGGCGATTTGGAAAACATTTGAAACACGGGTAGGGCGTAGAATATTTTTTATCCCGAGGGACATTTTCGGCAATAAGTGAACGCAGCTGCTGGCAAACGTTACTAACGTAACAACATTGTTTAATGAAATAAATTATTCTACTATTGTTTTTCACCTGAAAATTAACTTCAGACTCTGGTTCATCGCGTTCATCAAAACAAAACAAAAACAAAAAAGCCTTTTATTTCCTACTACTATATACATTATTTTTGAGTTGCTTATCTAATTTAATTAATTAATATCACATTACTAGTTTTTTCTTTTAATGTTTTATTATTACAAATTTTTAATACGCTTTACTAGTTACTTTACATTTATTCTTTAGGCACTTACTAACTATTAACTTATTTAAAATAACAAAATAATTAAAAATAATTTATTAATATAGCCTAACATATTTTAGTTTGATATAGCAATATCAGAGCAGTGGTGGTCCAGTGGTATCGGCCGCAACTTACAAGTTGTAGGTCGTGGGTTCGAAACCAGGCAGGCGCTTTACTTTGTGTAAATTATTTAATCACCACTGCTCTCAAAAACGGTGAAGGAAAACATCGTGAGGCAACCGGCATGTCCTAGAACCAAAAATTCGAAGACATGTGATATCCACCAACCCGCACTGGGCCCGCGTGGTGGATTACGGCCCATCCCCTTTCGTAGAGAGGAGGCCTGTGTCCCAGCAGTGGGAACATTAATAGGCTGATGATGTGATGTGATGTGTGTGTGATAGCAATATGTGATGAAACCTCATATTGGGTGAAGGCCTCCTCCAAAGATGCCCATTTGTCTCTGTCCTGTGCGGTCTGTTTCCATTTTGGGCCGGCTGTCCTTGCAATCTCTTCACCCCAACGTGTCACCGGTCTTCCTCTGCTTCTTTTACCTGGAGGACCTTTAAAAAATGTCACTTTTAGGGTCCATCTCTGATCTTTAAGCCTCGCGACATGCCCAGCCCATTTCCACTTGAGTTTTTGTGCAAAATTCAATGCATTTGTTGCTTTGGTTATTGTCCTTATTTTTGTGTGTGGTATTTTATATAATTCGTTCGTTCATCGCGTTCATCATTCAAACTTATTTAGCTGTAGCTATGTAAACCATACTTAATTCTGACAAGTATTCGGAACTTGTGTGTACTAGTGATTGTTGTAACATTCACTAGTACACATAAATTCCAGAGCTTAAAATTCTCTAGAAATTTCTAACACTTGCAATATATGAAGTCTACATGTATGCAAATATTATGTTCGTGTATTCATGCATACTATACAACATTCAACACTTTCCTATGTGTTTTCATTTGAAACATCGCGGTGTGAACTTTATACCAGTACGGTATGAAAAACGGAGTAGTAGTAAAATGGAGTTATAAGGCAAAATTCAATGAATAACTACTGGGTTACGGAATACAGAATTATTAAAAAATAGTGACCAGATTAACTAGAATAATAAAAACGACAAATTTAAAAAAATATCAGCATAGCAACCCCAAAAACAAGTATGTAATACCTGGAATAACCTAATTTGATACTTTAGAATTGTTTATATTACTTCGTCTAAATAAAAAATAAATATAAAGAATAAAAATACTATAGATACATTTAAGCAATTTAGTTTTTTTTTTTTCATATATCAACCTGAATAAGAAAAAGCAACAGTATTCTATAATAATTTTGATTTATTCACTATCAATCAAAATCTGAGTCTAAGACTTCCATGTGAAAAGATTCATAAGAGTCACAGAAATCATTGTTACATTCATAATGAAACTTTTTAAATGATTAAATAGAGAAAATGTTTTTACAAAAAGATAAATAGTGATTACGAATTAAAACAAAGTATCAACTTAGTTGCGTCATACTGGAAATTGGGGTTGACATTAGCATTGCCATATAAAAAGTTTGCAAATAATTCTAGTGTCTACTTTCATTTGCCAGACTCTATTTTACTTTTTGTCCATTTTCATCCAAGAATAAGGTACCCGTACTTACCTATTAGGTAAGTACAGGTACCTTCTTGGAGTGTTCAAAAGTAATTTTATTTACTAATTTATCCACATGGATAGTAATAATATTGTCCCCCTACAGGTCAAAGGCCTCTTCTCATATAAAGAAGGCACGAGAATTAATCACCGCGCTTACTCAAGGTGTGTGGACGATTTATATTAACTACAAGTCCAGGTTCCTCACAAAGTTTTCCTTCACCGTTGCCAGCGATGTATAAACTAAGTAAGTACCTACACATAAATTGAAAGAAGTCACATTGATACTGGATTTGAACTCACGGCTTAGCCTTCTTAGCCACTGGACCAATAACAGAGACAGTTTCGTGAATAAATGAAATAGTAAAAAAAAAAAAAAAAAAACTCATCAACAATTTGGGCGCACGGTTGGCGCAGTGGTTGAGCGATTGACTCCTGCGCTGCGTGTCGCGGGTTCGATTCCCGCACGGAACAAATATTTGTATGATCTACAAATAGTTGTTCCGGCTCTGGGTGTTTGTGTATGTCAGTTTATATGTTTGTAAACGCACCCACGATACAGGAGAAATTCCTAGTGTGGGGCAACGTTATTAAAAAAAAAAAAAAAAAAAAAACATCGCCTACTTTGACGATGGTCTTGTGTGTGCTTACGAAAGTCTGCTAAGTATCTTCACAAGTATTTTTATATTATGACTTTAAGATAGGATAGGATAGATGGACTCTCTTTTTTGCACTTAGACTCCCATTTGGTCCGTCGTGCGAGCAGGCCTTCCGTGAGACAAAATGGCCACGCGGGCCCAATGGCGTGCGGGTTGGAGGATGTCAAATGTCTTCGAATTTTTGGTTCTAAGACATACCGGTTTCCTCACGATGTTTTCCTACACAGTTTTCAAACACCTTCCGTTTTGAGAGCAGTGGTGATGAAATAATTTACACAAAGTAAAGCGCCTGTCTGGGTTCGAACCCACGACCTACAACTTTGTAAGTCACGGCAGTTACCACTGGACCACTACTGCTCTGTATTGTTATTTTATTATGACCTTAATTTAATAACCTATCCTAATCAACCCCATTGGTTCCAGGAAAAATTTACTCGTGTCAAAAAATAAATAGTTTTGGTAAAATGTCTTACTACATCTACATACATTAGTTTATTTACTCTCCATTAACTAAATACTCCTTGTTTCAATTCAAACTTGCGACGCCTTTACGGAATTTTGCTGCTTGTGTTGAAGTCAGATTAAATTAGCGTGTGTTTCACTACTTGAGTAAACGTTTTGTTTTGTTAGTCAAAGGGAAGTTGTTTGTTTGGCTTTCATGTTAATTTTGACACGTTACTTACAAAATTAAATAAATGAAACAATATGGAAGTATTTATTGTTAGGCTTTAATGATTACAGAATCTGGATCCTTGATTTGGAACATGATAATATTATGATTGCCTCGTTGATCTGCTGGTTGCAAGTGCTACTTCTCAGCATGAGGTCCTGGGCCACGTTTTTTGCTGTGTAATCATCTAATGACTTCTACCGCTCTGGGTGAAGCGGGAGGGTGTGTCAGACTTTTACTGACTAAAACCCACCCATGTTTCTTCAGTTGCTTGTGCCAGGGCCGCGGTAACTCTCTTTCAAATATATCCACGACATGAGGTCTTGGGTCCTGAGTTCCAAACCTGGTTCAGACCAAGGGTCTGATCTATCATCATCCATCTTGACTTTCTTAGTTGCAGACCAGAGTCTCAATTCACATGGGACTTAAACTTAACTAGAAATTTATGGCTGTACACCTACTTCCAAACCATTTATAAATAAAATTATTAATTAAAAAAACATTAACTGTTTTTAGACAAGCTTTTTTCGTATTTTCTCAGGAAACCCGTTCATTTGATACCCATATCACGGCAGTGCACAAAATACACCATCTTGGGTCGTCCACCATATTGGATTTAGAATGTCGTCACTTTGCTAATTATGCATTGTCATCCAAACTAAACGTATGTGCAAAATTTCATCTTAATTCGTGGAGGATAACTGCTTTAAAATTCAGTTGCAAGATTTGACCCGAACACACTTACATACATACATACATTGCAAGTTAAATAAAAAGCTTGTTAAATGCTAGCGGCCATCCATGGCTCCACACGCGTGGTATTAGTGCTTCTCCCAATATATTTATAAATCATAGCCCATGTGTTGATGATGTATAAGCTATATTCTTATAAAGTTTTATCAAAATTCGTTCGCTATCTTCGATCTTTTGAGGGTGTTAGTGCTTCTAAAGATAATGTACCATCAAAAAGGAAAACCGGCCAAGTACGAGTCGGACTCGCGCACGTAGGGTTCCGTACCATTATCGCATAAAAATCACGTTTGTTGTATGGGAGCCCCACTTAAATATTTATTTTATTCTGTTTTTAGTATTTATTGTTATATCGACGACAGAAATACATCATCTGTAAAAAATTTCAACTGTCTAGCTATCGCGGTTCATGTGATACAGCCTGGTGAAAGACAGACGGACATTGGAGTCTTAGTAATAGGGTCCTGCTTTTACCCCTTGAGTACGGAACCGTAAAAAATAGGGGCACAGTATATATCTTTCTTTTTCAGTTTATGGAATATCTTTTAAATTGGTCCAATATTGAGGAAGGACATAGGTGAGTGCCAAACCTCGAATTATGACTTATTACTTAGAAAATGCAGTCGAATATCTGCGACCGCATTTCCTCTTAACATCATCCACGCCACCACACCGTCATCCATCTTCAATTATTCCGTGTCATCTCTAAACTTTCTATATTATATCGTTCAATAATTTTCAGCAGATCTCTCTCACTTTTTACCTTCACAAGCTCTTTTACGTCAATGATTAATATCCATACTTCTGATATTTTATCAGATCCCTGTCATGAAAGTACGTGACAGTTTTCTCTTATAATGTCGTGAAACTCAAGATAAATTTATGGTCGATGTCTTGGTATAGTGTGATCTTGTTTAACTTGTCTCTTTTGTAAACAATATGGTGGACCAAGATTTAAAAAAATACCGACTCCCGATATTTGAATAAATAATAGTTGTTTTTGTCAAATTATATATTAGCCTTAAAAATATTACTTTTGGAATAATAACAAATTCAACTACTGAAAAATCACGCTCTAAAAATTATGAAACAAGAAAATATTCTCATCTGAAATTGTTATGTACAAACTATTCCGTAGAGGATAACCGTGGTAGTATGCCACTAGCAGAATGTATTGTTTTGTTACGGTAAGTGACATACACACACATACCAGTCAAAAACATAACCCTCCTTTTTGCTTCATCGTAGTCGGGTAAAAACTAAGTCGGTGTCTTTGGTACCTATTGTTTTTCGTTTTTCGACACCGACTTCGGAAAAGAAAGTTATTTTTCGCTTTGTAGTGTTTTTTTTTTTAAGTCGGTAACATACATACATCGGGAACATAGAACCTCCTCCTTTTTGGGAAGTCGGTTAAAACAGGATTTGTCATACTCTTCTTCGTCTTTCCTTCAAATACTTTATTCAGAAACCGGCCTCTGGCGCTGTTTCTCCCACAGCGCTCTCGTTACGAGTGTCTCAGGTTCAAGGAAACTCCGTCATTACGGCCCGTTCTAATAATAGATGGTCTGTATATTTGAAACCGTATCGAATTTTGTTTTTTTTTTTGTGCGGTAACGTTCTTGGTTTTGTCTGTCTTTATGAGAGAAATCTTAGCTTAGCTGGCGTGGCATGTATCGAGACTTTTAAAATTCTGCTATGGAGGTAATGATTTATACATTTTATTGAACGTATTAAACCACTACTTACAAACAGCGAAACAATCACCTCTTTGAAATCTGATAATGTCAATACGTTAGTAGTGAAGAAAGTTCTCTACTTATCTCTTCTAACGAATTTGTATAGAAATATGTGCTCGGTAAAGAAACTGTACCGAAACAATTCAGGAAAACGCCAGAGTCGTTTTGATAGAGATTCTTTACCGAGCGCTTTATTGTATGAATTCGTCGGTCTGTCAGTCTGTCTCAGCTGCTTAATTCAGGAACTACTTATGCAATCGACTTAAAAAAAAAATATGCAAGGACACTTACATAGCAAAACAATATTGTTGTTTGCAATCACCTTTACATTTTCTCGTATTTCTTCTGATGAACTCTGCACAACGATCCTTCAAATTCATCATCATCTGCCTAGCCTTTTCCCAACTACATTGGGGTCGGCTTCCAGTCTTACCGGATTCAGCTGAGTACCAGTGTTTTATATGGAGTGATTGCCTATCTGACCTCCACAACCCAGTAACTAGGTAACACGGTACCCCTTGGCAAGACTGGTGTCAGATCTCAAGCTTCTGACTACCCGTAACAACTGTCAAAGATCTTCAAATGACAGCCGGGACCAACGGCTTAAAGTGCTTTCCGAGGCACGGAGGAAACTCGGTATGTTGAAATGGTCACCATCCACGGACCGACTTCGTCAAGCGTTGCTTAACCTTGATGATCGACCCATGCGGCTATTATTATTTAGCCACGAACTCCTATACCTAACGATCATTCAAAATGCATACCGTTGTATTTATTTTAGCTACAATAAAGCATATATAAATAAATAAATATTTCCCGGAAAAGCTAAATGCGTTCTTAATTAATATTTTGCAGTACAAATCAATTTACAATTAACTGGCGGCCCTCACATTAGCATTCTTGGAATACTCGCTGGCCAGTACTGTTGGCACGAATCAAACTTGAACAAATGCATGGCACTGTGCACTGAGCCGTTCAGTGTGACTGACGGGTTTACTGGAACGTTGAATATTGGTGGATAAATTGTATGTTAAAAATCAACTGGCTGTGCGAAGTACGAAACCTGCACCGCTACGGCGTCGCAGCAGTCCGGCACCAAACCTATAATTTGAAAGAGCACTAATTGTTGAAAAACGTGAACGCGTTCGGCTACGTGAAAGATTAAGTGTGGTCCCACGGGAACCGTACATTATTCCGGGCTTAAAAGTAACCTTTGTTCTATTCCAGACTATAATCTATATCTTTGCCTAATTTCATCCAGATCCTATCAGCCATCCTACCGTGATTGAGTAACTAACATCCATCCATAGATCCATCTAAACGTTCCCATTTATAATATTACTAGCTTCCGCTCGTGGCTTCGCCCGTGTGTTATTAGTACTTCCTTCAATCACCTAATACTCCAGTGTCCGTCAACTATCAGTTATTGAATATCAACATTCAGATAACGAATTTCAGTGCATGTATCGGGATCGTGCCGAATAATGCCCGTCAAAAACAGATGTTCACAATTGAATCATGATTTGTTCGACTCGCATATCTCTTCAATTATTTTTAATTAATTGTCGAGAAACCTCACGATCCCTCTGATTAATATAGAGGTGAAATTATTTGTTGGCTTGTTGAAATACGACACGGTTTTACCGATACGATGGAAAAATAATTCACAGACAGAAATGTTAGTACACTATAACTGATTATCATGAGTTTTTATCCCGGTGAACAGGCCGCTAAAAATGCCCGGTTTCCAGGCGACGAAAGCGATCCGCGGGAGAAAATTTGTATTATGTCAAATATAGCAACAAAATATAAACCGACACTATTAAATAACTAAACAGCAAACTCTATCAAACCGTATTGATTCTTCTACTATCCTGAAAAACAAACTTACAAAAATGATCCTGCCTTTAATAGTAATAACCAAGAAATCTCTGCACTTAAAAGTCTAGCCATAACAACCGCGTCCGTTATAGCACGTCTTAGTAATAGATGAGGCGAAATTCAGTTTCTTTATGAATAATATGGTAAATCCAAGACTGACACAAACGATCGCCTGAGAGAGGCTGCGGAGAGATACATTAACATTGGAAGTAGGGAGATGTGGCAAACTTGTCGAATTTTACTAAACGGGTAACTTTTGCAGTCAATCAATAAATCGCTGCGTTGGAAGGCCGATGCGTTGTCGCTGCGTTGACTAGATGGGCCGATGATTTGGTTAAGGCTGTAGGAATCTGGTGGTTGCGAGACGCACGAGACCGGTTGATGTGGCGACACTTGGGGTTGGCCTATGTTCAGCAGTGGACGTCTTTTGGCTGAAATGATGATGATTATAAATAATTTCGGGGACTGTGCGATGAAATTGCATAATCTAATTCCAATGTGCCCACTGCTGGGACACAGGCCTCCTCTCTGTGAGAGGGAATGGGCCGTAATTCACCACGCGGGCCCAGTGCGGGTTGGTGGATGTCACATGTCTTCGATTTTTTGGTTCTAGGACATGCCGGTTTTCTTACGATGTTTTCCTTCACCGTTTTGAGAGCAGTGGTGATGAAATAATTTACACAAAGTAAAGCGCCTGTCTGGGCTCGAACCCACGACCTACAACTTGTAAGTCGCGGCCGATACCACTGGGCCACCACTGCTCCGGCCCCTAGTGTCTAATATTTGAGGTTCAAACATGTTCAATTTTAAATTGAAAATATACCTACAAGACTACACAACACCCTTAAAAGCATCCGCTATAATAATCCCAAGCAAAATTCGTGAACATAAATACAGAATCGAATACAAGATTTTGCCGCTGTTTCACCCACAGCGCTCTCGGCCCGTTCTAATAATAGATGGTCTGTATATTTGAAACCGTATCGAATTTTGTTTTTTTTTTGTGCGGTAACGTTCTTGGTTTTGTCTGTCTTTATGAGAGAAATCTTAGCTTAGCTGGCGTGGCATACATCGAGACTTTTAAAATTCTGCTATGGAGGTAAAGATTTATACATTTTATTGAACGTATTAAACCACTACTTACAAACAGCGAAACAATCACCTCTTTGAAATCTGATAGTGTCAATACGTTAGTAGTGAAGAAGGTTCTCTACTTATCTCTTCTAACGAATTTGTATAGAAATAAGTGCTCGGTAAAGAAACTGTACCGAAACAATTCAGGACATCACTCTGGCGTTTGCCAGAGTCATTTTGATAGAGATTCTTTACCGAGCACTTTATTGCATGACTTCGTCGGTCTGTCAGTTTGTCTTAGCTGCTTAATTCAGGAACTACTTATGCTATAGACTTTAAAAAAAAATGATGCAAACACTTACATAACAAAACAATATTGTTGTTTGCAATCACCTTTATATTGGCTCGTATTTCTTCTGATGAACTCTGCACAACGATCCTTCAGAGTGATCATCATCTGCCTAGCCTTTTCCCAACTATATTGGGGTCGGCTTTCAGTCTTACCGGATTCAGCTAAGTACCAGTGTTTTACATGGAGCGACTACCTATCTGACCTCCACAATCCAGTAACTGGGTAACACGGTACCCCTTGGCAAGACTGGTGTCAGATCTCAAGCTTTTGACTACCCGTAACGACTGTCAAAGATCTTCAAATGACAACCGGGACCAACGGCTTAACGTAATTTCCGAGGCACGGAGGAAACTCGGTGTGTTGAAATGGTCACCCATCCACGGACCGACTTCGTCAAGCGTTGTTTAACCTTGATGATCGACCCATGCGGCAATTATTATTTAGCCACGAACTCCTATACCTAACGATCATTCAAAATGCATACCGTAATATTTCCCGGAAAAGCTAAATGCGTTCTTAATTAATATTTTGCAGTACAAATCAATTTACAATTAACTGTCATCACCAGGCCCTCACATTAGCATTCTTGGAATACTCGCTGGCCAGTACTGTTGGCACGAATCAAACTTGAACAAATGCATGGCACTGTGCACTGAGCCGTTCAGTGTGACTGACGGGTTTACTGGAACGTTGAATATTGGTGGATAAATTGTATGGTAAAAATCAACTGGCTGTGCGTAGTACGAAACCTGCACCGCTACGGCGTCGCAGCAGTCCGACACCAAACCTATAATTTGAAAGAGCACTAATTGTTGAAAAACGTGAACGCGTTCGGCTACGTGAAAGATTAAGTGTGGTCCCACGGGAACCGTATATTATTCCGGGCTAAAAAGTAACCTTTGTTCTATTCCAGACTATAATCTATATCTTTGCCAAATTTCATCCAGAGCCATCCTACCGTGATTGAGTAACTAACATCCATCCATAGATCCATCTAAACGTTCCCATTTATAATATTACTAGCTTCCGCTCGTGGCTTCGCCCGTGTGTTATTAGTACTTCCTTCAATCACCTAATACTCCAGTGTCCGTTAACTATCAGTTATTGAATATCAACATTCAGATAACGAATTTCAGTGCATGTATCGGGATCGTGCCGAATAATGCCCGTCAAAAACAGATGTTCACAATTGAATCATGATTTGTTCGACTCGCATATCTCTTCAATTATTTTTAATTAATTGTCGAGAAACCTCACGATCCCTCTGATTAATATAGAGGTGAAATTATTTGTTGGCTTGTTGAAATACGACACGGTTTTACCGATACGATGGAAAAATAATTCACAGATAGAAATGTTAGTACACTATAACTGATTATCATGAGTTTTTATCCCGGTGAACAGGCCGCTAAAAATGCCCGGTTTCCAGGCGACGAAAGCGAGCCTTGGGAGAAAATTTGTATTATGTCAAATATAGCAACAAAATATAAACCGACACTATTAAATAACTAAACAGCAAACTCTATCAAACCGTATTGATTCTTCTACTATCCTGAAAAACAAACTTACAAAAATGATCCTGCCTTTAATAGTATTAACCAAGAAATCTCTGCACTTAAAAGTCTAGCCATAACAACCGCGTCCGTTATAGCACGTCTTAGTAATAGATGAGGCGAAATTCAGTTTCTTTATGAATAATATGGTAAATCCTAGACGGACACAAACGATCGCCTGAGAGAGGCTGCGGAGAGATACATTAACATTGGAAGTAGGGAGATGTGGCAAACTTGTCGAATTTTACTAAACGGGTAACTTTTGCAGTCAATCAATAAATCGCTGCGTTGGAAGGCCGATGCGTTGTCGCTGCGTTGACTAGATGTGCCGATGACTTGGTTAAGGCTGCAGGAATCTGGTGGTTGCGAGACGCAAGAGACAGGTTGATGTGGCGACACTTGGGGTTGGCCTATGTTCAGCAGTGGACGTCTTTTGGCTGAAACGATGATGATTATAAATAATTTCGGGGAATGTGCGATGGAATTGCATAATCTAATTCCGCCCAACCCGTTTCATCATCGGACTACCAGAGGTACGGCGATGCGCCATCGGTACATGGTGGACATCCCACTCATACGCACAAAATTTTTGAGAAAATACTTTTATTATGCGTACAGCTAAAGAGTGGAATTCCCTGCCGGAGTTTGTGTTTCCCGATTTGCTGTAATCTAGGGGTAAGTCAAGAGTGAATAGGTTACTTCTAGGCAAGCGTGCTTCACCGTCGACCACACCATAGCTTACCATCAAGTGCGATAGTGGTCAAGCGCGAGCCCATTTTAAATAATAAAATAAAAAACAGTCAACTCAGCGTATTGTAGTCCACTGCCGGACATAGATCCCTCGCAAGCTGCATTACAATACCCGGTCGTCCGCCTTCCGTATCCAGTCTGTTCAACTTACTTCTGTTCGTCGGTTCATGTAACTGGCAGGCATCTCACGCTAAGAAAGTAATTATAGGTACAGCGGTAGAGGAATTTCACTGCTGCGTAAGATGTGCATGGAGAGGTTATCCAAGTTAGCAGGGTAAAAACGGGACCCTATTGCTATTACTATGACTCCGCGGTCTGTCTATCTGTCCGTCTGTCACCAGGCTGTATCTCATGAACCGTGATAGCTACACAGTTCAAATTTTCACAGATGATGTATTTATGTTGCCGCTATAACAACAAATACTAATAAAAACAGAACAAAATAAATATTCTGGCTCCCATACAACAAACGTGATTTTTTGTCGTTTTTTACGATAATGGTACGGAACCCTTCATGCGCGAGTCCGACTCGCACTTGGCCGGTTTTTTCTTTTCCATGGACGTATCAGTATGCGTGGCCGTGGAATGCAGTGAACGATCCCGCGTACATTTTCTTATATAATGTAGCTTAACTGTGGACAAGAAAAAGACGTAGAGCGAGACAGTTAAAGAGATGAGAAGAAAGGAAAGAACTACTTCAAGAAAGAAGCAGGTCCAGAATGGATGCATATAGCCAAGGATTCAGTCATTTGGAGAGCATTGGAGGGCCTTTGTCGACAAGACAAGCTGGTACAAGGGCAGAATAACTAAATCCCGTGTAAAAAGAAAACATTAGTATTAAGTATTAGGTTATAACAATATTATAAAAGGTAAAGTTTGTGAGGTTGTGATTTTAAGGTTGTGAAATTTGGCATGGAGATATTTTGAGACCCTGGGCAGGACATAGAATAGCTTGTATTCCCTTGGGATGATAAAACACTTCTTACGCGGACGAAGCCGCGGGTAGGAGCTAGTCAGCTATAAAGGCTTATATAATTTTATTTTAAAATAAAATTTAAACTGCTTTCAGCTATGGAACACGATACCTATTTTTTTCGCCATGCAGCATTGTTGCATTTTGCTTTGAAGAATATAGTGCCGGTATAAGTTACAAGATGTTCATAGATGGCGTTGAATATTTACCATCAAATGGGCTGCCTGTTTGTTTGCCACTATTGTGCATATTCTGAATTCAGAAAAGACTTTGGTGTCGTCATCTCGCTTCTTTATTCAAAATCTTTGATAGTTTTTTGCGCCGGTACTCTAATGGACTTAGTGCTGGTAAAGGAAAGAATTTCCGTTCTTAGTTTGCATTTGCATCAGCTACCGCATAATTATACCATCTTTATTAACCGACTTACCAAAAAAGGAGGAGGTTCTATGTTCGACTTCATGTATGTTATTTTTTTTGTTTGTTCACCGATATCTCCGTCAATTGTGGACCGATTTTGAAAATTCTTTTTGTGTTTGAAAATGCATATGCCGAAATTGGTCCCATTTCAATTTGGTGAAGATTTGATGAAGAACATCGGAGATATACAACATAACTCTTCAATAAATAGCGGCAAATCTCTCGGGATTGCTGCAATCGCTTGTCTGTTTATTGTTTATACCATTTCATAACATAACATCACGCCAGTACACTCGAAAAGGGTACGCAGATCTCTCATTTCACCGATTATGTTCAAGTTTCATGTTATTCGGATAATCTATTCTGGCGTTATAGGTACTTACTAAACAACTTACCTATTAGGTAGGTGCAACTAAAAAGGGTAAAAAAAAAAAACTTTATTTCAAAAAAATACTACCGACTTCCAAATAAAAAACTACAAAGTGAAAAATAACTGTATTTTTGGAAGTCGGTGTCTATATCGCAAAAAAATGGTACCTACGAAAGACACCGACTTCAAAAACACGTTTATTTTTCACTTTGTAGTTTTTTATTTGGAAGTCGATAGTATTTTTCTGCAAAAAAGATTTTTTATAAAGATTTTTATTCTGCCTGATTGAAAACTTAAGATATTTTTTTTATAATTGTAAGTAATAGAAAAGAAGATGTTGATGACGGCACGGTGCGCGGTGCTGGTCGCGGTTCACGTTTCACGGTGGCGGCGCTGCGCCGTGGCGATGTGTCCACGCCGTAAGAGCAAAAGGAGTATTTAAGAATCGTAACAAGTGTTCTATAGTTTCTGCCTTCTCCCAGAGGAAAAAGGAGGCAGTTTATGTATGTGTATTTGTATGTACAGTCAAGGGTCAAAAGTGCAGTCATCATCATTATCATCATTTTAGTCGAAAGACGTCCACTGCTGGACATAGGCCTCCCCCAGGCGTCGCCACTTTGACCGATCCCGTGCGTCTCGCATCCAGCGCCTTCCCAGGTCGATAAGTGCAGTCATACTCTCCTAAAATTCTAATGGCTAAATTTTGTAGAATAAGTTAAATTATCCACAACTGGTTTAGTATGTGGTATAGAAATTTAAGTTTAGATTATACCTACTAACTGAAAAAGTTAAAATTCTTCTGCGTAATAAAAAATTGCCGCTGCTGTTTTGGTAGAGAGTGACTGCACTTTTGACCCTTTACTGTACATTATTGTATTTTCATCTTTTGTTTCGAAACTTAACTCTGATCATTGTTGGTTTTGCTTAAAAATAATTTCTTTTAACCTAAAAACTTCTGCAGCTAGACATAAGCCTTTGCGCTTCCCACTGCCAACGGATTTAGCTAAACTCATTTAAATTATTAATTAATTCAAAAACCCGACTGCGAACTAAAAAGACATAAACAATAAGAAAATCATGCTGTGCAATCGGAGGATACATATTCGCGAGCTGACTGACCAAAACCAGATGTATCCTCCGACTGCACAGCATTTCGGGCTTCGCCTGCTTGAAAGTCGAAAATTATCCCGAGGGAACATATTCCCGGCATAAAAAGTCCTATGTTGTAGTCTTGACTATAATCTATCTTGGTGCTAAATTTCATCCAGAACCGTTCAGCCATTCTGGCGTGATTATGTAACAAATATACACACATCCAAACTTTCCCATTTATGATACTAGCTTCTGCCAGCGGCATCGCCCGCGTGTGAAGTATTTTATAACTTCAAAGGAAAAATATATCGGGATAAAGGCGTGACTGTACTCAGTCACGCCTTTATCCCGATTTAGTTTTAACGAACATACAACCATCCATCCAGACTTTCGCATTGTAGTAAGATTAGTAAGATAAGCATCTGGAATAATGTACCCTTCAAATGTTGAAAGATTTTTCAAATAGATGTATTGGTTCCAGAGATTACCCTACATGTAGGGACTAATTTACAAAAAAAACTGGCTCTCTCTTAATTATAATATTAGTTAAGATCACCAATATCCTAGCCTTTTTCCAACTATGTTGGGGTCAACTTCCAAACTAACCAGATGCAGCTGAATACCAGTAGTTTATATTGAGTGACTGCCACCTATCCGCGCCGCAGGAGCCGTACGCGCCGCAGTCATCGCATTTTCTCAAGTCCCCGCGCAATCCGCGCCGAACGCGCCGAAAGTGCCGCACGCATCGTATCCACTTCAGTACACCTTGAACAATATTTTCTATATGGATACGGATGACGTCTCCGCGCCACCCGCACTGCACTAGCCTCAAGCATCGAACGCGCCGAATCTGATGACGTCATCCGCATGCGCTGCTGGAATCCGAAAAACCAACAGCATTTTGCTGAAATGCGGACCATGCGGCGCGGATAGGTGCAAGAGGCTACATACGATTTCATATAAAGATTTATAAATTGCGATGACTGCGGCGCGTGCGGCTCCTGCGGCGCGGATAGATGCGCGTTCACCTTTATCCAGCATTGGAAGGCCTCCCTCTAGGCGGAGCGAAGACCGATGAATGCGAACCGCACAGGACCGATCAGTGTGGCGACATCCAGCAGTGGACGTCTTTCGACTGAAATGATGACTGCCTTATCTTTAGAGCTCAAAGCCAAACCGGGCTACTACTGACAAGTTCTGTATCAAATATTAAATTACAAAACATTATTTTAATTCAGTACAAACGGACACAATTATTCTGTGTTACCAAGTTACGTTTGTTTTCCTATACTGTTATCGTCCTTTTGCAGATTGTTTTATAAGCCTCAAAAGGATGGCTATAGGGGTATCTCTCCATTGAGATTTGCCGCTGGCTCTTTTGTTGGTTCAACGAAAATCACTTGAAGGTATACTAGATTAATTTGCGTTGTGAATAGCGAGGTCGAATTTAAAATAAAACCAGGTTTTTTTCTTAATTTCGCTCTTGCTTCTAACCTACAGGCAGTGGTGTCTCATCCCATACAAAGAAACCGTGCTGACGTACTGTACTGATTATTTTTTGTATATCGATCGCGTTTGGTTCCGTTCCAAGAATATAAATGGTGATCTATCTATCGCCGTGGAAAGGAACCGAACGCGATCGGTTTACAAAAAAATAATCGGTATAATCAGATGAAAAACGCTAAGTTACGTCGGCGCGGTTTCTTTGTATGGGATGAGGCATCTGTATGCTATAGTATTATATTATCTGCGCTACAGGAAACATGCATAATCTTCGGGGTGAAAAGTAGCCTGTGACTCATTATTCTGTAGTTTTCTAAACATATAAGATTTTTCGTATGTAGTGTTTTGCGAATACTTTCACTGTGCGTAAAGCTAAGGAGTTCAATTCCCTGCCGAATTCCTCCTGATAGCTACAACCTAGGGATCAAAAGTGAATAGGTTACTTCTAGGCAAGAATGCTTCGCCATCGATCAGAACATCGGCTGAAATAGTGGACCAACGCGAGCCTAAAGATAAATAAAAATAAATTGAAGTTCCTGAGATTTCCTCCGGCTAACAAGCAAACAACATTACCTCTTCTTAATATTCGCTTAGATTACTTTACATAATGACCTCAATTATATGACGCCTGTATTCCTCTAAATAGTGAGCAGTTTTAAATCTCATGTAAATGCGAGCCTGATGCTATTTATCTAGAAAAAGTTCAGACTCTGGGCCGATTCTAAGAAATGTCCTTTTGATAAAGCCCACCACACTTTGTTCCATCTGTGCACAGATACTAGAACAAAACTTTTAGCCGAGATAAAATTTTCTCAACTTAAATTATGAATGATAAAAACAACAGCTGAATCTGAAAAGTAGACATTGAAACATACATTCAGAAGCACTACGTTATTCACACAATAAATATTTTCTCTTCCATTATAACAGACGTCGAGTGCATCATTCTAAATTAATTCTGTCATCGTTAGCAGTTTACACGAATCAACACTTTCATTATTTACGGCAGTGTTCAAAATATACATTGCGCTGTGAATCGATCTTCATAAACACAGAGTTCCTCAGAAGGAAAAGACCTGGCATTGAGTCTTTGAGTAAAAATCGCAAATCTATTATTAATATTATAAAGAGGAAAGATTTTTTTTTGTATGTTTGTTTGTTTGTACCGACTAGGCGCCGAAACTACTGGACCGATTTAAAAAATCATTTCACAAATAGAAAGCTATAATGTGACATAGGCTATTTTTTAATCCCGAAAACGGGTCCAGTGGGGTGGTCCACGGGAGCGAAGCGCTGGGAACAGCTAGTATATTATAAATATACACTAGCTTCTGCCAGCGGTTACGCCCGTGTGAAAGTCAAAAATTACCCCGAGGGAAAATATTACCGGGATTCTCTTTCTGTGGCAAATTGCATCCAGATCCGTTTAGCCGTTCTGGCTTGATTGAGTAACAAACATCCAAACAGACATCTAAGCTTTAGCATTTATAAATTAGTAAGATAGTATTTAGGCACTTGTCCCACCGCCGACGATCAGCGAGTAACAAGTAAAGCTAAAAAATGAGCTGGCGAGCCGATAGTTTTACCGCTCGGCTATGATCGAGTGGTTTTGTGCGACGAGCGATTACTCGCACCAATCGCTCGGGCGGTCAGTCCTGCACGCGTTGGTTGGTTGGTCTCTCGGCGTGAGTTCTGACCGCCAAGCGATCATCGCCGAGCGAGTATCGCTGAGTGAGTATTATCTTTGACAGCTCTTGTCGCTGCGACACACTTGTGGTGAAAGAGTACTCGCCGGCAGTGTGAACAGCAAGCGATATTAATATATGTCTCTTTTATTGACGCGGGATCTATATATTTTGTTCTTTTCTTCAGCGAGAAAATAGTCGATAGCTAATCGCTTCATCACAGGCGGTGGGACAAGTGCCTTACTTGGCAATATTTTAAGAAAGAAAGAAATGGCTGCCAATTACTTTCGCATTTTTAAATAAAAGAGCACAAAATTTGTGTTATTCTATTTTCAAACAGCTAGCTGTCAGCTATTGCATTATGTAAATCGCTTAGCAACAAGATCTTTTAGAAAATCGGTGTTGCATTGTTAGAAAAGCCGCGTTTTTTGCTTTTTTTTCTTCTTTACTTCGTTTGTTTTGAAATGCTTAACGGGTTATTAAATGTCACTTAATTACTTATTGTTATTCAAAAACAAATGTTACTGTTGAATCGAAATGTGTAGGTATTTGTTTTGATTTAATATTGTTACTTCTACAAAATATTCTTACCATTTTGGTTAAGAATACTGACTTTGATTGTTTTAAAATGAGTACGGGGATACAACAAACGAAGAACATGGATAGCAGATGCCCACTCCTTTTTCATGCATACGTTTAAACTTTGACAATAATTATTCATTACACGTCAAAATTAACCCAAGCTTGAATTCTTTCAGCTTTTAACCCTTTTTTTCCATCACGAAAAACATAATTTTAAATTGTTTTTACTTAGTAATCACCGGCAGTTTCTACTTAAGGTGGAGAACTTTGTAAGTGGTTTTAAAATGTACATCACGTCTAAAACGCTAGACGTATAGCAATTTATAAAAAAAATGCTATTCTAGAACATTTTTTTTATAAATTGCTTTATGAAAAATTTAAATTTTATTTGTTTATTAACATAGTGTAATTAATTAGTAAAGTTAACTACAAAGCGTATTTAAATTTACACTATGTCAAAGACAATTTAATTATCTACAATTTTATCTGCGGCTTTTTTTTTAAGACAAAGGGCAATATGAAAAGCCCAAAAACGCCGCGAGCCAAAATGCACAATGGCTTCACCCCCGCGCGACCAATTCATTGTTAAGAAAATGGTCTACATAATGCACAATTTTGTTTATTGTTTTTTTTTGTACGCTTGCTTTTATGATTGTTTGTTCTGTATATATATTTTTGTGGTGTACAATAAAGAATTAGTAAATAAATAAAAATACATTTTAATTTTTTCCAAAAAATGACGACTAGCAGCTTATACGTAATGTTCATTTTAAAATCAGTTACAGAGCGTTACCTGCGCCTTAATTTATATTTCATTTGATCACCACCGTTCAGGTTATTAAATTCACTGCCCACAACATAGTACGTTAATTAAACACATCATACACACACATACACACATCATTAGCCTATTAATGTGCCCACTGCTGGGAGACAGGACTCCTCAAAACGCGCGGCGTTAAACACATACGATATCTTAATAGCCAGATCAAATGGCCGGTAAATTGTATTCATGATGTACTGTCAAATGCACACCGACCAATTATAGGGAACATTGCGATGCTATCATTATTAGTTTAACTCGGATTTAAGCCTCGATATTGACCTGCGATTGCACCTGGCTTGAAACAATAGAGCTACTGAGTGGCTCTAAGGTGAACTTGCTTGGTTATTCGATAACAGTAAAATGCCCATTATAGATATAGCTCTAATTTGCTATGATTCAAAATCAAAATCATTTTTTTTTTCTTTTACATAGGCCTACATGGGCACATATAAAACGTCGACAAAAGGTGCACGGTTCGGGTTAGTCGTTTCCTATGGAGAAGAGCCGGCAAAAAACACCATGGTTACTCTTTTAAAAAAAAATGTGTTTACAATATTTTCATGTTACAGCATTAATACTTGGATATGGGGGACAACGTAGGCCCGACAATAAGTCGTACGTAATTAAAAAAACAAACAAATAAAATAATGTAAAACGAAATAAAAAGTTAACAAATGTTAACAATCATCTAGAAATGTAGAAAGCCTGCAATGTTCACACATTCACAATCGGTAAAAGAATCTATACAAAGGTAAAAAAAAAACACCAAATAAAAAAAATTAAAAAAACTTTTGACTTTTCACTTTTGACTGATATCTAAATAGAGAATTTGAAGTTAAAAACGTGTCAAACCATACTTTAACGGGTATATTTGCCAGGTTTTAAGTGTTTTACAAAATGCTTCATTCAGAATCAGGCCAGGGGGGTGACCATAAGCTCTTAGGGTAATGTTATTTTGAGTGTGTGTAAGGGACAGATGTATATGACTTGTATACATCTGTCACTTACGCGATCTTACCCCCAGTAGTCATAATTGCAGCCGACATGGGCTACCCCCAAGCGTTGGCACGTTGCCTGGTCTGGTGCATGTCATACCTCGCCGGGTATGAGAAGCATACTTAGAAGCACCAGACCACCAGACTCGACCACCAGGTCGAGGGAGTCTACTGACTCCCGCGGCTTTCACCGGGTTATCGGTCCACATACGAGTAGGTATAGGTACTAGCAGTATTTTTTCACAATATTTTAGATTAAGATTACACTAGTCAACGGTACGAACTATTTTGTGCGCGGGGTTAAAATGCATGCTATCTCATCCGACAACACGTGCGAAAGAGATAGATGCTGTGATGAGCAGAAAGAAACTAGTTCGTGTACGAATTAGCACTTATGCAAGTTTGTAGCAAAATGGATTATGATTTAGGACAAAAACGAGCGCGCGAAATTTTATAAACAGACCTTTGGGAGTCTGGATATCATGAAAAAACTACTAAATGTGTATTTTCAATATAAAATTATTTGCATTCTTGAACTACTAATCTATCCCTGTATGGAGGCCGTTTTGCAATTTTCCTTTTCCTTATGGTATTTATTGCCGCCCAAAGATGCGTTAAAATTAGTGTTGCGATATGGAACTTTCGACGCTCATAACTTTCAATTTTTATTTTTTTTTACATTTTTGTTTCCATATAGGGCTAGATAATGATGAGACAAACTGATATCATTTTTTTTTGTTTTGAACGTACATCATCAAACAGTGGAGTAATCCCTAGACTACGTTTGTATGGAAGAATTATCGACTAGTGTACCCTTGAGCAACCATGACCAGGAATCCGCTTAATGTGAGGACACTTGGGAGAGGCCGTTCTTTGGCTGAAATGATAATAATGAACCATGACTCCATATTAAGTACCTGTCGCTGTTTCTTAGCAAAAGCAGGTCTTATCTCTCTCTGGTAATAGTTTACTAAAATAAATATCATTTCATTCAATGGTTAACAGACCGCAGACGTGATGTAATGGAATTTGATAAGGTTTGTCATTGCATCGCGCTAAAAATTTTCAATTGGTTAAGGTAATCTTCTTTCCATCTGTACAGCACATGCAATAAATCAAATTTGTGCCTCAGCGAGACTATATTATTCTGTAATCCGACTATTAAAATTACTCTCATACCACTTAAACCGGTATAATGAGATAAAGTCAGACAAACACAAATTGTCATAAAAACCCGACTGCTAAAAAAAAAAAAAATGAAAAGAGAAAAACAAATACTATTAAAATAGACATTAAATGTTATGAGGTACTGTCAGCGGTGACAAAAGTTTTCTCTATGTTTATTGTTTATCCACGCTTGCAGCACCTCATTACTACTACTGCTTAGTCCATTAATCACGTGATGTTTTTTTAGCATTTTTTAACCCCTCTTTAGAATTTTTTCACTCCCCCTTGGTGATACGTGGTGAGGTTTAAGACTAAACCCGCCCCCCCCCCCCTCCGCCCCACCCAAAATCACGTGTATTTTTAACTTTTAAGGTTACACTAGTCGAAAATTCTTCCATACCAACGTAGTCTAGGGATTATTCCACTGTTTGACGATGTACGTTCAAAATAAAAAGTGATATCAATTTGTTTCATCATTATCTAGCCCTGTATGGAAGCGAAAAAGTAAATAAAGAAAATATATGAACGTTATGAGCGTCGAAAGTACCACATTTCAACACGAATTTTAACGCATTTTTGAGCGCAAATAAATACCATAAGAAGACGGAAAATTGCAAAACGGCCTCCATACAGGGATAGATTAGTAGTTCAACAATGCAAATAACTTTATTTTGAACAGATACGTTTAGTCGTTTTTTCATGATATCCAAACTCCCAAAGGCTTGTTTATAAAATTTCGCGCGCTCGGTTTCGTCCTAACTCATTATCCATTTCGTTACAAATTTGCAAAAGTGTGTATTCGTACGCGAACTAGCTTCCTACTGCTCATCACAGCATCAATCTCTTCTGCACGTGTTGTCAGTTGATATAAAATGCATTTTAACCCCGCGCACAAAATAGTTCGTGCCGTTGACTAGTGTAACCTTAACACGCTTTTATTAGCTTTGTATGTATTTATGTAACGGAATCTTTGAACGTGATTTTCACCCCCTTCAAAACGTCGGCTTAATTTGAAACGTTGCACACTTATCAAGGAACCAAGACAATGCAATAATTTAAATAGTTTATCTCATTATCCTTACCAGGATCTTCAGGATTAGCGATTGAACTAAAAACTTAAAAATAAATAATAGTAAAAAAAACTATAAACACAAAGCGGGTTTATAGTTTTTTTTTTACTTTTGTTAATAGTAGACCAAACTAAAAAGTAGAAAATAATTTTCAATAAATTTAAATTAAGAATAGCGTGATTAACAAAAAAAAATATTTTATCATAAAAAGCATAGTATGGGTAGTACCTACAAAACACGCGCAATAACACTACACGCCGCTTTTCGGTTTAGAAACCGCGCGTTTGACGAAGAAATAAATACACGTGATATCTTACTACACTCCCTTCCCACCTTGTGATATTTCGTGTTTTTTTCTAAAGGGGGCAGAAGTGACACCTTTCAAGCCTCACGTGATTAGTTTACGGTCCCTTATCTTGAATTTGTGCCAAAATATTAACATAAAAGTGTTACGATTTTTGGAATGGTCTATTTAGTAGCTTTCATTTGATCCCCATATTGTTATGATAACAAAAAGAAAATGGTACAACCCCCTTTTTGGGGCAGGGGTCGCGCCTATGTCACTCCCACAATTAAAGCGATACCAACGCTTACTCATATGTCATAATCCGTTAAACCTTTTGGTCGGTAGACCGTGTTATAGATATGGACATACATACATACATACATACGCTCGAAAAACATTACCATCCCGCAGTCGGGTAAAAATTAGAGAACGGCACCCTTGCCACGTTCGACTTGCTAAGTTACACAACAAACTCTGGGTATGCTAGCACGGGGTCTCATTGCTAATAAAGAAAATTTGGTTCAAATTAATCTCACTAGATGGCGCGACATGTACACACAATTCAATAGAATATAATAATTGTGTGTAAAATTAACATTTTCTGGAATTGAACATAACAATTGTATGTTCTTGTTTAATCAACTCTCCTAAGTACAAAATTATGGAATATTGGGCTCTTAATTCACATTTCAAAGATTATTTTAACGAAACATTTAAAATTGATGCCAGTAGATGGCGCATTTTTAAATTTCTGAGGCAACCCACCCGATTTTTTAAATTTGCATTGTAACACATTTTGGTGCAAAAAGACTGTAAAAACGTGCAAAAAAATACTATAAAACGAACCTTCACTGTATTTAAAGAAAAAAATATTCACGAACCTAGTAAACCCTTTTACTTGCAAGTCGCTGCTAACACCATCTATTGCCGTGAAACGGGATCGAACGCGATTGATGTACTTATAAAAATAACAAGATTAATCAGATGAAAAACGCTAGTTACGTCGGTTTCTTTGTATGGGATGAAGCATATTTTTTTTTTTTTTTTTAAACTTTGCCCCACACTAGGAATTTCTCCTGTATCGTGGGTGCGTTTACAAACATATAAACTCACATACACAAACACCCAGAGCCGGAACTACTATTTGTAGATCATACAAATAATTGTTCCATGCGGGAATCGAACCCGCGACACGCAGCGCAGCAGTCAATCGCTCAACCACTGCGCCAAAAAATCTGTATCACATCACATCACATCAGCAGCCTATGAATGTTCCCACTGCTGGGACACAGGCCATCACAGGCCATCTTAGGCCATCTCAGGTCATCTGCTGGGCATCTGTATGCTAGTATTATATTACATGTGTTCTGGGAGAGTTTTAACCGCTTAACCACCTATATTTTTTCTTTGTTTAAATATAATATATATTCATAGATATTACAACAGGCTCCAACTGGAGGCTACCCCTACATTCTAACTAAGTTATTTCCATCACTCGACTTAGTCAAATTGACAGTTATATTGTCATATATTGATGGGTTTTTTCAGATATCATGGCGACTGAGTTGATTGTAGTTAAGGAAGTTTCCTTTAAGAGTTCTTAGAATGTAGGCCTAAGGCTAAAGATATACAGTTTATTTTTTATGTAAACCTTGGTGGAGGAAGTGTAGCTTCTAGATTTAATCTAACAGATATTTGAATTTGAAAAGATATTGAGGCGTCTGAAATATTCTAATGGCCTCAAAGAACATTTTTACATGTCAATCTCTTTCAGGGGGGCGGAATAATTTGTGCTGAAAAGGGCCTTTTTCTTTGGGTTTATGTTGGACGTTGTTGTAATGAAGTAATAATACTAGCTTTTTCCCTCAGGTTCGGTCCCGTGGCACACAGAAAACGTGTATTTTTCGGAATAAAATGAATAACTTAGTAACATGAAGCTTCCTTTTTGTAAAAGAGTTGCCGTAGTTAGATCTTTTTTCAAAGATTACCTTTTATAAACATCCCTCGAGTAACGGGAAGTGGCGTGTTGAAAGAAGAAGAAGAAGCAGACATATAATTTATCCCTTGATTATAGTAGTCTATAATATCTACGTTACAATTATTTATTTCCAATTTTAATCAAACTTTATTTTTAAACAAGCTTATTAGCTTACCGTTCATTGTCAATATTGTCATCCAAACCAAACGTGTATGCAAAGTTTCATCTTAATCGTTAAAATTCAGTTACAAGATTTACACATATACATTGCAAGTTAATAAAAAGCTTGTAAAATAATGATTTAAATGTGGTATGAACTCAGTCTCTGCCATAGGCGTGTTCGAATCTAAAATTAAAACAATTCATATCTTACAAACATTATGCGAAAGTTTCGATGGATGGATGTACCTACTTTGTTATTCAATCACGTCAGAATGGCTGATCTAGATGAAATATGGCACTGAATTAGATTATAGACTGGAATAGCACATAGGCTTTTTGTCTCGGTATAATGTTCCCTTGCGATGATAAAACACTATTAACGAAGGCAAAACTAGTAATACCTACTTTGAAGTGAACTGTTTTCTATTCTTCGTACCACGTTAGGTAAATATGAAGTAACTTTGAGATTGTAATACCTGGAAAGTGTTAATACATTGATGCGGTGTAATAGTATTAAATATATCAGTTTTGTCTCTGGGATGGCAACGCATACGATGACTTCTGGTATTACAGATGTCCATAGACGGCTGTCCCCACATAAAGCATCAAGGTTGTAAGATCATTGTTTGCCATTCCATTACCTACATGAAGATACTTAATATATCTTCACACCTGTGTTTCCCATAGGTTTAGGCAAAGGTTTACCTACAGTACGTTCACATTGCCCCAGTATGGTATAAGCGTAAGCGTCATGTAGGTGGCGAGCCTGTTGCCCTCGGCCGAGCATGTATGCGAACACCGGGCTTTTACTGTTTTTTTTAATGACATCTTTTCACCTTTTGCCCGACTGCCGAAGGAGGGTAATGTGTTTATCAGTATGTGCATATATACATAATGTATGTATGTTTGTTCCTATGTGGCGTTCTAGAGACCAAACGCGTTGACCGATTTTGATGATTCTTACGTCAATAGATTCGTCTTAACCTTGCTACATTAAATGTCAATGGCTACATTAAAATTGGAAAATAGAAAATGGTGGATTTTGGCCGCCATCTTGTGGAGACAAAAATATTTTTTCGTCCAAACTCATCGTTAAAAAAATGTTAACTAAAAAGTTAAATTCCCAAATGCTATAGAAACGAACTATAAAGACATAAACAGGAGGAAAATCATGTTGTGTAGTCGGAGGATACATATTCGCGAGCTGGCTGACCAAAACCAGATGTATTCCGACTGCACAACATGATTAAGCAGATGGTTTTTATTTTATTTTTTGGGCTGTGCTGTTACCGTGCATTGATACAATTTAGGATATATGTTGTTAGTCGCTATCCTAGTAGGTATGTTCCTGGTAATTAGCTATCGTGACGTCACTCTTGAAGCCATAACGTCACGCAACCGTCGACATTCCGGTGTACATTAGGGCTACTGCTCTTTCCATTTGTTCTTCTAATTCATAGCAAAATAAATAAAATAAAATAAAATAAATAAAATAAAACATTTTCTTCATTTTCCAACAAAGCATAAAAAATGTGAGTTCTATTCGCATGCAACTTATCTCTAGAGCTCCTGATACTTATTAGAAATAGTTCTGACGTTCCCCAGAAAAAAAAAATGTTTAGGTACTTAAAACATTTTTAACAGGTACACTGACCACATTACAAAAACAATAGTTAAAACAATCACAAATGCCATATGTGCGTCATGGGACTGTGAACTTGTTAATCGAAGGAAATAAAGGAAGACAAACATACAAACATGAGCCAAAATCAATCAAGTCAGCATGTTGGTTAAAAGTCTTAAAGTAAGCAGAACTTCTGCGATATCAAAGAAATTGCAGGTGCATTTCCATCACCATTGGACACAGCATATGTTATGGACAAAGTGATTAATACGGCATTATTCATAATACACGGGCAATTTGAAAAGTGCCCAATATGAGTAGGCAATATGATAAAAAAGATTGAAATATTTAATTTAACCGGCCTTTCTTGCTCGCTCACTTTAGCTCCCGTCATATCATTCGAACCTAACCTATCCGTGTCGGTGTGCCCTAAGCTCCCGAGCTCGCTTCGCTCGCTCTTGAACTAATTCATTGAACATAATTATCGAATTACCCAACCGTTACGTCGCAATATTCATAATGACCAGACATTATAATAAATGTAGAAGTTTAAATCAGTATTCATTACGTTTCCCGATTTGACTTGACTAGATTCATAATGCCCGGCCATTACACATTGTGCCCTGATTAATCATTTCATCATCATCATCATCATTCCAGCCAAAAGACGTCCACTGCTGGACAAAGGCCTCTCCCAGGCGTCGCCATATTGACTGATTATTAATCACTTGGTCCATGACTTATACAAACATCAAGTACATTTATCTTACTAGCACTGATTAAACACAGTATTATACTGCAATTTATGAACTTAAACAGTCAACTAAATTGAACTGTAACTCGACTTGAAGAATTTTTTTAAAAGTATATGATATTCTTGTCTTATACTCTTAAGTTTCATGTAAAAACAAATGATGGCGTGTTCTCGACAGTTTTGAACCGTAGCAACCTTATCTGCCTTCCGCCACACAACTTAGAATCTTAGACAGTTGAGTTCTCTGCTAAATGCAGTAGAAAATACTCGACACAAACTTTAAAATGTTTTCAAAACCTTCAATGATTTATCAAAATAATATCAGGTATGGACAACATTTTTACAAAAGCAGTTTCAAAGTTCTTGTTCGTTGGCAATTCTAAGGTCAAATAGGATTTTTGATAACACACATTCACGTTTGTTGATAGCATTAACATAACTTAGAAACAATGCTTAATTTTTATGCAGATGGTTATCCTCCTCTACTAATTTATATAATTACTATCTTCTGCTAGCGAATTCGCCCGCGTGAAAACTGTTTTATCATCCCAAGAGCACGCACTACCGGGTTAAACACTATCCTATATCCTTCCCAGGGTTGCAAACTATCTCCATACCAAATTTAATCTAAATCGGTTCAGCGGTTTAAGCTTGAAAACGTAACAGACAAACAGACAGAGTTACTTTGCATTAATAATAACTTTATTGTACACCTTGATATACATTCAAAAATAAATCTAAATCACATATAATGGGCGGTCTTATGGTATACCGCGATCTCTACCAGGCAACCAGGTTTGAACAGTATATTGCCTCCTTAATTATGAAGATGCAGCTTTGACTTCTAGGACAATATTTCTCGTATGGCCAAAGTAATTATCTAATAGTGAAACTCACGTAGATTAAGTTATCGATAAACTGATACACAGAACAATCTACTTCTGTGAAAATAAATCCGCCCAAGTTTAAAGTATCTATTTAATAACTCTGCAAAAAGGCTTCTGTACACGAACTTCAACCACTACATCCAAGTAAAACTTTTCTAATACGAGTTAGTTAAACATCTTTTAAGAACTTGCATCGTAGGTATATAGTTACTGAGAGGAGCCTTTTAGCAGGCAGGCTAGCAAAAACATAGTTTTTATTAAATACAGCCGTGACCCGACAGAAATAGTGATTCGGTGCATTCCTTGAAATTGGTCATATATATCAACAAAACATTGGGGATAAAATTGGGTTACTTTGGAGTTCTAGAAATTTAAAGTTTCGAAAGCCACTGTAGAGCTGTGGTGGCCCAGTGGTGAAATTTAGTAAATAAATCAACATCAGCTTTTTAATGTTCCCACTGCTGGGACACAGGCCCTATCTCTGTGAGGAAATGGGCTGTAATCCACCACGCGGGCGCAGTGCTGGTTGTTGGATGTCACATGCAGGTTTCCTCACGATGTTACCCTTCACCGTTTTGAGAGCAGTGTTAATTAAAGAGATTCACCGCGGCCCTGGCACAAGCAACTGAAGGAACACGAGTGGGTTTTAGTCAATAAAAGTCTGACACGCCCTGCCGCGTCATTGTCATTGGATGATTTCCCAACCCAAAGGGAAAGGGCTGCTTTAACAACTAGGGGCTGGGCTAACAACCAAACAACACCAACAAACTTGCGCTTTGAGCTTTCAGCGATAGGCCCTATAGGGCTTGGCTTTGTCGATGCAGTCCTACCTTGTCTGTCGTCTCTGAAGCACTTTTCCTCTCACAGAGATAAGGCCTGTGTCCCAGCAGTGGGAACATTAAAAAGCTGATGTTGATTTATTTACTAAATTTCACCACTGGGCCAGCTCTACAGTGGATTTCGAAACTTTAAATTTCTAGAACTCCAAAGTAACCCAATTTTATCCCCAATGTTTTGTTGATATATATGACCAATTTCAAGGAATGCACCGAATCACTATTTCTGTCGGGTCACGGCTGTATTTAATAAAAACTATGTTTTTGCTAGCCTGCCTGCTAAAAGGCTCCTCTCAGTAACTATATACCTACGATGCAAGTTCTTAAAAGATGTTCAACTAACTCGTATTAGAAAAGTTTTACTTGGATGTAGTGGTTGAAGTTCGTGTACAGAAGCCTTTTTGCAGAGTTATTAAATAGATACTTTAAACTTGGGCGGATTTATTTTCACAGAAGTAGATTGTTCTGTGTATCAGTTTATCGATAACTTAATCTACGTGAGTTTCACTATTAGATAATTACTTTGGCCATACGAGAAATATTGTCCTAGAAGTCAAAGCTGCATCTTCATAATTAAGGAGGCAATATACTGTCCAAAACAGGTTGCCTGGTAGAGATCGCGGTATACCATAAGAAAGCCCATTATGTGTGATTTAGTTTTCTTTTTGAATTTTTACACTTAATTTTATAATCCTGACTAATATTATAAATGCGAAAGTAACTCTGTCTTTTTGTCTGTTATCTTTTCAAGCTTAAACCGCTGAACCGATTTAGATGAAATTTAGTATGGATATAGATTGATATTTATTTATATTTATTTGTTGATGGATGGACCAAGTCATTAATAATTGATTAATGTGGCGACGCCTGGGGGAGGCCTATGTCCAGCAGTGGACGTCTTTCAGCTGAAATGATGATGGTATGGAGATAGTTTGAAACCCTGGGAATGATATAGGATATTGTTTAGCCCTGTAGTGCGTGCCCTTGGAATGATAAAACAGTTTTCACGCGGGCGAATTCGCTAGCAGAAGATAGTAATTATATAAATTAGTAGAGGAGGATAACCATCTGCATAAAAATTAAGCATTGTATCTAAGTTATGTTAATGCTATCAACAAAATTCTCTGAAAGTCCAGATTTCTCCGAAAACGTGAATGTGTGTTATCAAAAATCCTATTCGACCTTGAACTGGCCAACGAACAAAAACTTTGAAACTGCTTTTGTAAAAATGTTGTCCATACCTGATATTATTTTGATAAATCATTGAAGGTTTTGAAAACATTTTAAAGTTTGTGTCGAGTATTTTCTACTGCATTTAGCAGAGAACTCAACTGTCTAAGATTCTAAGTTGTGTGGCGGAATGCAGATAAGGTTGCTACGGTTCAAAACTGTCGAGAACACGCCATCATTTGTTTTAACATTAAAATTAAGAGTATAAGACCATATACTTTTAAAACATTTCTTCAAGTCGAGTTACAGTTCAATTTAGTTGACTGTATAAATTGCAGTATAATACTGTGTTAAATCAGTGCTAGTAAGATCAATGTACTTTATGTTTGTATATGTCATGGACCAAGTGATTAATAATCAGTCAATATGGCGACGCCTGGCCAGCAGTGGACGTCTTTTGGCTGAAATGATAATAATGATCATGAAGAAGTGATTAATCAGGGCAGTCAATGTGTAATGGCCGGGCATTATGAATCTAGTCAAGTCAAATCGGGAAATATAATGAATACTGATTTAGACTTATATATTTATCACATTGTCTGGTCATTATGAATATTGCTACGTAATGGTTGGGCAATTCGATAATTATGGTCAATGAATTAGTCCAAGAGCGAGCGAAGCGAGCTCGGGAGTTAGGGCACCCCGAGACGGATAGGTTAGGTTTGAAGGATATGACGGAAGCTGAAGTGAGCGAGCAAGGAAGTCCGGTTAATTTCATTATTTCAATCTTTTTTATCATATTGTCTACTTATATTGGGCACTTTTCAAATTGCCCGGGTATTATGAATAATGCCGTATTAATCACTTTGTCCATAACATATGCTGTGTCCAATGGTGATAGAAATGCACCTGCAATTTCTTTGATATCGCAGAAGTTCTGCTTACTTTTAGACTTTTAACCAACATGCCGACTTGATTGATTTTGACTCAGGTTTGTATGTTTGTCTTCCTTTATTTCCTTCGATTAACAAGTTCACAGTACCATGACGCACATATGGCATTTGTGATTGTTTTAACTTTTGTTTTTGTAATGTGGTCAGTATACCTGTTAAAAATGTTTTAAGTACCTAAACATTTTAATTTTTTTTTCTGGGGAACGTCAAAACTATTTCTAATAAGTATCAGGAGCTCTAGAGATATGTTGCATGCGAATATAACACAAAAAATTTATGCTTTGTTGGAAAATGAAGAAAATGTTTTGCAATGAATTAGAAGAACAAATGGAAAGAGCAGTAGCGACTAACAACATATATCCTACATTGTATCAATGCACGGTAACAGCACATCCCATAAAGTAAAAAAACCCATCTGCTTAATCATGTTGTGCAGTCGGAGAATACATCTGGTTTTGGTCAGCCAGCTCGCGAATATGTATCCTCCGACTATACAGTATGATTTTCCTCATGTTTATGTCTTTATAGTTCGTTTCTATAGCAGTCGGGATTTTAACTTTTTAGTTAACATTTTTTTTTAACGATGAGTTTGGACGAAAAAAATATTTTTGTCTCCACAAGATGGCGGCCAAAATCCACCATTTTCTATTTTCCAATTTTAATGTAGCCATTGACATTTAATGTAGCAAGGTCAAGACGAATCGATTGACGTAAGAATCATCAAAATCGGCCAACGCGTTTGGTCTCTAGAACGCCACATAGGAACAAACATACATACATTATGTATATATGCATAGACTGATAAACACATTACCCTCCTTCGGCAGTCGGGTAAAAAGGCGAAAAGAAGTCATTAAAAAAACAGTAAAAACCCGGGTTTTGCATTCATGCTCGGCCGAGGGCAACATGCTCGACACCTACATGACGCTTACGCTTATACCATACTGGGGAAATGTGAACTTACTGTAGGTTAGGTGTAGGATTAGGCAGAGGTATACACCTCTGCCTAACCCTTTGGGAAACACAGGTGTGAAGATATGTTAAGTATCTTCATGTGGGTAATGGATTGTCAAAATATGAGCTTACAACCTTGATGCTTTATGTGGGGACAGCCGTCTATGGACATCTGAAATACCAGAAGTCATCGTATGCGTTGCCATCCCAGAGACAAAACTGGTATGTTTAATACTATTACACCGCATCAATATATTAACACTTGCCAGGTATTACAATCTCAAAGTTACTTCATATTTACCTAACGTGGTACGAAGAATAGAAAACAGTTCACTTCAAAGTAGGTATTACTAGTTTTGCCTTCGTTAATAGTGTTTAATCATCGCAAGGGAACATTATACCGAGACAAAAATCCTATGTGCTATTCCAGTCTATAATCTAACTCAGTGCCATATTTCATCTAGATCAGCCATTCTGACGTGATTGAGTAACAAAGTAGGTACATCCATCCATCGAAACTTTGGCATAATGTTTGCAAGATATGAATTGTTTTAATTTTAGATTCGAACACGCCTATGGCAGAGACTGAGTTCATACCACATTTAAATCATTATTTTACAAGCTTTTTATTAACTTGCAATGTATATGTATGTATGTTCCGATCAAGCCTTGCAACTGAATTTTAACGATTAAGATGAAACTTTGCATACACGTTTGGTTTGGATGACGATATTGACAATGCACGGTAAGCTAATAAGCTTGTTTAAAAAAAAGTTTGATTAAAATTGGAAAAAAAAAATGTAACGTGTGTATATTATAGACTACTATAATCATATGTCTGTTTCTCCTTCTTCTTTCAACACGCCACTTCCCGTTACTCGAGGGATGTTTATAAAAGGTAATCTTTGAAAGAAGATCCAACTACGGCAACTCTTTTACAAAAAGGAAGCTTCATGTTACTAAGTTATTCATTTTTATTCCGAAAAATACACGTTTTCTGTGTGCCACGGGACCGAACCTGAGGGTAAAAGCTAGTATTATTACTTCATTACAACACCATCCAACATAAACCCGAAGAAAAAAGGCCCTTTTCAGCACAAATTATTCCGCTCCCCTGAAAGAGATTGACATGTTAAAATGTTCTTTGAGGACATTAGAATATTTCAGACGCTTCAATATCTTTTCAAATTCAAATATCTGTTAGATTAAATCTAGAAGCTACACTTCCTCCACCAAGGTTTACATAAAAAATAAACTGTATATCTTTAGCCTTAGGCCTACATTCTAAGACCTTTTAAAGGAAACTTCCTTAACTTCAATCAACTCAGTCGCCATGATATCTGAAAAAACCCATCAATATATGACAATATAACTGTCAATTTGATTATGTCGAGTGATGGAAATAACTTAGTTCGAATGTAGGTGTAGCCTCCAGTTGGAGTCATATTTTTTTTCTTTAAATACAGTGAAGGTTCGTTTTATAGTATTTTTTGCACGTTTTACAGCCTTTTTGCACCAAAATGTGTTACAATACAAATTAAAAAATCGGGTGGAATGCTTCAGTTTAAAAATGCGCCATCTACTGTCATCAATTTTAAATGATCCGTTAAAATAATCTTTGAAATGTGAATAAGAAGACAATATTCCATAATTTTGTACTTAGGAGAGTTGATTAAACAAGATCATACAATTGTTGAAATAGTGATTCGGTGCATTCCTTGAAATTGGTCATATATATCAACAAAACATTGGGGATAAAATTGGGTTACTTTGGAGTTCTAGAAATTTAAAGTTTCGAAATCCACTGTAGAGCTGTGGTGGCCCAGTGGTGAAATTTAGTAAATAAATCAACATCAGCTTTTTAATGTTCCCACTGCTGGGACACAGGCCTTATCTCTGTGAGAGGAAATGGGCTGTAATCCACCACGCGGGCGCAGTGCTGGTTGTTGGATGTCACATGCAGGTTTCCTCACGATGTTACCCTTCACCGTTTTGAGAGCAGTGTTAATTAAAGAGATTCACCGCGGCCCTGGCACAAGCAACTGAAGGAACACGAGTGGGTTTTAGTCAATAAAAGTCCGACACGCCCTGCCGCGTCATTGTCATTGGATGATTTCCCAACCCAAAGGGAAAGGGCTGCTTTAACAACTAGGGGCTGGGCTGTTTTAACAAACTTGCGCTTTGAGCTTTCAGCGATAGGCCCTATAGGGCTTGGCTTTGTCGATGCAGTCCTACCTTGTATGTCCCCTTCAGAGACGGCAAGGTGGCGTGGTCTTGAGGGAGAGCGCACGGTCTTGTAGTTCCTCAAGGCAAGTTCGGTGGTTTTCCTTCTCGTGGTTGCCGCCCTGTTTTTGGTCTAATTCCCTATGAAATAGACGTAACAGAAATCACTGGGCGCCGTATCACAGGGGTGGCGAGGTCATGCCCCTGGGTGTCCACCATCGGAAAAGATCAGATGATGGATAGTAATAAGCTCCTGCGTGTTTGTGCCGTGCGCGGGGACCCGTACGGGGGGATGAAGGAATCCTGGTGGTTGAGTGGAGCAGTCTGCACACAACACACCACTTTGGTCTGGATTTCCTCTCACACGGGAGGTTGTGGGGTAGCTACCCGCAATCAATCGGCTGAGATATCCCATAAGCGGGATGTCATGTGAGGATCGGTTTAGTGGAGGGGGGGCAGCCAGCGTGGCGTGTGATTCGGTGGTTTCGGAATGAGTGGCGGCATAGTCTCGTGTCGTTTACAGTCCCGGAATCCTCCGTCGCGTGCGGGCTCGTCATTTTCTCACTAAGCTGGTCCTATATCGAAGGAGTAGCTCTGACGTTGCTCGTTGAACGAGGAACGTCCCCGACTGAGGGCTCCGTGGCGGGTGGAGAGCTCCAAAGGTGAATCATTTATAATCCAACACATGTATAAAGAGACCGACCTACACACAAAAAACGAATAGGCTGACAGGGCTGCGTCCTCGGATGCGCCCACTACAGCTAAAACAAGGGATGTGCCTAAGCGGCAACCGCCCATGGCTGCGTCCTTTGATGCCCCTAAACATAACTTTCAAAAACATTCGGCTGCGTCCAAGAATGCGAGGAGGAAGGCAACCGCATGGAATGCGCCAAAACAGGCTGCGTCCCAGGCAACGCCAACCAAATCTGCGTCCAAGGATGCGCCATTGAATTTAACCCTGCCCACAAAGCCGAGTACAGTTCTCGCTCATGTCGATTCTAAGAGTACCGTGAACGTGGATGCGCCCGTAATGCTGGCTGCGTCTACGGCTGCGGCCTCGGCGTAGGACCAGACGGGTCTGTCCGAAGCCCCACCGGTAGGTAGTCTCAACAAGGCTCCGGCCAAAGAACAATGGTCAACAATGACCTATAAAAATAAGTCCTCTGGGAGGCACCTGGCCCCCCAAGACAAGGGTGAGCAAAAGGTCGTCGTGACAGACACCGTGGGGCAACTCGCGGGAACGTCTACGACACCAACAGGTGCGGCTACCGCCGTTACTAAACGGAAGCGCAGCATGAAGCCTAGGGGGCGTAAAAACCTCAATATACCGATAGGGAATCTGCTAGGCCACAGAAGCGCTCGCATCCCGAAGATACCGTCACGCCGACCGGGACTGGTAAGAAAATCAAGCTCCCATACGGCTGACGGTGTCTCGGTGAGCTACGCTGAAGCGGCCGCGACGTACAGGAACAATGAGCTGTGCGTCGCCGTCATGTCTGAGTCTTTCCAGGATATGACGTAAGAGCAGGCGGAGGGAATTCGATCCAATATCGAAAAGCAGCTCCGAGACCTGCTCATAGCAGACCCTGAACCAACTGAAACAACATTTAATACCGCGATCCACTTCAGAGGAAAGGCCCACTTCGCTGAAAGCGTCCTCAAAACATGGTGTGAGGACGATTGCCCGTTGTCATGGCTGAAAGTGATCATAAACAGCATGACGTGCCCGATACCGGGGACCCGACTAACTGTTCGGCCTCAGTCTGAAATCCCTAAGAAAGCACTGTGCATGCTGTTTGTCCCGGGAAACACCGAGGACACTCCGCCACTGCTCAAGATGCTGACGAGGCAGAACCCTAATTTGAAAATAAATACATGGATTCTGACACACGAGAGGGCCAGACAGGAGCCCCCGGGCACCTATCTGTTCTTCCATGGTCAAAACTATTAAAGAACAGCAGAGGCGTATTTACTACCTCATTGGCAGCATCTATCTCAAAATAATTATAGGGACAATAACGGGCCACACCCTTCTTAACAAACATTTATTCAACATAGGCGCCACGGACAGCCCACTTTGCAGGGGCTGTTTTAACGCCGAAGAATCAGCCGCCCACGTAATCCTGGAATGCGAGGCCGTGGCATCTCAACGCGAAGAAATCCTCGGAACAGTGAGGTCGCACCGAGAAGCCAGTGAAGCTTCCAGGAAGCTTCTGTGCTTTTGGACGGAGCTGGGCTGGTTATGTTAGCCAGTACAGCCCCCACGCACAACGGACCAAATGGGAGTCTAAGTGCGGAAAAGAAGAAAGTCCCTACCACTACCAATACCACTAAAATAAAAAGTATTTTTTTTTTGGGAAGGTTGGGAAGTCCCAATCAAAAAAAAAAATTTTGTCTTTTCCGTCTTTTTTGCAAAATGAGATTTTACTGACAAGTTCGATATCAATTGTGAGTGCGTTGCTCCTGTCCAGAGCATGACCTACTTTTTGGAGTGCTGCATATTTTGTCATTTTGAGGACTTGGTGAACGCTACTGATGCTGGTATAAGTTCGAGTAAGTAAAAGTTAATGCTAAAACGTATCTGAACCTAAATTTAATGTGTTGCGGGATGGTACGAGCATTAAATTCTAGAGCTTGCGGCTTGCTCGCTCTAATCTTGGTCGGTAAATGACGTGTTAAGGGGAAGACAGTTATAATCCTATATGAATAAGAAATACAAACAAAAGGAGATTGCCCATGCACAGGCCCCTTTTGAGGTATCGTGTCTGCGATTTCAATATTATCCAAAAATAGGCTTTATATTTTGTGTTTTTTTTCCATCCGTGTCCTTTACTTTTTATGTACAGACAACAACAGATCAGGTTTCTTCACTTGGACATTTGTATACCTTATTACATTGTAATAAGGGTTCATTTCAAGAACAGAAACATCGTTATTTCTCGTGAACCCAGCAAAATAAATAAAAAATGTTTTAAAATTATGAATATAACGTGTTTTTTTCTACAATATACAACCAAATTTATCAAGATACAACCATTTTTTCAAAGGGGCCCAAGTTCCCTTACAAAATGGGCATTCCCCTTTGACGATGTTACCCACAGGTAAGGACTTATTCGGCATATTATAATATGAACTTAAGCCGTTTTATATAAATACATAAAATCTTTAAATAAGCCATGACACTTGACGAAGAAGTTACTAGTGTAAATATCATTGTGTTTTTTTTTTTTAAATGGAAATCAATTGCCGCTTGTATGTTAAAAATATCAAACTGTTATAAAATATTCTGTTAAAAACACAAATATCTTTCACTATTAATTCATAATGTTAGCAAGATATTTTGAGACCGGAATACAACTTGCCCTTAACATAAAATGGAGTCGCAAGGATAGCAATGACCATCGCCGCTCAACTTGAATTACTGTCGCTAAGTGCTTCCTCTGCACATTCCTTCAGGATATCCTCTACAACATGTATACATGTATTGCACATAATAAGACCAATAAATATTAAGTATACGTGAAGGTATTCAGCGTAAAATATATTTATTTAAGAAATATTGCTTGAAACCATATTATTATTAATCAAAAGCAATATTTAGAATGTTGTGGTGGCCCAGTGGTAATTAAATCCTCGCCACCTCTCGTGATTCAGGTCGTGGGTTTAAATCCGAGCAAGTACCAAGGCCAATTTTCTTGGACGTCTCTGACAGCGTAATTGATGCAAGGTGTTCTAGTGCGAGAATAAACGAATAAAATAAATGAATTAGATAAGTGCGTGCTGAAATACTAACTTTTATAATTATGTTAAATTAACTTTTTCATGACACAGAGATTTTATTTTCCATTTGTTATTTTAGTACTCTCTTTTTTTTTATTTGATATAATGATACAATTTAATAATTTATTTATAATTTTAATAATTTATTTGTAATTTTAATTTTAATAATATTACTTGACATTTTACTTTTTCTCTTACAGTTACTTAGTTTTTAGGGTAAATAACTGTTGAATTCTAATTTAATCAATGACATATATATATTATTTTGAATTTTTTAATAACTTTAATATTTTTGTATTTTTTTTTTTTAATTCTCTCTTTATAATTTTATTTTAAAATGTACTTACATGAATGTTATAACCCATTTTAATTTAATTGTTTGATTTTATGTTTGTTTTATATTCATTTTATATAAATACATGCGACTTACGCTGTAAATGATGTGCATGCCTGTAAGTGACTTACTTACACAGGATCGTTTCTGGATGTTTCTTTGTAATGTTGATGTGTAATTGAGTCGTTGGTGTGCCTTGTAAATAAATAAATAAATAAATAGACACAGAAAGCTGCAATGCTATTATTATTACTACATTTATTACAGATATGAGTCATCAAATCCATATGCGATCATTACAAAATGCAAAATAAAACATTGAGTAATAGGAATCACAAAAAAAATCGTTAAAACATAGAATTATAAATAAGAAAAAAACATTAAATTCATTGCAAAAACATTAAAATTATTAAAATGAAATCAAAAGGTTTTAGTACATTGGTTATCCTACTCCTACTAATATCGACCCAATTGTGCGATTTATGTGGGCTTATTTTCTTTTAAAATAAAACAATTAAAGTTAACCGTGAAACGAAACATTTAAATTCAATAGTAGAATGGAACGTAAGATGGATGAATGAGAGGTGGGAGTGTGAGAGAGCGAGAAAAAAGAATGAATGGCGGACGATTGAAGATCTAACGACGAGGTTTAAGAAGAAAATTTGTATTGAGTGTTTAACGAGCCAAAATAAACGAAGATAACCAAAAAAGTGTTTCTCTCATCAAGCCCAAATCCTACATTTATTTGGTTGAAATTTGGGACACGGGTATACCATGGATTCGATTAGGACCTTTTATCCCGGTGCTCGTGGGGTTTTAAGAATTCGAGTGGTATCCACCACTTCTTGAATCCCTAGGAACACTACCTTACGAAAACTGCCATCTGAAGATGAACTGCAGTGGATAGACCACACATGGAAAGTACTCAATCAATTGCACACTCAGGTAGGCCGCTGCAAAAAAAAATAGCAAAATGGGGTTTTATAGACCCGTCTGATACCCAGTGTGAGTGAAATTCCCTTTTGCAGAATATAAGGCACACGCTGCCAGGTGCTCATACACCTGCACTTTGGAAGACCTTTATGCTCGCCGGTGACGCCGCAATCGGCGTGCCCACATTTTTATTGTCCGTAGAAATGCTCATGCATACTGCGCTACCACGGGGAGATTGTGCAGTTATGTGGGACTCCAACCCACTAAAACTCCACGGTGTCCTCCTGTGCCGCTTAAGGCGAGAACACAGGCTCGCGTAAGCACTCATCCGTGAACCCGCCGCGGCTGTCCGTCAGCGTACCCTCCTCTGCGGAGTACCCCCCATTACCAGCGTACCAGGACAAAATATTTAAAGAGTTTTCCATCGACTCGAGAAGAAGAAGAAGTTCCCGGTAGTACTACCACTGTAACGAAGCCGCAAGCAAAAACTTTTTAATAAAAATATGAGAAATATTTTATAAATCCATTGCCAGGATAATACACAAGCGTAAAATAAAATGAAATTGCAGTGTGGCCAGCTAAGAATTCAATATTGTATGTTAGTGGCGCCGCTCGCCGTGGTATCGGGGGAAATTTTACTGTTGTTGTCGTTGTTCAAGTTTTGCCACAATTCAATTATTATACTCGTAAATGTCATGTGGCTTAAAATAACTGGACTCAAGCCAACAGTTTGTAATGCATCGACAAGGGATTGTCTCTGCATCCCTTGTCCCGTGATTCATATCTAAGTCAAGAAGTCAACTTGCCTATGAAAACTACTTTTTATTGAGATTTTAAAAAAAAACTAGCACTTAGCACTAGCTAATCAAGAACAAAAAGTTTCTAGAACAAAAATTGTCGCAATATTAATGTGACAAAATAGCGTTTACTGTTGTGATTGGCTAAACTAATTTTCAACAGCCTATTGCATCACTTGATTTGCGTCTAATTAATGACGCTTCCATAATTTATTTCCAGAAACCGGTGGCAAATGCCAGATTATTCATATGGTTCACACGTTTACAGCAACATAACACAGACGCTTTATTTGTTAACATGCATTAGCTTTAATGGACATGCATCCTCTTGAAAATCACTTATCAATATTCACCAAATCTGTGCGTGTGCGTGTCAGCGGAGCGGTGCGAAGATGCGTAATGAATAATTTTCTGCTGTACGCTCACACATCCCTAGCTCACATACCTCGCAAACATCTCTCGCTTTTTTGTATATGAACACACCTAGCTCTGTTAACTCTTTTCCACCAAATCCACGCAAAGCCTGGCTAAGGAAAGTAAAGTAATCAAATTGGTGGATATTTGCCTAGCGCACCGCTTTGCTACCTCGCACATCTTAATAGTAAAAGCACCCTAAATCCATTCAAACTGAATGCAACCTCTTTGCTAAAACCATTTCAGTTACAATCGCATTATTTCCGTCGTTAGGATACGTCTGGTCTTAAAACTGTGAAAGCTTTGACCATAAAGGCTTAAGTTCAAGGCTGAGGTAATACGGTTATACTGTGCTCTGCCAAATTTTCCTTTGAGAAATCCTGGCATCTTGCCAGAAGGTTCAAGTCCAAATGATAGAGATACTCGTATCATCCGTGTTGGTAAGTTGTTATCTTCTGCTTTTCGAATATTTCTTGCCATTATGCTTTTGTACGGAGTTATTCGTGGTCTATTTTGAACTCCCTGAATCCAAGTAGAAAGGTGTAACATCAACCTCGCAAAGAAGGGAACAACCTGAACAAACAGCAGGGTGTGGATGTGGAGTCGAGTCGCAAACTATGCTCCAGTCCCTATCCTGCCCTATGGGCCTCAAAACTTGAACATAACCGGTGAAATGAGAGTGTACAAAGGTGAACCGTACACATCTGCGTACCCCTTTTGAGCGTACTGGCATGATGTTATGTTATGAAATGGTATAAACAATAAACAGACATGCGATTGCTGCAATCCCGAGAGATTTATCGTTGTTTAATGAAGAGTTCTGTTGTATATATCCGAAATTCTTCATCAGATCTGGATCAAATTTTAATGAATCAATAAAGAGTCGAATATAAAAAAAAAGAATAAAGAATCGGTTCACCTAGTAAAAAGTTTTGAGGTAACACACATGAATTAAGAACCTCCTCCTCTTTGACGTCGGTTAAAAATTAAACGTTATTTATTCAAATTAGGCTCAGAGCCAGCACTTTTTGAACATCAAAATTTTACGTAAAGTCCCGAAACGACCGCCAGTTCTACTTCTTCTCCAGTTAACAAACTACGATGTGTGGTTTGTTAACTGGAGAAGAAGTAGAAGAAGTGGTGTAAAAACCTCCCCCGCAATATTTCTGTATGTAACATAGTTTTTTAAACACCAAGTAAGTACAATAGTACATTTCGTGTCGAGCATAAAAAGTCGAGATTTTAACACGAGCGATGTAGCCAATTTCGAAAGCTACATACGCGTGTTAAAATAAAGCCTTTTTATGCGAGATACGAACGATTCTTTTTCCACTACATGATGAGCTTACTTAATTAAATGCAAATTATTTCCAACAACAATTTATTTGAAACGTTCAGACTAAAAACCACAGACTATATACACACAATCAACGCGCGCTTTTTCGAGAGGTTACAGGTTCAGTAACATAATGATCCATATAAAAGTCATTTCGTAACTGTCATTAAGTAATTTTGTTTTTTTTTTAATTTTTATGTTATAATCTTGTGTCTAAATGTTCATATTTCGAAACGAACTTCTTAGGCAATGTGTTACAAAATAGACAATGTAGTGGAAAAAATTACATCTGTATGACTTTCTTTGTATTCATCAAAATACCTCAAATTTAATTTAATTATCGCTCATACTGAATCCTTACATATGCAGAACGTTCTTCGTTCAGTTTTCCTCGCATTTCATGAAGGCTACTTGCCTACCTCGTAAAAAACATAATTTTATAGTACTACGAGTAATAAAAACTTTAATAATGGATTAATTAATATGTAACCATTTTTAAAATACGTGGATATGAAATGTGTCGTGTATTGAAAATGTTATTTAGGCAAGGTTGTCGGAGATTTAAATGGTATATGATTTATCTGAGTTCATTGTTTTTGTTATATAGTATATTGAAACGTGTTAGTCAAAATGTTGAACCAAACCCAAAATCGACTGTTAACTTAACCTATGTGGCAGTGCATTTCGATTTGAAGGGAACACCTCCGAAAATTCGTTATTTGGCATCTCTCCTTCCTATTCTAACCATGTATGGAGTCAATGCAATTCTCTTAGAATATGAAGACATGTTTCCATATATGGAAAGCCTTGAAAACATCGGTTCTGTGAACGCTTATAAAAGAACGGAGGTAAGTTGTGATTATAATTAAATGTTAAACGAAGTACATAAATATATGACGGCCACTGCTTTAAATGGTTTTAGTCGACCGATTGGCGTTTTTTTTTTATAACGTATTAAAATTCTCATCATTTGGTCAATGTGGCGGTGCTTGGGGGAGTCTATGTTCTGCAGTGGACGTCTTGCGGCTGAAATTATGAAGATGATGATTGTATCTAGGTAGGTAATAATACGTTGTTTTTTAATGCATGGGGCAACAGTTTTATTGGTAATATTTCAGAGTTGAGTTATTTTTTACAGAGCAGAAAATAAAAATAAAAGTTTAGTAAGGATAAGAAATAGATTTTTTTTTCATATTTATTTATTTATTATGTAGCCCACTAGAAGTCGATATTAAAATCGCAAAGCTTGATGTAGTTCTGGATTTTTAGTATGTAGTATGTACCAATTAGGTTAGCGTTGATCCAAATTTGCAACTTCGAAAAACGTATGCTCGCTGCGCACCACGCGGAAATCTGCAACGTTTTAAATGTTTAACACTTTTATTGTGCGTAAAGCTAAGGAGTGGCATTCCCTGCCGGAGTCTGTGTTTTCCGATAGCTACAATCTAAGGGTCTTTAAGACAAAAGTGACGTCTATAACAACAAGTAATATAACTCTGCATGTTATTTTTCAGGTCTTAATGTTTATCAACAATGCCAAAACACTAAACATAGAAATAATTCCCCTGATACAAACATTCGGCCACATGGAGCATGTCTTAAAGTTGGAGGAGTTCGCTCACCTGAGGGAGCACAAAAATTCTACCAAAGACATATGCCCCAGCAACCCAGAGAGCCTAAAACTTATTACTGCCATGTTAAAACAAGTGAGTGATGTTCTGTATTTTAGTATATATATTATTAAGACTGAGAAGTAGGTGATTTTTAGTACAAAATAGAAAGTATACAGGAGGGCCACTCCCACCGTTTCGAAAATTGACACCTAAACTTGACAGATTAATTTGAGATTGATTCTGTTTTTTATAAAGGGTTAGGTAGTATAAGTTTACAAACACGTATGCATCGATTTGTCTAAACATATGTCATATCATGCTTACATGCCTTAGGTAAACAGAGTATCAAATATCCATTAAAGATCACGATTCCACATACGAAGTAGATTGGAGGGCAACAAATCGTAACAAATCTTCACTAATTTTATAAAGAGGAAAGATTTTTTTGTTTGTTTGTACCGAATAGGCTACAAAACTACTGGATCGACTTAAAAAATTCTTTCACCAATAGAATTCCCGAGTGACATAGGCTATTTTTTTAACCCCAAAAACGGGTCCTGTGGGGTGGTCCACGGGAGCGAAGCCGCGGGCAACAGCTAGTGTGTAATAATGATCCCACCAAAAACATTTAAAAAAAACGTGAAATGTCACCAAACTCGACACAAACATAAATATGAAAAAGGCGCCAACTTCGACGAAGAAGAGTTGAGTTATAGAAGGGTGACAACTTTCATAGCCTTTCCTTAAACAAAGCTTCAGTTTTTTTTTCGGCTATGGACTTAAAATAATTTATTATTTTCTTAGAAATTGAATTTTAACTTGTTATCTTGTTTTTTTTACCTTTGTCACTTATTAGCTTATCCCAGCGGCTTCGCTCATGTGGCCCACCCCACAGGACCCGTTTTCTGGATAAAAATAATAAAATAGCCTATTATATCATTCCGGAATTATGCGGCTTTCTACTGTTGAAAGAATTTTCAGTTGTAAGCTGTTTTTGAGTTTATCAATTACAAAAAAAAAAAAAACCTCTTTATAATATTATTAATGTAAAAGAACTACAGTAGGCATCTTTATGTAATTTCAGGCTTCTTTACATTGGCTATACCTCCGTTCACCCTTTGCCGACAATTACACAACCAATATACTAAATGGAAAATATAATAACCAGCCAAGTACGAGTCGGACCCGCTTATCGAATGTTCTGTTGGACTTAGGATTTTTATTTAGGTTTCGCTGTAAGTTATCAGTGAGGCCGTTTATACCTCAGAATATAAATTAAATAAAACATTCGTTAATATTTTTAAATCAGGAAAGTGTATTTTTTATAACCTATTTGAGTAAAAAAATTTCCTCTGTTGTGTTTTTTAACACGCTTTTATTAGCTTGGTATGTATCTATGTATCAATGTAACGAAATCTTTGAATGTGATTTTCACTCCCTTGAAAACGTTGGATTGATTTGAAACTTTGCACACCTATCAAGGACCGATGACAATGCAATAATTTAGTCAAAGTCAAATATATTTATTCAATTAGGCCATTTTGAAAGTCAAACAAAAATTAAAATTTACTATAGTAAAAGTTGATTCTACCGTGCGCGTTTAAATTGTTTGTCCCAGTAGCCTTTTTTTTTTTTTTTTATTTGTTATGGGTTTGCTCTTGACTTTAATCTAGGTCAGAGGTGACAGAGACAAAGTCGACGATGGATTGAGCTTACCCAGAAGAAGCTAGTTACCAAGATCTTCAGGATTAGCGACTTTTTAGTTCAATTTACCAATAGAGCGTTTTTTTTAGTTTTTAGAACTACAATTTATTTAAATAAAAATACTGGTAGATTTGAATTAGAATTCGTCGATTAAGACCTTGTTTAAATGCTCGATTATTATATTGCAATGTGTAGAAAATTCGCACTTTCTTTAAATAAATGATGGGAAATATGTGCAAGGCATTCAAAAATTTTTATTTTGAACTTCTTACAAAAGACTGAATGACGTGACAAACGCCCACGCTTGCACTCGTGACAGCCGCGACTGAGCTCTGTCCAATACTGCCCGAGAATCCGTGTAAAATCGTAATGTCAATGTGTGCGTGCAAAATGGCTCTTTGTTCGTAGTGGACTCTCTGTCTACGGCGCGCCGCCCCTTACGTACTTAGTGTTTATAGGCGATCTATCGTCGACCACATAATCGCTCACCATCAGGTGAGATAGTTGTCATCGCAAGCCTATCCATAATAATAAAAAGATCTCATATAGAAATCATTTACTCTGAATATCTTGGCAGCGTAAATATTACTGCGTACTATAATGTGCCCCATTACAGTACGCAGTTAATATGAGACATCGAGTTTTCGAAAAACTTTATAGAGCGATGTCTTGAGCGAAAGGATAAAACTCGACGCTTCAACATTTGTAAAGACCCGGGACTTTTAATTGGTAGGTGTAAAATTATTCTTGAACTAGCTGACGCCTCGCGGTTTCTCCCGCGTATTGCCCGTTCCTGTGGGAATACAGGGATAAAAAGTAAATGTCTATGTCACCCGGGGATAGTGTAGCTTCCCAACGGTGAAAGAATTTTTGTTGAATATTTGATGTCTCTAAACAGCACACTTTTTCAGAAATCATCAACAAAAATTACATTACTTCCACTATCAGTCAAGAGATGACGCTGGCCTAAAACTGCATTCGGATTTTATACCGCAGTATTTAAATTCTCTGACGAAGTAACACGCCCAAAATATTTATATGTGATGGTACGGAACCCGTGGTGCGCGAGTCCAACTCACTCTTGACCGGGTTTTTTTCTATAGGACAGGCAGAAACAACAGAGCCACCTGCTACAATCCAATTATATTTTACCTCGATTTCAGGTTATTGACCTTCATGCAATGATCCTTCCGCTCCGACACATACACATTGGTTGTGACGAAGTGCGACTTATAAACATGTGTTCAAAATGTAAAGAAAGAAAATTGAAAACCAAGTGAGTACCGACCTTCTAAATTACTGCGTAACTTTTTATACATAGCATCTGTATAGTCAGTCTGTAATATTCCCACTGCTGGGACACAGGGGTCGGTACGGATTGGTGCGGGTCAATATTTCTTTGATTTTTTATTTCTAGGACATGTCTGTGGCCTCACGATGTTTTGCTTCAGTGTTTTGAAAGCAGTGGTGATGAAATAATTTACGCATTTTCTATCTACGTTTGAACCCAAGACGTACGTCAGTTAGTGGGCTAGCACTACTTAGCTGTTACGATGAAATACTTAAATATGAATGTGAACTTGCTAGTCCTTAATATTGAAAATATTATCGAGTTGCTTATGATGTAGTTCACCCTATGACGTAGGAAAACACATATTTAACAATGCAGCCAAGCATTACTCTCTGAAGGAGCTCTTCTGTTTCCTCTAAAGTGAGTTGTTAATGATCTGTCACTAAGTCCATCAGACTATCTATCTTTCTGATGGGCTAAGCCACAGTTTTCGTGTAGGTACTGAGAGGGCTGCTCACCTATTTAGAGGCATCCTCCTTGCCTATAATAAAACTGGCAATAGGTAACTATTTACCTCGATATGTATTTTTACTTATTAATATGATACTATTATTACTATGTATTTTTCCTACTCCTCCGTAATTCTTTTCTGATTAATTTCATTGCGGGATCCAAGACAGTTAAATTCATTCGCCGGGACTTTGTCGAGCTTCAGTGCCTTGGCACTTTTCTAGCGGCTTCTGGCTTTCAGGAGTTGCAGTGGTTTGAGAATAGTGTGGTGGGATTGTCCCAAAACAAAAAGATAATTATTTAGTTTTGGAATGTGATTGAAATGAGAACAAAAATATATCACGGGAATTTAACGCGATGATTTCGATTATTTATTTACCTATTTCACCCGACGTTTCGGCCGTGTCGATAATTGATATCATCGCGTTAAATTTCCGTGATATATTGTTTTACCAATTATGAAACGCGAAATTTCTAAAGTTAATATGAAATGAGTCCGTTAGGAAATTTTTGATGAGGTTATTGTTTAGCTTTCCTGGTCAGTTCTGTAAAGCGTAAATACTATGATAAAACATAACGTATCAAAGTAATTTGACTGTTTAATCTAAATGATCTCTGGCTATCCCCTTATAGTAATCTCTGAGCAGACTTAAATAGTCTCATCAGACAGAACTTGAAGTTCTGTATAAGAAGGACGTACGACTAAAATGATAATAATAATAATAATAACGTTTATTGTGTAATGATGGTAATAATTCCTAGCTTAGATACATAGAATGATACATTTATGTCCACATCTAGCACATAATGTTTATTTCTGTTTTCAGTGAATTATTCGTCAATCACGTGAAAGAAGTGTCTTCTATCGTAAAAGAATTAAGTCCGTCCATAGAAGTTCTTATATGGGGTGACATGCTGCAAAATAAGACACCGCAAGCATATCGTATAGATGACACAGATGTAGTCGCATGGGAATACGGAGCCAACCCACAGTATAACCACGCATATTTCTACAATTTACACAAAAACTTCAGAAACATCTGGATTGCTTCCGCATACAAAGGCGCTGATGGAAATACTTCAACAATCCCTAATATTAAAGAACGATTTCTGAATCACTTGAGCTGGATGAAGTTCATATTAGGCTACAAGTTTGGCGGCGAGAAAAAAGTTCACAATTTTGAAGGTATCATTCTAACGGGCTGGTCAAGATACTCTCATATGGAGCCTCAGTGTGAAATTCTTCCTATAGCTATGCCAAGTTTGATTTTGAATCTCTTGTTGATAAAATCCGTAATGGCTGGAATAGATCAAGGCGATTTAGATCTGCATTATTGCGAATTTTTCAATAAATATTTAAGTAAAGAATTTAATTACCTTTTCCAAAACTATGGAGATACTGAGGAAAAGTGTGCTTTCGAAAACACGATGCTTTATGAAGGACATGAAAAAAATTTTCATCAGAAATTAGTTACAGATTGTCTTCACAATCTTCATCAACGTGGATTCAACTGTAGTACTGTGAAATCATATGAGGATTTTTTTATTTTGGAACGCGTTTTTAAACAGTGTAAAAATGCGCTTGGAAAATTAGTAAAACTACAAAAAATTTTGCAATCATTTATGGTCAAATATTACAAACATCATGTTGTCTTTAGTTATATAAATGATACTGTTAGAGTTCCTACAAGAGAAATTGAAAGTTTAATGAAGTATATAAAAAAATGCAGTAACAATCGTTTGTAGAAACAGGTAACTAAGAATTTCTGCTAAGCACAATTATAATTATTGTATCTGGCTGTACTACGAAGGGCCAATACCATCATGATACCACTGTTGATAGAAAGGAATAGTGCTTGTCGCCGTGTATGGCTCCGTATCTCTCTCACACCGGAGTCATGATGATTTTAAGATGTCATAATAAGTAACAGTGAAACCTGTATGACAAAGGCCCATACTTTAAACAATTTCGTCACCTTCATCATCATTCGTCAATGGTCAGTCACCATCAACAGTCATTGACACCTTGATCAAGTATAGCTTAAATGAAATTGTGCACATATATATTTTGCATATAGTTATGGAAAGGGTCTCCATTTTCCGCACTAGGACTCACATTCGGTACGTTGTGCGTTTAGGTCCTCGCTAACATAGCCAGCAAACGGTGCAGGGAAACATCGTGAGGAAACTGGCATGACCTAGAACTAAAAATTCAAAGACATGTGAGATTTACCAATGTGCACTGGGCCCGCTTGGCGGATTATAGAGCACTCCCTCTATTTTTCATTGAAAAAGGTTGATGATGAACATAACCAGCCTAGCTCTAACCAGAAGCACAGAATCTTCCTGATGGATTTTCAGGGTTTGCATAGTGGTATGTGCACCAATGCAATAGAAGAGGCCGAAACTTAACTTACACAATCTATCTTTACAAAGTAAATAGTGTCATACCATACAATTTAACATTAAGTATTTATAATGACTAAATAAAAATCATACAAATGTCAATAGTTTTGCATTTAACCTATATAAACACTCACATAGATTGAATAGAAGTAGGTACCTACATTTATATATTATTGATGTATATTCTCTTAAGTATCTATTGTAGATACCTCCTTGTGTGTAGTTTGTCAATGTGCCATGTGGAATAAACCCTTGAATAAAGACAGGGATTCTCTTTTACAACAATTTACTCGACATGAAAAACTAATTGAAACGCACTGAAAAACAGCAGGTAACATCATGGAAAAATATCTTCGTCCAGAGCGATTTGATGGACATCCCACATCGGGGCAACAATAAGAACTTTCGTCGCAGTGGAGACATTGGAAAAAGACATTTGAAAATGTTCTTGGATCGAGTGAAAAAAAATCTTCAGATGCAACAAAACTAGATCTGTTAGTAAATTATATCTCACCAAGCACTTTCCAATATATAGAACACTGCGAGAAATACTCGGAAGCTATTGAAACATTAAAAACACTATTCTTAAAGCCGAAAAATTAAATATTCGCCAGATACCTATTATCAATGAGGAAACACCAACAAACTGAAACCATTGACCAGTATATCCTGGCTTTACATTTGCTGAGCAAAGACTGCCAATTTAAAGACAACAAGGCTGCAGAGAATGAGAAGGAGTTCATCAGAGACGCTTTCATTGCCGGTATGATATCTCCGGATATACGGCAAAGACTCCTAGAAAATAAAACACTGAGCCTGGAAGAAGCGTGTAATCAGGCGAGAGCTTTAGAATCAGCAAAAATACAGACAGCGGGCTATGCATCACAGTCATCAGAAACATCGATTGCCGCTGCAAGTGGCTCGAACTGAAGCTCAATTTCTATCCCGAATGATTGCTTTTTCTGTGCCAAATCTCGGCATCCTCGTCGTTTTTGTCCAGCTGCCAACGCAACATGCCTCAAATGTGGCAAGAATGGACATTTAGCGAAAGTCTGCAAAGGCCAACCTACAAATACATTATCAGTAACGACTCAAAAGGAAAATCATACATCTTCATGCATTAAATTGACGTCACCTGGACTACTGAAATGTACAATACCTATCTTAGTGAATGGAGTTTCAGTAAAAGCACTGATAGACACTGGAAGCACTACTAGTTTCATTGATAAGGAAGTCATCCGACAGTGTGGGCTACAAACGAAACCGTGGCACCAAAATGTAACAATGGCGTAATCTATTTTAAAAACAGAAATAAGAGAAGTCTGCTATCCTACTGTAAAAATTAACGACCATGATATAACTAATGCTCCGTTGCGGGTAATGAAGGATTTATGTACACAAGTTTTACATCCACGAACATCGTTCTGAGATGACGATAGAGTTCGGAGGATCTGAACCGCAACTCAGGCTCGCATGCAGTGCATTAAGTCAAGCTTATTACAAATAAAGAAACTGTTATTAGACGGAATCATAGAAGAGAGTGTTTCTTCATGGCGTTCTCAAGTACTTGTCACATCTGGCGCTCACCACAAAAAACGTATGTGCCATTACTCTCAAACTGTCAATGAATTCACTTACCTTGACGCCTATCCTCTGCCAAATATAGAAGAGTTTATTATGAAAGTATCTAAGTTCAAAGTTTTTAGTCAAATTGACTTACGGTCAGTTTATCATCAAATATCTATAATCTCAATGAATAAGACCATGACGGCGTTCGAAGCAGCAGGAAACTTGTACCAATTTTGTCGTATTCCTTTTGGAGTGACAAACGGAGTAGCTTGCTTTCAAAGAACCATTGATTCGGTCCTGCGAGACCTTATGGTGTGTACTCAAAATTTGATGATATCACTGTTTGTGGATCAGATCAGGTAGAGCACGATAAGAAACTATACAAAATCATGGAAGTAGCAGAAAAATATAATCTTACTACACTTTCACAGCCGATCTCTTAGTGTTTGTTTTAAAACGACGTCCGTAGTCCGTGTTTGGCGTGATATAATAGTGTAGTGCTTTAGCTACGCACACATGTAAGAATAACCGTGGTGGGGCGCTTGGTGTGAGCGGAACAAGCTATCGAGTGTCGCGCTGCGCCAGTGTTCCCGCGCCGCTATTGCGAGTGCACGTACACGACTTTTTTTTTTTCCCATAAAACCTCTTTTTTATTCTACATTTTTAAATAAAAAAAAACTAATTTACGTCTGTTTTTTATTTTTATCCTAGAAATAAACAAGTCAATAGTATAAATAAAAAAATAATTATAGATTTATCATTGATAGTTCTCATTTTATAAATGTTGCAATATCGGCGAAAATCGCCGGCGAACCATGGAATCCGCGTTTTAAAATCTTCGGCTGTCAAAGTGTTAATAAGGAAAAAAGTGAATTTTAGATAGCGAACCTAAGCATACACTGGGATAAAAAATTAATAATGGTGAGAATAAACCAGACAAAGACCGGTTGGCACCTAGGAATGCCAGTGCCCCAAGATTTAGCTACACTCAGACGCACTATTGGTCTTTTCTCACATTACTCGAAGTGGATACCTGATTTTTCTAATAAATTACGACCACTTATCGATGTAGAAAATTATCCACTAAACAATAGACAGATTGGTGCATTTCAGAATATCAAAGAAATCATATCAAAAGCTTCACTTTTTGCAATTGATCCTAACGAATCATTCACTGTTGAAACAGATGCATCTGAACATTCTATAGCGGCATCTTTAACTCAAAATGGAAGACCTGCAGCTTTTTTTGCACGAACGCTTAACGAAAGTGAACGAAAATATCCATTAATTGAAAAAGAAGCATGTGCTATTATTGAAAGCCTTATGAAATGGAGACACTTCTTAATTGGATGGCAACCTGTTAACCGATCAAAAATCTGTTGCGTATATGATGCAGGGACATTTTAGCAAGATAAAGAATGAAAAGATTCAAAGATGGCGTATGGATATTTTTGATATATTAAATATAGTAGCGGTAAAGAATATATTGTGACTGATGCTCTGTCACGTACGAAAGCAACATGTGCCAGCATGATTAGAGACAATCTTATTAGATTACACGAATCTTTGTGTCATCCCGGAGTGACACGTCTCATACAATGGGTAAGATGCAAGAATATCCCATATTCAGCAGAAGATGTAAAACGCATTGTAGCATCTTGCAGAGTATGTGCAGAAGGAAAACCGAGATTTACCAGGAATATATCCGGAATTTTGATTAAAGCAACTATACCCTTCAACAATCGTCTCTAGATTTTAAGGGACCAATACCATCATCTACCGCAAATTAATATATTCTCACGGTCTTTGACGAATATTCCAGGTTCCCATTCGCATACGCATGCAGAGACACAAGTACCGACAGTGTCATCATAAGTTTAACAGAACTATTCTCAATGTTTGGCATGCCATGTATGATGCATACTGATCAGGGAACTGCATTCATGTCCAAAGAACTAAAAGATTTGAGACAAATGACATGAGCAAATGTTAGACGATCATCCACGGGACAATCGCTGCCATCATGGTTCAGAGATGATAAAGTTCTTCTAAAAAAACAAATTCGTAATAAGTACGATCCGCTTGTAGAGGAAGTACTAAGTTAAGGTAAGTTACTCTAGTCATTAAGTCTGAAATGTACATCGTGTAAACAATTGTTGGTTAACCTAAATAAATAAATAAGTAGAAATGTTTGAACCCTCTCCAATGAGCAGTAGGGTAGGGTTCACAAATGGACGAGAAATTATGGTGTCTAACAGACATTTGGCGCCTCGTGGTGAAGGTGCAGAAGTTGGTGCAATGTCTGATTCTGATGAGGAATTCCATGATACGGAGGATTTGACGCTAACGCCTTGTCCGCCAGAGCCTCCTCGACATTCAGAAAGAAGTCGGCGTCCACCAGCTTATCTCCAAGACTTCGAAACCTAAGGAGGGAAGAATGATGTATATTCTCTATAGTACCTATTGTAGAATACCTCCTTGAGTGTAGTTTGTCAATGTGTCATGTGGAATAAATCCTTGAATAAAGACAGGGATTCTCTTTTACAACAATTATGATACCTATATTATGTATAATAATTATATAGCAAGCTATACCAATATTACCTCAATAGAATTTTACTCCAGTACCAAATTTTTAAGTGTCAAACCGTGTTATTCATCGGTTGATAATCATTCTATTGAAAGCTTTCAATATTCAATACAGTGGCGTAATCAATCAAAGTATAATAGCCATCGTCGAGAAGTCGGCACACTCACAAACAAAGGATAAAATTATCAACAAGTCGCTACTGATGAAACGTAAGTTTTTACGTCTTTAATTTTATGAGTAACAAAAGAACTAGCCATATATTGAGATTGATCGCAATATTGATTGAATGGCATACAATTTTAAAAATAATTCCTTAGTGCTTACCTTAATTAAAGGAACTCTAGTGAAAAATTGCCTGCTTCTAGACCCAGCGTTAGCTGTACATTGCACGTCAGTAAATAAATGTATGAATAAATAGATGTACTATTTAATTGTTTAAATAAGTATATACGGGTTGTTTCCGTCTAGACAGATTATTGTTTCGTCGGATTATCGTGAGTACTCCAGCCAGAAAATGTCGCAAATCGTCATTTAAGATAACATTATAATAGATATACAGATATAATTCGATATACAGAATTAACAATATAATAGATATAATTAGATATACAGCTTCTGTAATTGGTAAACAGATTTTTTTATTTGTAAATTGATAGTTTTTAATTATTTGATAAAAACAGTTCCGGCTGGAGTAACCTTACTACAGCCAGAACCTTTGTTTTCTAACGGGTATGTTGAAATAAATGTTATCTAAATAATTAGATATCAATCAATCATCATCAATATCAATATACATATAATAAATCTGCAAAAAAGTAGTTTTTGTACATCGAAAATATTTCCTAAAAAAAATAGCCGAACGAACCAACAAAACCCATTTCCAGCATTTTTGAAATTTTTGTCTGTTTATTTGTGCACGCATCACGTTAAATGTACGAAACCAATGTAGATAACTTTTATACATGAATATTGTGCGTAACTTGAAGTATTACTTATTTTTTGTTTCATCGCAATCGGTTCCCTCTAACAAAAGTTAGATGAATTTATAGTGTTCAAAAAGTAAAATATCGCAACATACGCAATTCAGATACTCGGACTGTTGAACTTCATATTCGATAGATGGCGTTGTGCATTTCGCGTCATCTTCCGAATAGCAGTGTTAAGATTTTCCGCGAAAGAATGACCATAGAAAAAAAATTGGTAAGTAGTTGGGGTACCTGCACCCCGCCCGCCGCGCCCCCATGCGGGCACGCAGCGAACCAAACATAACGAAAAAAATTGGTACCAAAGACACCGACTTCCTAAAGGAAAGTTATTTTTCACTTTTTAGTGTTTTTATTTGGAAGTCGGTAGTATTTTTTTGAAAAAAAGATTTTTTTATGTTTTCGTTTCGGTGTGGTGTTCTGGAGTGCTATTAGATGGCGCGCAGCAAATCTGTACTTACTTTTTTGTATGAAGTCGATATTCTTCTCCCTAGAGTAAATAATATTCTGTGCAGCGAATGCTCGATCTAGATAGGTAGAAAGGTAAGTAAGGCAGCTAGTTAGAAATAAATGTTACAACTTAATTTGTATTTGCTATGGTTGCGAAGATATTTAAAATCCTGCTGCGGTAACGTTTGCATCTCGGAATTGACTAAACGGATGAATATAATTTTTGTACATGACATCTGGCTAATTAGTTATAAAAAAATTTGCTACGCAATAAAAGCACCGTTTTGAAGTTATTTTAGTAAATATAAATATGCTTTATTAGGTCCTAGCACTTCCAATAAGCGCTCCAAAGACTAACTTGAAACATTATTGTATAGGTAATTACTGCCTATAAATGTTACTGAAGTTTCATTAGTATCGCACTTAAAAAGTTATGATGAAACTTCAATTTGTTGCGGTCACAGCGCGCAGCTGATTTACTTGACGATGTATGAACTGAGTTTCCTGTAGTAGTGGTAACTGACATATATCAATAATTAGATTTACAGTTCAATTATAAACCTGTGAAATTTCAGACTTGTGAGAGACACTAAATAATTAACGAGATAATTTAAAAAAGATATTTATGCGTGGTAACCCGACCAACTCTAGAATGTAATAAAAAAGCGGCCGCGCAATACATTATACCAACCTTCTTCAACAAATGTGTCATTAATATCTTTATTGAGAACTAGCTGTCACCCACGGCTCCACCCGCCGTGGTATTAGTACTTCTCCCAATATCTTTAAAAATAAAGCCTTTGTGTTAATCTGATGGATAAGCTATATTTCTGTAAAGTTTCATCAAAATCTGTTCAGTATTTTTTGCGTATAAGAGTAACAAACATCTATCCAGCGATCGATCCATTCAACTAATTCAGACATTTAAAAAATCATATAACTGAACATTACAAGAGACCTGTTTTCCCCAAAGGATTGAAGAGAGGACATTCAAAACAGAAAATTTAAAAGTAATCCCTCGTTACTTTATTCTAAGAGTTTTTGTCAATACAACCATCGAACCGAGTCGTTTACAAACAGCCATAATTAAATTCTTCAAACCTTTTGAATGTTCGATACTCCAAGTCGCTTCCATTTCTGATTACAATGACTTGAAAAAAAAAACATATCGAGTTTTTATTCGACTCGCTCGATGGGACTAGGTTCATTGTTGCTTATTACTTGTACGTCGCCCGTTCTTTTTAAAATATAACCAGTACTGTTCGAGAATTTTCTTCTTTTGCTTTTGCAAATTTTCATTATTGTCAATATTACTTGTTATAAACTAGTCCAAAACCAGTGCTTTGCGTATGTCAGTCACTTTTAGTTATATAATTTTATTATATAGCTGCATTTTGCTGGTCCTAAGTTAAGGAGTAAATAATATAGCAAGAGCAACATGTAAAAAATCTTTATTTACACACACAGCAACAAACACATTACAGTTTTAATTAAATTCTAATAATTAGTAACAATTTATCACCTTTGACATGCTTACAGCAACGATATTACTTAATACCACGGTTTTCACATTATGTTACCAGCATTGCGTTATCACGAATTATTCCATTTATGTAATGGAAAATGTTCAGAGTCTATAATAAAAATGATCGACTCTGATAGGTTCAAGAGCTCTTTTCAACCGTCAAACGGGGCTTAATTAAAATAATATTATTTCGAGAGTTATTTTGTGAGTTGCGAAACCATATTTATCTATTTTTAGTATCATTATCGTCAAGTTCTTTACTTTTGCTTTCGTCTGTTTCACTTTTTGGTTTATGTACAGGGACGATTTCTGTAGCAGGTGGTGTTATGGGTACCAGACTGCCATCTTCTTCAGCAACCTTCAACCCTATAGTAGCACCGAGTTTAGCACTAGCCTGTTTGAATGTATTAGATAACTTCACTTGAACGACGTTGATGAACATAGATGTTAGAGCAAAACCAAACACTAAATATAATATAGAAGCCATCATGAACATAGGGTGGTCAGGAACCACATCACCTAATCCGATCGTAGATATAGATATGAAGATAAAGTAAAAGGATTCGAAGAAATTCCATTTCTCCCACAAACTATAGACGAACGCTCCAATGTTAATATACGTGATTATAATGAAGACGGCGACGGAGATTGGTAAGTTGAATTCATCATCTATTTCGAAGACTGATGGAGCTGGGGTTTCCATATCGGTCTCGAGGTCGACTTCTCTCGGCAGAGTACCAGGTTTTGGTGGTAGTGGTGGAGGCACATCACTGGACTTCCTCTCAACTGGTGGAGGCTGCTCACCATCAGGACTCACTTCAATGTCTTCTTCGGAGAATATCTGCGACGGACGACGAACGACATCGTAGACGATGTTCAGCCCCTTCATTACCTCCTGAAATTTACCAAAATGCCAGGTTATTTTCTCAACTTTGATTCTAAGTTTCGTGAACAAACAAAGGTTTGTAAGAATGCAAGAGAACACCTGTTCTGCCCGAAGGGTTTTTAATCATTAATCATTTCTGAATAAAAAGGGAACGTTAGCTTTGTTTCCTCTACGCGGCAATTCAATTATTGTTATCAGCAACAAAGACGGCTCAAAAATTTCTTGATTTATAATAAAAATATTTTAGTCATTCTTATTTATAAATATTTTCATGGTTTTTGATAATCCTACTAGTATTATAAACGCAAAATTTTGTGAGGATAGATGAATGTTTGTTACTCTTCCAGGCAAAAAACTACTGAGGAGATATTGATGAAATTTTACAGTAATATTTCTAACATATTTCTATAAATAATGACAGGAATTCTAACACCACGCGAGTAGACCCGGGGGTGGCAGTTAGTATATACATATTTTCTTAATAGAATGAATCCAGCAAACTAAAGTCAACTTATGAAACAGCTGGCAATAGTCTAAAAATGGACTGCTAAATATTTTTGATAAAGATTCTATTTCGTGTAAATTACGAATCTTACCTATTCTTATTCCAGACCGATATACCATCGGTCAACAAGGTTTAAATTCTCTTTCAGCCTGTTACAGTAATAGGATTTATTAGACATAATACGGCTAAAACGCTATAATGCGTAGTGCACGTCAGCGAAGCGTGCGGTGAACCACGTCATTACGGCTAAAACCAAGTATGGTAGATAGCAAGTTAGAGAGAATTGAATTTACGTTGTTGTATCACTTTGAATCCGAGTAATAAAAATATACTTTAGAAATTGTATTTTTTTTCAAAGGCTCCTTTTTTAGGGTTTCGTACACGAAGGGTCCAAACGGAACCCTATTGCTGTCACTCACGTGGCCGTCCGTCGGTCCGTCGCATGTCACACGGATTTTTACATTCAAAAGGTTTGACTTACAGTCTTCATATTTTCACAGTTCAAGCATTGTGTTGACCCAAAGCCCATACAAATTGTCAAAAATATTTTGAAATGTTTTTAAGGGCCTACAACCGCTTTAGTGCCGTAAAACGGTTACTTTCTAAAGCATACTCCTCAGGTTAGAATCCTCCTAGGTTAAAATGTTTGAAAAAAAAAAAATGATACATGTACATAATTTTTGAAACAAGATTTTTCATGTAACTAATAGTTTTGCTTTAAAAAAATATTAACAACACGATATTTTTGCGCAACTTTTGGAAACTCCTCCAAAACGACTTGGATGTTTAAAAATATTTTTACACAGAAAAATTTATGGCTGGAATTTCTTCATAACTGAAATAGCATATGTAAATACAATAATATTTTGCAAACAAAACTGTTCAAAAGGAGGATCAATATTAATAGTTTGCCACTGAGTGGGCGCACGGCCAGTACTGCGTTAATATTGGGGAGTATATATCGCCTTAAGGGGAACTCCCGTACAGGTAAAGGAGGGCGTGAAAAAAAAATTGTTCCGAACAATTGTTTAACTTCCCATTGACCTATGAACTTGAAATTTGGTGATAATATATATTTTTACGTATATTTTGTTAACAAAAACCAACATATTGATATTTCAGATTTTTCTTTGAAATTCCCTTATTTTTAATATTACAACCAACTTAATTTTGTGGTTTGATACGGAACCCTAAATGTGCGAAGTCCGACACGCGCTTGACCGGTTTTTGAGCCAACTACATATTTAACAACTGTGTAAAATCTCAAAACAATTGCATAGCGACTCTCATTCAATAAATTACATGAAATTTTGGATAAAAAAACTGGGCCTAAGTCAACTAAATGTTTTTCTCCGTTCCGTTGTAGGTAATACTGTTCGCGGATGGTGAATCTTTTTAGAGTAGTATTAATTAAAACAAAATGTGGTCATGACATGCCATCGCTATGTAATTTAAGTACCGACGGCAAAAGTGATAAAAAATATTCACATTAAAATGCTTTACTAAGGCCGAGTTTCTCACCTCTAAATTATCGCAGAAGTAATGTGATAAATTGTCAAGCACGCGTTATCTGATGTGATTAGTTGAATAAATTTTCAACAGCCAATCATAGCCGATAACGCGAGCTTGACAATTTTTCACATTAATTATGCGATCATTTAGAGGTGAGTAACACGGCCTTAGACCTACTTGCACTAAAAAATTAACATATAAATAGTTGCGCAGTGACGCAAGGTTAATTTGACAATATTGTATAACAAAATGCAACTAATTCTGAGTTAAGTATTTCGTGCAAGTGAGCGTTACAGGTTAGAACAGCTCTGAACATAAATTGATTTAAAAATAATTCTAAAGCAGTTCTATTTGGTACTGAGCCCAGAATTTTCTGTAGCAAATGAAGTGTCATCCATCCATCACATGCATAACATAGGTCAGCCATTTATGATCTAGAATCATCATCAACTAGTAGTTTTGCTACTATGTTGGAGCTACCTTCCATTCATTATTTGACTTGCAGAATTCTATCTGATCTCTACAACCTTAGTAACTGTGTAACACAATACAATTGGTAAAGCTAGTTGTGCTAAACTTTCGTGCTTCTAGCTAGCTCAACATCTTAACGTGTTTTTCGAGGCAGATATGAATAGTCAACTAATGACCAATGTCCCTGATTTATAATTATAATTTGATTAAAAAAGTTTTTAAAATTAAGCTTGTTCGTATCCTTCTCAGCAAACCCTTTCATGTGATACCCCCATATCACGGAGTGTTTTAAAATAAAATTGATATGCCATCTTTGGGAGTCCGCAATATTGATTTTAGAATGATGTCGCTTAGCTGATTGCGTGTAGCAGAGATTAGAATGTTGAGATGGATGAGCGGAGTGACCAGAAATAATAAAGTAAGAAATGAGTTTAGAGGAAGCTTTTTTCTTTTTTTTTTCCTTGTATGGTCATGTGATGAAGAGGGATGAAACGTATGTTATGAATATAAATGTGGATGTATGGAGAGAGAGAAAAAGGCCAAAGAAAAGATGAATGGATGTGTGAGAAGTGATATGAAAGAAAAGGGACTCAGTGATAGCGTGACAGGAGACAGGACGGTATGGAAAATGAAAACGTGTTGCGTCGACCTCAAATAACATGGGATAAGGGCAGAAAGGTGAATGATATCACTTAGCTGTGGATTTTCATCTAAACCAAAAGATTTTGTAAAATTTCAGTTGCAAGATTTAACCCACACACTAATAAGGCTAGATAAATAAAAAATATTTACCTGCACTGGCCCGGTTCTCCTAACTTTCCGGCAGCTTCTGGTGTAGTAGAATCTTCTGATATACGCCCAGAAGAATTTGATAATCCTGGTAAAGAGTTTACCGAAGTCAGCCAGGAGAATCAGGAAGAGTGGTATACCAATAGTGGCATACACTATTGTAGCTACTCGGCCAGATGTCGTCTTCGGAGCTATGTGACCATAACCTGGAAAAAAAAGTTTACAGCGGTTAGATTTAGGATCAGAAATTACAAAAATATTCCTAGTTGAATTAAACGAAAAAAATGAGGGAACGTAATAAAAAATCAAAGTAAGTAATAAATAAAAAATAAAATGTGCGAGTTCATTGGTTTTAATATATACAATAATCCAATGAAAATAATAATGCGGAGTGCGAAAACGATATAGCGGTTACAATAAAAATTAAAAAAATCTTAGCAGAATTCGTGATACTTCTTTTTTGTGAATGAATAAATAGGTATTCTATTAATCTTACCGACAGTTGTGACTAACGTCAAACAGTAGACGAAAGAATTCATAAAGTTCCAAGACCTCTGACCGCTGTACGAAGTAACACCAGCTTCATGTGCCGTATGCAGCTGGTTCTCAAATTCGAACAACTTCTTCCTTGCCATAGACTTCCAATCTTCTTCTCTCAGATTATGACTTCCTCGCCAAAGATGTTCAATAAAATCTCTCTTGACATTCCTTGTACTACACTTATATGCGTTTTCGAACGATCCTTCTAACGTTTTAAACATCATTCCTCCTAGACCACACATTATAATTAATATCAACAGGTCAATAATACATCTGTTTCGTAAATCCCTTATTTTATCGCAGTGAATTCTTTGTTCTTGCTTGAAGTCTTGCCAATTTGCAATGAACTTCCATCTTGATCTAACAACTTTTTTGTTTTTGTTTGCTTCAAGAGATTTCTTCCTTGCCTTTTTCTCCATAGCAAGCTCCCTGTTTTCTTTCCTAGTTACGCTTTTGGATTCGGCTACAGATCGCTTCCTTAACCCTGATCTTTGATCACTTCTTTCGACTCTAGTGGCATTCTCATCAGCTCCTAATATGATACCCGTCATCATTTCACGTCTATCAACCTCTTGACTCAATACATTGAGTTTTCGCGTCAACTCCGCTGTTCGTTCTTTTAAATCAAAATCAAACTCGTTTTCACTCGGGGATGAGGAATAGCAACTGGACGTGTACTCAGACTGGCTAGCATCAATGTAACCGGAACTTTGCCTACTCTGCTGATCCAGTTCTGCTTTCTGAGTCTTCATTAAACCAGCTAAAATTTCTTTTTCACTTATAATCTGAATAGTTTTAGGACAGGACACGCCTCGAGATCTAGACTGCCTCAAGTTGACAGGCGTTTTATTGGGCGTTTTTAAGGTTTTGTGGCTGGGCTTGTATTCAGTTGGAAGCCGGGGATCATCTTTAGGCATAGATAAGCTTCTTGCTCGGGCTTTCTCCATCAATTCAATGATCTCTCGACTAGTCTGACTCATACCTGTTCCAGTTTTATCTACCACTCTTACGTCTTCTGTGCGATTGACCGACTGCGAACGATTTACTTTAGGAGACATTTTGTTCTTCGTGTATCGCCGTGGCACAGGCATTGCTCTACGTTTTGGTGCTTCTATCCTGGCATTATGTTGATCCTCACTCATCTCACTTTCACTAGTTTTATTCTGTAAATGTTATTATGGATAAATTATAATTAGTTGCTTCTCTCATTCTACAAAATTATGGCAAACTATTTACATAGTGTTCATTGTATTGCAGGGCTTGGGATTATATCTTAAAGAGTTGGAAATAAAGTGCTATTAACAAAGCGAAAAACAGTATAAAAAATAGTTTCATGAGAAAACTGACCCCAAATCTTGAAGCAGATTTGCTGCGGGCCGGTTTGATGGGTGGCTGACGACTTTTCGACTCTTCATCTTTTACTTGTTTATGAGGTTGCGGTTTCACTATAATTGGTTTAATATCGGTAGATAATCTCCTGCTTGGAGTCCTAACTATCCTTTCTCTTACTTCCACATTAGGTTTATTTTCAGGTATGAATTTCCTGCTAGGCGTTCTTTCTAATTGGATCACTTTTGTAACAAGTTCACCCGGTATTTCTGGTTTGGGTGGAGTTGTTTTGGCTGTTTTCTTAATATCTTTATCTTCAAACGTAAACACCTCTTCATTTTTGACAGGAGTTTTCAGTTTTTTATCTTCTTCTGTTTTATTTTCTTCAGGATAAACGACTTCTTCCAGCTTTTGAGGAGTAGTGGGTGAAGCAAAAGGGAATGCTTCTTTCGGAGAGCTGCTGACAGGAGAAGGAGTAGAGAGAACATGTCTTATGTCTTTTGGAGGTTCAATTGTTAGTGAACTACGTCGAGATCTATCTTCGTCTTTTGGAGTCAAGGCGTAATTTGTCGACAAGAGTTTATTAGTGGGATCTATAAAGCTTCCTTTGCGTTCCAAAAGATTTGCAAGTTCCTCTTTATCTGGTATAGCAAAAGGTGAAATGCTTCTTCGTCTACGCTCTTGAGCAGCCATTGCTCTTTGCTCGAGAACTTCATCCGTGTCTATATCGTATACTGGATCTTTAACATTTGCGTTTGCCTGCACTAAACGTCTCATTTCTTCATAAGTACTATCAGCTTCAATTTCTCTAGAGTTAGGGCGTGGTAACTGTGGTTTTGTTTCTTCATCGTCAGAAGTCGGTGTATCTTCATAAGGTTTTAGGGTTCTACTAGGCTCTGGGGTCTTTTCTCTTTGTCTTGCAGCTGTGCCTCTGTTTTTAGACAGGTTTCGTCTTTTCCTTATGGACATATTTTGCCTGTCTTCATCCATGATCTCCTCTTCGTTTAATCTTATTTCAGGTGATTTGAGTTGACTAGCCGTTTGTGTTTCAGAATCCGCTCTTATTTTTGGAATTGACAATTTCAATGGTACTTCTTCTTCTTCCTGGGATTCGTCATTACTCATCACCACCAACTTTCACTCACACCGTAACTGAAAAAAAAAGTTGTGATATCACAACCGCTCACAATAGACTAAGGGAACTGAACTCGATCAAAAGAGTCAGAGCGATATCAAGCTTGGCAGTGAATAATATGGCTCCTGCCAATAATTATTACACAAATAAGATCAAGCAAGCCAACAACGGTAAGAATTGAATAAGTGTAAACTTACCTCTCGTTAACGATCCCAACAACAAACTTCTTTATTAAAACGGGGTCGAAGCAAAATTCTAATAAAAGAATCTATTTTGGCTGCCCCACAGTGTAGGACGTAAACAAACGCCCGTCGATAAGAAAGTGCAATACATTTTCGTTGGAGAATAATCACAATTTGGGCGGTGAAGGTGCAATGGCAATTTTTACGATTTTCACTGAGTTTAGCGTGGAACTTTGAATTGTAAATGTTGTCACCGTTTTCGTGATACACGCCGCGAGTTTGTGACGCGGCTACTGAGCGGAAGAGCGCCAAGCCAGCCGGGCAGTGTTCCAAATTTAAAACAACTACACCTAAATTCAGTCCAGTTCGCATTTGCAGTCGTACTCTAGAAAATGTTTTCGACACAAGCGACCATCGTTATTTGACACGTTTCGTCGTAACTTTAGCAGCTAGTTGTAAGAACTTGTCGATTGGTAAAGGTCAATTTAAAGTGGAATAACTACATTTGCTATAATATCTGTATAACGTTAAAGACGAGATATAAATAGGTAGACTTCAGTTTACGTAATTTTTATTACGTGTTGTTTTTTGCGTAATTTGCCAAAATACAATTAAAGTTAGAAAATGAATATAATTAATTTCGCTTCTCTGAAACACTCTGTTCACCTTTATTTCCTCTTTAGCGGATGTAACTCTTTAACTCCAGCTTCCTCATATGTGATAGAATTTTTTTATCTATGCCTATAATAAAGGCATAATAGCAGCAATCAAAGTTCTGAGTCTTAATTTAGGTGCCACAAAAACTTCGTTAATATGAGTCGTTTAGTATGTGTTAGCTGGAGTGACGTCACCGCAGCTTCCTCATTCAATACAGGCAAACTAGTGAGGTTAGGGTTTTGGACTATAGTCAAAAAAATAAGGCATAATAGCTGCACATGGAAGGAAAGAACTGAACGAAAATTGCAAAAAATGTAACAAAATATTAATTTCGCGGGCTAACTTTGTGCATCCACCTTAACCGAACTACAGAGAACAAGTCTCAAAAAAAAACAATATAAGTAGTTCTCTCGTCGTCTAAAGTTGATAAGAATCCACTTTTTAATATTACATTAATAGTTCAATTAAAGTTCAGTCGGCTCTCAGTCTATATCTTCAATAAAATATTTTGAGCGCAAGTTAAAATGACTTCTAATGGTATGCTTACTAAGTGCAAACTTGGTTGCAATAATGTAGCGCACGGAATGGCAACGCCGCTCCGTACCCCCTCCGAAGTAATAATTTGATCTTTTTGGCGCGGAAACTATATTTTTGTTTACTACGTGGAAACTACAAGAACTAGAGATTTGAAAAAATTTCTGCCTGTGGCAGCTATTATTTCTTATGTTTTAAGCTATAATACATAATCATATCTTCTTTCGTTCGGAAGATATGACATGAGCAGCTGAGGTGCCGTCACTCCAGCTTACACATATTTGTCGGTTTAATAACTTGTAGAGTATTTTGACCAGAGGTCTGAAAATTTTTCTGCCAATGGCTGCTATTCTGCCTCAATTTTTGAGCTATGGTACATAATCATATCTTCTTTTGTTTGGAAGATATGACATGGCAGCTGGGGTGACGTCACTCCAGCTTACACACACGTTTTTTTATCATAGTTTCATCACTTTTTAAATATTATCGTTCAGTTCTTTCCTTCCATTTGCAGCTATTATGCCTTATTTTTTTGACTATAGTCCAAAACCCTAACCTCACTGGTTTGCCTGTATTGAATGAGGAAGCTGGGGTGACGTCACCCCAGCTAACACATACTAAACGACTCATATTAACGAAGTTTTTGTGGCACCTAAATTAAGACTCGGAACTTTGATTGCTGCTATTATGCCTTTATTATTGGCATAGATAGAATTTTTCTATCACATATGAGGAAGCTGGAGTTATGCACATCTTTAGCGGCAGTTCATTGTTGAAAGAACTAAGATACCTATTTAAAACGTTCGTGTTTTTTAAAACGTTCGAGTTTTTTCGAACATTTTAATGAATTTCAGGCAAACTTGCAATTTAAACAAGTTCTCCGGATCCAGAGGGAACAGAACTGAGATAAAATAACACTGATTAAAAACAAACGCTATCAAAATAAAACGAAGTACCTAGGCAGTAAAACAAGAGAAATAAAATGATCCTAGTAAAGAGAGTTAGCTAGAATAAAGAGTTTATTTATTTCCTGTGTCTAAGCCGCTTTGTGTAAACTCGTTGAAACCGACATAAAAGAATCCATTTTAGTTCACCTTTATAAAAGAAAATAAATTATTCCTACTAATTCTTTGAACAATTAACAACAAATACAGCTGAATCCAGGCATGAACATTTATTTGTTTTATTCATTTTATTAATTTCTGTTTAAAAACAGTTGTGAATGGAATTCTTGCGCCTGAAAGCTTTATTATCAAGCGGCGTTTTACAAATGACTGCTCTTACAGAACCATCAGGCGTTTTAAACTCTAATTATTTTCTACGTACTGCTAACCTGGTTTAGTTACAAGTAGACACTAAAAACTGACTCATTATCTTGTCATTAAGACTTTCATAGAATTCAACAAGACCTTGGATTACTTTGAAGAGATCGTAAATCTCGACTGTAATTAATTGACGAAAAATCGGCAAAATGGCACGTATACCCGCTTCATGATAGCCAATTAAAATTATTAGAAATTATGCCCGGCAATTGCCACTGCTGGACATAATATGCAACGACCAGTCCTCTGCTTGCCGTATTCTAGTAGATACCTTTTTCAGGCCTTTCTCTGACCGTCTGACGTGTTTAAACTGTCGTGGTTTCACGTGAAAGAGAGACCGAGCTGTACAAGACGAAGAGCACTATTCCCTTTTCACAGCGGCATTATGTTGGCATTGACACGATATAGTACGGCCCGTGGTCGTGAGTCCATCATGATAAAGGCTTACTCACTCTGCCCTTCCGATACTTGCGCGGCGGCGACGACACTTTTCAGCTCCATTGCTATCTGCTGCTGTAACTTTTCTTACTTCCAGGGCCATAGGCCAAGGGCAGAAAGATGACGGTGATGGTAAAGGAGTATCGATATATAACTTTCTTACCTATAGTGGTATAAATAGTGCCGGCGTAGAACATAGAGTTCCAGAAGGTCCAAGTCGTCTTCGTGGTGTTGTTGTCATTGACGTGTTTCATATACTCCGTGTAGTTGGCTTCGTACTCCTCTAAGTAGTCTTGTATGTACGGGTACAGGTCGAAGTTTTTGCTGTTCTGTTCACAAAAGAGGAATATTATTAAAACATCACACGTCATGATCTTTGTTGTAGTCCACTTATCAACCAATCCTCTATGTAAGTCCGCGCATGTTTTTGCCATTTATGTTATGTGTTTTATTTTAATAAGACACATAACATAAATGGGGTTGACCTAGAAAAGGCTGGTGTGACGACTTTTGATGGGTTTTTCAGAAGATTGGGAATATAAAAGAATATACAAAGAAGAATGGCTAGCTATGAGGGAGAGATTAGACCAGAACCGGGAACAGACAGGTTGATAATAAGAATGTTAAAGAAAGTTAGTGCATTGTCATTAATCGGATACTAATCCAGGCTTGACACTGCGGGTTGCGCATACATTTTAAAGAGTGTTACCGTGGCTCTGACACAATCAACTGGAAAGGAACACGGGTGGGTTTTAGTCAGTAAGAGACACTGAGACTGAGCCCTCTCACCCAGAGCGGGAGAAGTCATTGGATGTGTGTCTCTAGCCCTTTTTAACACGTTTTATTAGCTTTGTATGTATGTATCTATGTATCAATGTAACGGAATCTTTGAACGTGATTTTGATTTGAAACTTTGCAAACTTATCAAGGACCGATGACAATGCAATAATTTAGTCAAAGTCACAGCCAAAGTCAAATATTTTTATTCAATACACACATTTTATTATGCTCTGCTGGAACATGATCTGCTAAGTTCACCAGCATGCCAATAAGCGGCACTTTAAAACGTCTAACAAAAATTAAAATTTACAAGTAATAAAAGTTGATTCTACCGTGCGCCGTTAAATAGTTTGTCCCATTAGCCTTACCATGATTTTCAGGATTAGCAACTTTTTAGTTCAATTTACCATTGAAGCGTGTTTTTTAGTTTTTAGAACTACAATTATTTTTTTCTAAATTCTGCAACTAACAACATTCAAAACATTGAAAAGGCCAAAAACAATTTGCCCGACCTTAGAAACGAACTCAGGACCCGATCTGGATCGACTGTAATCCCTGCATCATAGTTCGATTTAAACGATTCATAGCATTCGATCGACCATAATCTATTTACACCAAATTTTTACCTCTAGACGTGAAAACAGTCTGCATTTTAAACTAGTAACCTACTTCGCCAGCTGACTTGCGTAGGTGCAAAAGCAGCTGATACAGATATACGTACAACAGCATGTTTTGTTGTATGGCATCGTGCCTAATAGTGTTGTACTTTCTTCTTTAAAACATGTGATAACTTGTTTAATTTATGTCTAAATTATTTTTATATTGTGAGTGGTTTTTTATTACGTACTTATACTCCTAATATGTTGTAAAGTCTCGTTGCTAAAACAAGTTCCATGAGTTCAACTTTCTTTCATTACAAGTTTATATTTAGTGTGGTTTCTGTCTTGGTGTGTGTGTGTGTTACAACATGCTGTGACCCTGTTGAGAGAGATCGGAAACAAGCTGTGGCTGGAAAATAACCTGTTACGATGAATTTGTTATTTATTTGAACCTCACTGCGAGATATACCTTTTAAGTGTACACTAGTCGACGGCACGAACTATTTTGTGCGCGGGGTTAAACTGCATTTTATATCAACCGACAACACGTGCGGAAGAGATAGATGCTGTGATGTAGGAAGCTAATTCGCGTACTAATACACACTTTTGCAAATTTGTAGCGAAATGGATAATGATTTAGAACGAAACCGAGCGCGCGAAATTTTATAAACAGACCTTTTGGCAGTCTAGATATCATGAAAAAACGACTAAATCTGTCTATTCAAAATAAAATTATTTGCATTGTTAAACTACTAATCAATACCTGTATGGAAGCCGTTTTGCAATTTTCCGTCTTCTTATGGTATTTATTTGCGCCCAAAAATGAGTTAAAATTAGTGTCGAAATGTGCAACTTTCGACGCTCATAACTTTCTAATATTTTCTTTTTTTACTTTTTTGCTTCCATACAGGGCTAGATAATGTTGAGACAAATTGATATCACTTTCTATTTTGAACATACATCGTCAAACAGTGGAATAATCCCTAGACTACGTTTGTATGGAAGAATTTTCGACTAGTGTAACCTTAACCTAAAAGTACGCAAATTAATAAAAGCATAGAAGATACAATAAATCCACTTCCCGGTGTTCGATTGAGCTGCACGTGCCTTCGTTTCTTATAAAGTAATATGGTCCGTGGGATGATGGGATTAAGGCCCATTCCCTCTCTCATAGAGAGGAGGCTTGTGTCCCAGCAGTGGTAAAATTAAAATGCCGGTGATGATGATTATGATGAACATGCTCCCGTATAAATACTTTGGGTATGGAACCCTAAAACTCGTTTGAAGTACTTACAAGGACAGACGTTTGATTCTGCACCACATCTAGTATCCTATTGGCTACTTCTCTCCGGACGTCCAACAGTTTCTGATCATACTTGGCCTCGTTGGGACCTGTAATCGAATGAACATAATGTTAGAAAAAAATGTATAAGTTATACTAACACAGAGAAATAAACCAACGTATTTTTCCCATGGGTAGGCATAAACACGGAGTGCAGTGGTGGCTAGTGGTATTGGCCTCGACTTATAAGTTGTAGGTCGCGGGTTCAAACCCAGGCAGGTGCTTTACTTTGTGTAAATTATTTCATCACTACTGCTCTCAAAACAGTGGAGGAATATATAGTGACGAAACCGACATTTCCTATAATCAAAAATTTGAATACATGTGACATCCACCAACCCGCATTGGACCCGCGTGGTGGCTTACGGCCCATTCCCTCCCACAGAGAGGAGGCATGTGTCCCAGTAGTGGGAACATTAAAAAGGCTGATGATGATGAGGCAAAAACTACAGAATGAAAGCTGCTGCGATCCTTACATGCTCTTATTGCTTCGTTTATGTCCATACAACTAATCATATACGCACGGCAATTATTGGTACTGCACTCCTGGCTTTTTGAAAAGCATCGCCAATAAGATCTGTGTAAATTTAGCATGAACACATATTTAGTCGTGACATTTCACCACCACCACATACACATATCATACACCACCTACAGCGGAGTCGCGGCGGCCATTTGGCTGAAATTATATTCCATATATAATGTCAGCGAATATCCTTTAAAATAAAATAAAAATTGTGGCAATATCACTTAAACAGATTTTTTTATTTTATTTTTAAGTTCGAGCGCTCTTAAGGGTACACTAGTCGATAATTCCTCCATGCAAACGTAGTCTAGGGATTACTCCACTGTTTGACGATGTGCGTTCAAAATAAAAAAATATATATCAATTTGTCTCATCATTATCTAGCCTTGTATGGAAGCAAAAAATAAAAAAAGGAAATATTTGAAAGTTATGAGCGTCGAGAGTTCCACATTTCGACACTAATTTTGGGCGCAAATAAATACCATAAGAAGAAGAAAATTGCAAAACGGCCTCCATACAGGGGTAGATTAGTAGTTCAACAATGCAAATAATTTTATTTTGAACAGATAGATTTAGTTGTTTTTTCATGATATCCAGACTCCCAAAGGTCTGATTATAAAATTTCACGCGCTCGGTTTCGTCCTAATTCATTATCCATTTCGTTACAAATTTGCAAAAGTGTGTATTCGTAGGCGAACTAGCTTCCTACTGCTCATCACAGCATCTATCTCTTCCGCACGTGTTGTCGGTTGATATTAAAAGCATTTTAACCTCGCGCACAAAATATTTCGTGCCGTTGACTAGTGTAACCTTAATGAAAACCCTTTACATTCAAGGATCAAAAGTGCAGTCTTACTTTTCCAAAACTTAAATGGCTAGTTTTCGTAGAAGTTAAATTATCCACAAATGATTGAATATATTGTATAGAAATTAAAGTATACATTATACGTGCTAACCATGTTGAAAATCTTGCCTAAAAAAAACTTGTCGCTGCTGTTTTGGTAGAGTTTGACTGCAATTTTGACCCTTATTTGTACAAAATCGTTGGACACTTGGTATAACATTTCACTTAACATCTTCTCTGTCCTACTATAAGAATGTATGGTTAACCCCTAGGGCCTAAATATAACGTGTCCACGCCATTATGATTCCGCTGTCAAAAAGGAATATTGCTCTTTGTCTTGTACAGCTTCTTTTCTCTCTCATAGTGGAACCATTCTCAATAACAAGCAGTAAGAAGGTATGTATCCATCCATAATAGCCTTTCTAGCCACTTAACTTCCGATCATAAATGTTGTCTTCCGCACACCTAAAGATATGCGAATAAGGCTCATAATGTCGCACGCTTGACGAAGAATGCGCTCAAAATATAAAAGGTTCGACCCACTGCCCCATATGAATGCTGCTTGAAATAAGATGGGAAAACAGGTAAGTACATAAATATTACGTGTAAAAGTCCTACAGGTAGGTTGACCGAGCTCTTTATAATTTGTGTTTTGTTCGTTTTTGGGTCTGTTCTTGACCTCGTTTTTCTTGATGAAAAGCGATGAATGATGTTCCAATTTATAAAGTTAGCGTGGTTTTACCCATTATTCTTCTTCTTCTTCGGTCGATGATTACTTAATTATATTTTTTTCAATCTTTACTCAGCCACACCGATAGCCTTAATTATCGCAGTTATCGCTGGCCTCGCAATGGTCTCGCATGGTGCAGCTGTTTTTGTATAAGGAGCTGATCAGGAGGTGGGGAATGCGATATAGCGTTACCAGCAAGTCACTGACCAGCCACGGCAAAAAAATAAGTTTCGCTGAAGTCATAAGACAAGGGCCCTAGAAGTCGGTCACATCGCGAAGGACGGCTACATTAATCGTTTTCTTGGCTTATTGGACGATTCGCTCGAATTTAACTCGCCCGAATCGGGCGAATCGACCACTATAAAAAATATTCATTTTTCTGTGTCGATTCACCCGAAGTTAATTGATCGGTGCCGCGGTGGGCGAATCGACCACTCTAAGATTATTTAGTAGGCGATTCGCCCAAATTTTATTTCAGAGAACAAACACTATAAAAGTACAGTCGTGCTCACCCGTCTCGGCAATAATATAAGCAATTAATCAAAATTAATAGATATTTTACTAGAAACTAGGAAAGCAATTAATTAAATAAGTAATAACCACTTAAAACGTGGAGATATATGCCAGTTAGATAAGATAGACAGGCGACAAACACTAAGAGGGCGATAACAACCTTCGCCACAAAAAAAAATAAAGATAAAGTTCTATACGCTATCAGATCATTTCGGTACCGGTAAAGACTAACTTAAGTACCAGGAGATTATAATCATGAGGAAGCTAGGCTGAAATCATGAGCGGTAAAAAGAGTACCGGGCGATTTTCGATTCTGAAGTCCTAGTACTCCGTTAGCCTCTACCGCTTGTGATTCTGGCCCTGCAAATACTTCTTCATGATTCTGGCCTCCTGGTAGTTTGGATATAAATCTCTCTCTCCACGTTTTAAATGGTAATTACTCATTAAATTAATTGCTTTCCTAGTTTCTAGTAAAATATCTAATAACTTCGATTAATTCTTTATAATATTTCCGAGACGGGTGAGCACGACTGTACTTTTATGTATTATGTTCTCTAAAATAAAATTTAGGCGAATCGCCTACTAAATAATTTTGAGATGGTCGATTCGCCCACCGATAAATTAACTTCTGGCGAATCGACACAGAAAAATGAATGTTTTTAATAGTGGTCGAATCGCTCGATTCGGGCGAGTTAAATTCGGGCGAATCGTCCAATAACCCGTCTTCTTGTCGTGTGAGGATGTGGCCACCTCTAGTGTCAGAGTTAATTTAGCCAACTTTGGGAACCCACAGGGCTCCGACTTGGCTATTTCAGACTTACGTTAATGATGTGTGTATAAACCTTGATCGTACTTTAAAATTATCTCCGTGAACGACAACAGATACCGCACCCTGGATAGTTGGCTTCGCCTTGCTGACGGTCAATTTCATAACAGCATGAGCTATTTTTATATGTAGTTCAAGCCGATACGATAGAAGAAGAAAAATATATATTCATATTCTTTATTGTACTAAACACATACATATACAAATACAGTAGGACAGCTTATGTACATAGGCGAGCTTAACCCATAATTGGGTTCTCTTACAGCAAACCTGAGTCATAGAGAATTTTGATTAAATGAGTTTGATTAAATTTATGGTATATATACTGAGGGTCATCGGAAATCAAACGCCTGAATGAATATCAGCGTACTGACTATTTTTTTTCCAATAAACACTAATTTTCAATCTTTCGTCGTCAATCTTTTCTCGTCGTTCGCACACACTGCCATTACACTCCATAGACTATACCCTCCACAGACAACTGGGTTGAACGACATTGGTCAAGTCTCGTCAAATCGGCAATTCGTCAAATTAAATTTTAGTTTTAGTTTTTTTATTTAGTCTATTGCAATCACCGGGCACAAAACTAAACCGACCAATCGAAATTAGTGATCAATACAGTGCCAGTTCTAGAAATTTAATTTGTAAGACATAATTAAATTATCACTTAAAAGTAAGATTTAGAGTGAACCAACAAACAAGTAATTTTACATCCTCTCACTCCTTGGCAACGAGCCGACCAGCTGAACACGAAGATGAAGATACACAATACAACTTAAGTTTAAGTTTACATCTGCAATCTCCACCGACACATTGTTTATTAAACAATGCAACTGAAATGTCTCGAAGGTAGACACCGTATATACTGTTGGAACAGAGAACACCATTGAATAAGATGTTCTGAAAGGAATAGCTACATTGTTGGTTTGATAAAGGATATAGATGTATTAAAGGAGTTTGGAAGCTTCTATTTGATTGCAAAGGAGTTATTGTACGACCGTTCAAAAATTACCTTAAGCGGGACTATAAATTAATGTTTTTGAGAACAGTTATTTCTCAAAAAACTTTCAATCGTCTCCAACAAATAACAGCGAATTCGCAACGCATCACAAATTTCTGCGAGCTCGCACGTACTAAATATATTGATATCGCATCGCATCGCAGTTGTGAGCCCAAATTGCGAATCTGACTCGCGCACAGAGGGTTCTGCATAAACGGCTAGGTATATTCACCAAAATAAATAAGTAATATTACTAACGTTTAAAAACAACGAAAGCACCGAACATTGCTCTAACGAAGGGACAAAATTAACTTTGCCGCTCGTAAACTGTTGTACCCATACATCAATATACATTTTTTTTACCCGACTGCCGAAAGAGGGTGATGTGTTTATCAGTCTATGTATGTATGTATGTTTGTTCCTATGTGGCGTTCTAGAGACCAAACGCGTTAGCTGATTTTGATGATTCTTACGTCAATCGATTCGTCTTAACCCTGCGAGTATCACTGGCTACATTAAAATTGTAAAATAGAAAAATGGCGGCTTTTGGGCGCCATATTGTGCGGCACAACATTTTATTTTCTTCCTAACCCATCGTGTGGGGTATCAAAATAAAGGGTTTTAAGAGGTCATTTCAAAAATATATCACACTTATATGTTTAAATGTACCTTATTCTAAAAAAAAATTACTAGAAAGTTATAAATAAAAAAAGTTAATTTTAAAAATCTGCTTAAAAAGCGAACTAAAAAGACGTAAACAAGAAGTACATCATGCTGTACAGTCGGAGGATACATCTGGTTTTGGTCAGCCAGCTTGCGAATATGTATCCTGATTACAGAAGAAAATCACAGCATGATTTTCTTCTGCTTTTTAAGCAGTCGGGTTTTTTGATTTTTTGAATTTACTTTTTTTTTACTTTTCCAAGTACGTATTATAAACTGGTCGATTCATCATCATCATCATCAGCCTATTAATGTTCCCACTGCTGGGACACATGCCTCCTCTCTATGAGAGGGGATTTTGGGGCGTAATCCACCACGCGGGCCCAGTGCGGTTTGGTGGATGTCACATGTCTTCGAATTTTTGGTTCTAGGACATGCCGGTTTCCTAACGATGTTTTCCTTCACCGTTTTTGAGAGCAGTAGTGATGAAATAATTTACACAAAGTAAAGCGACTGCCTGGGTTCGAACCCACGTCCTACAACTTGTAAGTCGCGGCCGATACCACTGGGCCACCACTGCCCTCAGTTGGTCGACTATTACTCGTAAATTTGTAAAGCCTACTTAGCTGTGATAGTTTTCCATGTAATTTCGTAATATATACTACTGGCGTGAATGAAAAGTTATAGGTAGTGGTATTTCACAATTCGTTTGTTTTTACTTTAGCTTACGCTGGATTTCTTTAAATAACTAAACCCGATGGTATTTCCTTTCTTGTTTAACAAAATTCAATTGCTGAAACCTGACAAGGGAGTGATTGGTGATCATCCAACTACTCACAGACAGACAAATTTCAAAGAACAATCGGGCATTCAAGTGCAGAAGTTATAAGTTTAGGTAACAGACAGGACTCCGTCTAACTTTATTGTATGATGTTTGATCTAAGTCACTTGGACATTTTACAAGAGTGAAATTTTTATTTTTAGGGTTCCGTAGCCAAATGGCAAAAAACGGAACCCTGTAACTTCTAAAATAAGAGAATGCTAAAACTAAAAAAAATATATGATATACATTACCATGTAAACTTCCACCGAAAATTAGTTTGAACGAGATCTAGTCATTAGTTTTTTTTAATACGTCATAAATCGTTAACCGTACGGACCCCTTTTACCAAGTACGGAACCCTTCGTGCGCGAGTCCAACTCGCACTTGGCCGGTTTTTTTGTCGACTGAGCTGAAAACCAATATTTTTAAAATATAAAGGAAATTATTGTAGCTACATAAATACACACAGTTTCAATATGGATCATCCTATTTTAACTTACTTTAAAAACTAAAAGATTCAATCCATGGGAGAACATTGTAAAGCTTAATCAATATTTTTCGGCTGGCCTTAACATTAAATCTGAGGAAACTTCATTTTTCTGTTCGGTACCTACTATGAACGCCGTCATAACCAAGACTGCTACGGCAATTTTTAGCTGAGACCTCTACGAGATTTCGTAGCATATATAAGTGCATTCATTCGTAAACGATAGTTGGAAATAAGAACCAATACGTATCCAAATCCTCCCTCACTCTTTTAAACCGAATTGCTCACAGAACGAATGGCAACGAAGGATCAAGTAAACGTTTAGACGAATTCGTATCTTAGATCTTTTAGTATTTGTTGATCCAGAATTATCTCTACTAGATATCGTAGACGTGGCTCTACGAATTCTCGTAGACGTAGCCTCTACGAATTCTTGTAGACGTGGCCTCTACGAATTCTCGTAGCCATACAGTCTCTCCTTACGAATTCTCTTATGTGCCTTAGCGTATTATTTGCATGTTTATTTATGTTTGAAACTCATGTTTCTACAAAGTAAATTAAATGAGCGATTTTCTCTAAAATGAGGTATTTAGTCTACTCAACTGAAATTTAAAGCATTGGACCGCTCAATGTAGCGAAGCTAAGGCTAGACCGTCTATGTCCACCATTGGACTTGTTGCAGCTGAAATTATGATGAAAGGTTATGTCTGGTTAACGCAGCTTAAAAGTTGCGTAAGCGCTGCGTAAACGTTGCGTAAATAAAGTGAAACAAAAGTCAGTGAAAGTCAAGCTACAGCAGATTTGAGGAGTGCCTTTGTGACCACCAATACCTTCTCGTTACCCATTCATAAAAACATTTTTTACTAAAAGCCATTTTATTTTCAACAAAATATCATACGGCGGCTGCGGTATTTCATCGATAATGATTGTAATCTCTAAAACTCATTCGGCTACAAGGTTTGTCCATTTCATACAAAAGGAGAAAAGTCTCCTTTGTTACCTTTAATGGATTCTGAAATAATAATTTAAAATTGGCAACAAAGACTGTTTTGATATCTCGAAATTGTTATACAAAATGGAATGTGTTTTATTCAAGTGGTTTTCATTGATTCTGACAATATTGTGAATCACTTTTTTGTTTTATTAGCAATATTTATGACACAGATGATGAGATGCAGCTGTGATCCTGCGTCTCAATCATCTAATACATATAGGTAGGTACAAATGATGATAAAAACGACATATTATGATTAAAAAATACTACTACTATACA